>JANHMN010000020.1:17901619-17931152 GCA_030674055.1 Rhabdomys pumilio | reverse complement strand
GAAGAAGAAGAAGAAGAAGAAGAAGAAGAAGAAGAAGAAGAAGAAGAAGAAGAAGAAGAAGAAGAAGAAGAGAAGAGAAGAGAAGAGAAGAGAAGAGAAGAGAAGAGAAGAGAAGAGAAGAGAAGAGAAGAGAAGAGAAAATAAAGCAAGAATATACGAAGATGAAACATGGAAGGAGCTGAGGAAGAAGGCAACCCCATAGGAAGACCAGCTGTCTCAACTAACCCGGACCCTCAGGATCTCCCAGACACTCAGCTACCAACCAGGAAGCGTACACTAGCTGGTCTGAGGTCTCTGATACATGGATAGCAGAGGACTGCTTGGTCTGGCCTCAATGGGAGAAGATGTGCCTAATCCTCAAGAGACTTGAGGCCCCAGGAATAGGGGAGGTCTTGTAACTGGGGAGCATCCTCCCGGAGACAGGGGAGGAGGAATGGGATAAGGAACTATGGGAGGGGGACCAGGAAGAAGGAAACAGCTGAACTATAAATAAAATAAAATATTAATAATAATAATACTATAAAGAGATACTGCTTAATATTGTATACCTGCATATAGGACTTCCCTTTGCCACAGGGAAGATAAGGCTAGAGAGAATAGAAAGAAGCCACCAACAAAAGAGCATACACAGGGTGGACCTACTCCCCCATTCCCACCAGAACACAGGTGCAGCTTGGTCTTCATGTAGGTCTGGAGCAACTGGAATGGGAACTATCCCAAAAGCTGTTGCCTGTCTGTGGGATATGTTCTTCTAGCTGGACTGCCTTGTCTGGCCTCAGTGGGAGAGAATGTGTCCGGCCCCACATAGACTTGTAGTGCCAGAGTGTAAGGATTGTGGGGGAGGGAAACTCTGCCCTCTCGGGGGAGATATGTATGCAGAATGGAGGAAAAGATTGTGGGAGAAGGTAAGTGGGAGAAGGGGCAGTGAGCGGGATGTAAACAAGCAATACAATAAACACAAATAGTCAAAGAAAAAGCAAGGAATTAAATCCAGTTACATGAACACTCCCGTGAGCAGAATGTAAAATGAATTTAAAAAAAAAAAAGGTTAGGTGAGTCTTAAGGCCTCTCTTCAAAACTACAAAAGCAAGGGACAAATCGCTTAGTATAAGAGTGTCTTCAGTTCACAGAAGTTTCTTGGAGGCTTTCAACAGAGTTCCCTGGAGAAGCTTTACTCAGTCATTACTCATTATGAGCTAGGATATCTGGATGAGTGTTCATGTGCATGTGTGTGAGTGAATTTGTGTGTGTGTTTCTTATGAGGCAGCTACTTTTAAGTCATTCATACTCTGATAAGTGACCCCTTACTCATTTCCCAGTTATGACTGTGATGGTTTGTACATGCTTGCCCAGGGAATGGAGCTATTATAAGGCGTGGCCCTGTTGGAGTAGGTGTGTCACTGCAGGTGCAGGCCCGGAAGTCATTATTCTGCTGGCAGCCTTCAGATGAAGATGAAGAACTTGTAGCTTCTCCTGCACCATGCCTGCCTGATGCTGCCATGTTCCCACCTTGATGATCATGGACTGAACCTCTGAACCTGTAAGCAGCTCCAATTAAATGTTGTTCTTATAAGTTGCCTTGGTCATTGTGTCTGTTCACAGCAGTAAAATTCTAACTAAAACAATGACCCTAATAAATCCACTGACTCACTATACTAGGCTTGGGTGGAACTGTAAATAAACCTTCCTTCAACTCTCCCAAGCAAAAGACACACAGTGGCAGCCATGCCCTTGTCTCTGTCTTATGCCTAAATCAGCATATAAGAGAAAATAAGAAAAACTTTGATCTTAGGTGAAATTCAAGTAAGTTTTAATTTTTACCCTGGACAAGAAAATTTCAAACCTCTTATGAGAACTCATTTCTACCAAATTAACTGCAGAATATATGTCAAAGAATTGCCTCAGAATGTTGTAGTACTTGTTTCAGATTTCGTTCGACAAGCAGAACCAAAGAAAACCTAGGATGGGACTGGTATAGTAGAGGCTACAGGGAAGAGAGGCACAGCCTGTGCTACCTGTGCTCTCCCTGGTGGGTTTTCCTCTTCAGTGTCAGTTATATTTCTGGAGATGACAGTGCAATTACACAGAAGAGGACATTCATTTGTAACCCTTTAAATTGTAATTTGTCTTCTTATCTTTCTCTAGAACACGTTTGCTAATCATTATGCTTTTTTTAATGAAGAATTTAAGGAGGAAAGAAAAGGTCTTGAATACAGAGAATTGTATTTAGGGAAACAGTAATCGCTACCTGGAGAGAATTGTTTACACTCCCTAACAGAAAAGCAGAATCCACGAAAAAACAAAAACAAAAACAAAACAAAACAAAAAAACCCCAAAAACCATAAATTCAACCAAGGTGCCTGGTTTGTATGAAATAGCTACATACTACTTTCCTCACAAGAAGCAGTTAATCTAAAACACATAATACACCTTTTGTACAATCCTGCATCATTTCATTGATATTTATTTTATCTTCTTATGTACCTATTGTCTTTTCCATCTTCCAAGACCCATGTTCCAAGAAAACATGGAAGAGGCTGGCCAGTGTTCTTATCTTGCTTGCTTTCGTTGGTGAGGAAATTCTAACACTAATAGAAAGAGTTGATAATGGATGAGTGACGGCCCACAACCCAACATATGAGCGAATGATGAAGGCTCACTCAAATTTTCTTGTTGTCCTTAAAAGTGGAATAAAGATTCATTCATTCCATGAAGACTAACGTCTTTTTGATCCTTCATAGGGTGTAAAAGCTAATCAGGAAACAGAAATTTGAACTACATATCTTAATTATAAACTGGTTTGCATATATTCATTTCAGTGTCTTAAGCCAGGCATCATGCTTTATGTTTTCTTATGGCGATCACTAGAACGCCATTTATCACACAGGTAGGTTTTGAATAATTGCTATAGTGCAAGCATTTTGATGGGTGTTCACCCATTCTTTAGGCCTGACAGTAAACAGACCATGTGCTTTATAAAAGTATGTATTTTCATAATTTAGTTTCCTACTGTAGTAAAAAATTTCATTGCCTTTAGACATGAAGATTCTCCAAGTCAACTTCAGGTCATCTGCACTTCAAGGATCTAGCTGATAACATAATTCTAGTCAATTCTAGTTACAAACGATATAACAATTTAATTATGGATTGTTGTTTACTGTCCAAGAAAAATCTTAAATTTTCTGATTTTCCAAAGATCTTATTAAGTATGAGGCCATAACATTTTGATCTCATGTAATTTTTTTTATTGGATATTTTATTTAATTACAATACAGATGTCATCCCCTCTCCCCAATTCCCCTCCCTAGAACCCCATCTCCCACCCCCTTCCTCCTTTATGCTTTTATACCATCTTGATTACATGCATGTATTAAAGTCAGTTCTAGGTTGAGGGTCTAGCAATACAATAGATGCAAATAGTTAAGGAACAAGCAAGACAATAAACACAAATAGTCAAAGAAAAAGCAAGGCATTAAACCCAATTACATGAACACTCCCGTGATCACTGTTTCTAAGGGCTTATCAGGATGACCAAATTATCTGAGCCAACTTCCCTGTCCTAGCCCAAGGTCATTTTCATGTCTGAAGCCTATTTCCTTGTTCTGGTCTAAAATTTAGGTTCCTGTCTGAGATTACTTCTTTGTTGTGGCCTAAGATTTAGATTTCTACCTGAAATTACTTCTTTGTTCTAGCCTAATGTCAGATTCCTGCCTGAAGTCTACTTCCTTGTCCTTGGCCAATGTCAAGGATTAGAAGTTCAATGTCATTCTCAGCTGCATAAATATTTCAAGGCTAGCTTAAGATGGATAAGATCCTGTCCCAAGCAAAACCAAAATAAAACCGGTTCCTCTCCGAATCAACTATATATGCTCTAAACCTTAGGAACTATGATGTAATTTGCAAGGTGTGATTGGAGTATCACATCATATTTTGTGACTATCAACAAGTGGGTGGCGATCCCTTTGGGAAAAGAATGACTCTTTCACAGAAATCTCATATCAGATATTTACATTATAATTCATAACAGTAGTGAAAGTTATGAGGTAGCAATGATAATAGTTTTATAGTTGAGGGTCACCACAACACGAGGAACTATATAAAAGGGTGGCAGCGTTCGGAAAGTTGGGAACCACTGCATCCAAAGTTAATTAGGATTCATCTAGTAAACACACAAGACTTTAACAACCTACAGGAAAGTAAGCTTTTTTTTCACAGCCACATGTGTTTTTATAGACAGAGTAAACATCATCACACAATACACAGAGACTACACCATTCAAGGAACCGCATGATTTTTATCCTATAGAGAGAAAATCCAGTGTTAAACTAGAGAAAAATAAAATATATGGATAGGTAGAAGAATATTCAAGAATCCTCAGTTCAACCTTGGGGCTCGTCTTTTTAAATAATACTGCAATAATAGATATTAAATGTTAGTCTTAGATGCAGAGGTTCATATTCACATTTTTAAAGCCAGTCTCAGTCAAATGATCAAATAAGAAAAAAAAAAAAAACTAGAACAGACAAAACACATTGTGGAGGGAAAAGACTGAGAAAAATTTCAGACAGAATAAAATCGTCAAGGATACAGCTCCAAAGTCAAAGAAAACCCCCACCCCACCCCCACCCCTTCTAAGAAGATTTCACTTTATCTAAAGAGTGAAGCAAATGCTCTTAGATCTAAGGGTTGCTGGTTCAAATCTCAGCAGGAGCAGATTTCTCACCAACTAAAAAGGCACTCTCCCCATTAAAGGAACTGACTTAATACAGTTGCATGGACCATTACTGTACAGAATGGAGATTCACAAACTATTTTCTAAATGGGGTCTTTTTGTGCATGTCCAGTAATTTATATAGAAGCCTTTTATAAATAAAAAAGAAAAACTGAGTGGGAGAGTCTAAGAACCCATGATTTGAGCCTTTAATAACTATTGGTATATTAGAGAGAGCCATCTGCAGTAATATAGCAGATCAGACCTTCTTGGCAATGGTCTGAAAAAGCATTCTAAAGATAAAAGCTTAATATTTTTGCAGACCTCAAATGCCCATAAAAGTATTAACAAAATGGCCCTTGAAGTTTGGTCTCAATATTGGTCCTTAAAATGCACAGTTATCATGAATCTCCATTCAAAGAGTTCATCATCAGGATGCTATTTTTTCCTGAAATGTTCACAAGATTTTATTACATAAATTTTTACATGATACTGTAATTGTACAGCTGAAAGTCTTCTTTAGTGTCAAAGGGGCTAACATTCAGCCTAATGCATCTTAAAATATGATTCTGTGGAAACTACTAGAACTCTACTTCTCCATTAACTTGTATTTAAAGAGCTGTCCTTGATCTAGGACCAACATATTTATGTAAATTTATATTTCATTCATTGAAAAAGTAGCCAAGAATAGAAAAATAATGCATTCTGAAAGTGCCTTCTCATCTACCAGTTTCAATATATTTTTAGGCCCAATCAAGGCCTTTAAATGGTTATAAATACGGACAGAGACTAATAAATTCCAATGACTATAAAGAACTTCCAGTTTTAATTTTTTTCATTGAGAATATAAACCTGCATAGTGGGTCAGCTTTTCATATACCAGTTTTTAAGAGAGCCATTTGAGTTCTGTGACATATGGCAATTCCAAAAGCTTTTGTGGGTTTCTTATTACTAATATATTAGCCATAATTGGTAACAATGAAATAAGAAAGCTCATGCTGATTTAAAGAAAAATTATATGTAGAATCATCATTAGTTAATGAATAATAGTAACATCTGTTTGAGAAGCAAAATGGATCTCAAAGCCCAAAGAGTGATGAGAGAGATAGTGGTCTCCTCTCCCAGCCTTGTGATTCTTCTTAAACTGTGCTCTCTGGGAAGCCACCACTTAGCTCAGGGAACTTATACCAGTAGTTCCAGCAGTTGAGTACCTCCTCCTTGCATGTCTTGGAGAAATGGCTGCTCCTTACACAGCATTTCAAATCAGAATACTCTTTCAAAAACTCAAAAGAAGGATCAGCAAAATTCCTCACTGGAGAAAGGTGCCTGTCAACAAGACTGAAACTGCTAGTTTAGTCCCTGGGAACCACACGGTAGAAGGAACGAACCAACTCTCCAAATTTTTCTTTTGGTCTCTACATGTGTGCAAGGTGAAAGTGCAAATGCTTACTCTCTCCAATATAAAATTAACCTATATAAAAATGTTTGAAAAATACAAGTGATCCCTGATTTATTGTATCAATATAATCAACAAAGACTTACAGGATAAAATGTGTATTGCCAGGTTCCTGATGTGAAGCAATAATGATAGATTTTATTTTTAGACCAGAAATCATAGATGGTGGTTCCCTAAGAGTTTAGTTAAAAAAAATATGGCTTCATCTGCATGACTACTACTTTTCAATAAATTCCCACTTGTAATACATTTAGAAATGCAAACATGTATACACATCCACACCACAAACACACATGTATATATTTCACATGGACACTAACATACACACAGCAAAATGTTAGAGCTTGGGGGACTAAGACTGAGAAATAATATAAGGAGAATATCACAGTAGTATAATGTCACAATTGATTTGGCATGCCAAAACTCTACCCAACCTTGACATTAAAAAAATTGGAGACTCATAGCCAGTTTTCAGTAAATATTAAATAAATTAATGAATGTAGCAATCAGACATAATAAAAATAATGGAAATACTACGAGCTAACAGAAGAAACTGTTTCAGTAAACATACAAAATAATAAAATCTAGTAAATAATACATTTTAAGTGAGGTGAAGTTTAAAATGTTACAATTAAAGTTGAATAAGTGAGGACATGTAATGTTTGTTTTTCCAGATCTGTGTCTGAGTAATGACAATCACAACTTTTGTTCCTCCAACTCCATCCATTTACTTGCAAATTTCATAACTCCATTTTTCATTGCAGTAGAATAAAACTCCTCTGTAAATAGGTGTTATATTTTCACGATCTATTCTCCAGGTGACAGATACCTAGCCTTTCTCCATGTCCCAGCTATTTGTGAATGGAGCAGAAATAAACAAGGTGAACATGTGTTTCGATAGTAGGAAACAGTCTTTGCATGTTCAATTCTGGAGAACTGTAGAATCCAGAAAACTATCAAAGGACCATTAGTGGGACCCATTATCTACTACTGATGTACAAGTGAGAGTAGCACACAGGTGACATGAAGGGGAAAGGAGGGATAATGGGAAGGATGTTTAAGACGGGAGATGAATGCGAGGGTAAGAAAAAGGAGAGAGGTGGGAAAGGGATAACATACCAATAATGTTTGAAAAAGCTATTATTTTATAAGATCATATATATATATATATATATATATATGTGTGTGTGTGTGTGTGTGTGTGTGTGTGTGTGTGTGTGTGTTATTTATCTATCATTATAACTAGTCATATAATACAGATTAGAGAATATTTATCATTTGAGATTTTTGAAATTTATACACCAAGCTGAAAGCACCCAGAGTAGAATAATTTGGGGGGAATAGACTGAGAATGTTCATTTTTTTTTCTTATTAAAAATCGTCTATTGACAGACTGGAGAGATGGCCAAGTGGTTAAGATCGCTCTTCTAGAGATCCTGAGTTCAATTCCCAGCATACACATGGTGGCTCTCAACCATCTGTAATGGGATCTGATGCCCTCTTCTGGTGTGTCTGATGACAGCAACAGTGTACTAACACATAAAATAAATAAACTGTTTTTTTTTTAATGTCTACTTACTTAGTATACATGTGCATACACATGCCAAGGCAGGAATTGGAAGTCATATGACAACTTGAAAGAGTTAGTTGTGCTCTTCCACTTTGTGGGTCTTTCATGTTAACAAAGGCGGTCATGTTTGGTGATATCCTTTAACCACTGAGCCATTTCACTGGCTCAAGAATTCCTTTCATGACAAAATAATGCAGAGAAGGGAGAAAGAGAGAACAGGAGCACGGAATTCAGGAGACAAAATGATCAACTGGTATGTGGGTCAAAGGAGACAGAAAAAAAAAACTCAGCATGCTGGTTCAGATTCTAGAAGAATCTTCTGCATCTTCTAGCAAAGTACAGAGTTCTTTCTGAAGTTTGTCAAGTTTATCTACTACTTATTTATTTATGCATATATTTTAAATAATTTTGCAGGTTCCAGAGATTAAATTTATGGTTTCTTCATGCTGAGCAATCATGGCGTCATTGAACTATAGCATTCAGCTATTATAATTATTTTATGTATGTCATAACTATTGACCTAATAAACAATGTTTTAAATTTGTGTGGAATTCACTAAAAGGAATCATGAGATCAAGAGAAATGAACAATTTCTGAGACAATCATATTTTCTAAATTGATATTTCCCTCCATCAAAATAATATTGAAATCCATTAAATACAGTACTTTAGGTCAATAACTTGTAATATTCAATCATAGTATAAAAATATAGTAGTTTTTTAAACTTTCCTGTGCATCACATGTCTGTACTGTATAATGGAGATAATAAGCATTTCAAAAAATTAATTGGGAAATTAGTTGACCTAACATGAAAACAGAGGACCATTGTATAATACTTTACATACTTATTTAAAAATTATTTCGATTTTATGTACTAATTTTTGGTGTGATACACTGAAAAAAACTGTATTTGTTTTACCTTCAATCATTTATATTCAAGTTTTTTGCAGTGTAGAAAAATTCCTGGCAGTGAACTTCTCAAGTGGTTAAAGTCACTTGACCTTTAGCCTCCTGCTTTAAAAATCCCTCAAGAGATATGTTAAATGGCCCAGAAATGTATTGCCTGTCATGTCTTATTGCTTAATTAATGACCAAGTAAAATGGCCTATATGACTGCCCTGAAGTAATTGTGAACTGATCTATTCAAAAACAGCAAATGTCCTCAGTTGCAACAGCACTGTCGTAGCACGTTTGCTGCTTTTAACTCTCCACGATCTTTAAAAGAGACAGAAAACACAGGATCTGGTGAGTAAGGCATACAAACACCAGCTAAGGCTGTTAAAGAACACTGTTGCCAAATGTAAGTTACATGAAAATTGTGTGCCACTGTTTTTTTCTGAAAGCTGTGTCAGGACTCAGACAAAAATGCTGACTTTGTAAATTTTTTTTTTAAACACAAGTCTTATTTGTGATAAAATTGGAAGCTGATAAACTTTTAAATAACAAGCATAAAAAATATTCTGGTTTGAAGTTATTACACTTAAAAATAGCTGGGCAAGTAGAGAGTGAAAAGGATGTAGAGTAAGTGTTGACTGATTGGAAAGGAGGGTTAAAAAAATCAATCTCAAAAGGGAGAACCTGGTATTGTAAATGCTCTCCCTTAAAAGAAAGAGAATAATATGAACTAGATCACAGCTATAATGGCAGAAAATAATTCTAGAGTTTTATAATGAGTACAAAATATACATACTTTAATATTAATGTTGGCCACTGTGGTCATAGCCAGGCATGAGTTCCAGCCAGAGTAGTAATAGCTTTGGAAGTATACAGCCCTCTCTACTGATTGCTTGTGATTGTATTCTTCTGGCTTCCTACCTACCTATACCATTAATTTCTTTTTATTTTGATGCTTTTATTTCATTTCTAGGATACAGATACGCAGTGTCAAAAGGTACTGAGGAAAATAAAGAAAAACAGTCTATTCACCGGAGGGTAAGAGAAACTACTGGTTATGATAGGTCTTGAGTCTTCAATGAGTGAGCTGGATTTTCCTGTATTCAAAGCTGAATTGTAGTGTGATCATGATGGCTTTATTCCGGGTGAGGCAAAAGACATTGTGTAGAGGAAGTGTAGAGGCAACGATGTGAACAAATACACTGTGCTCGGCAACAGTGTCAAGTGGCCTGAGCTCGTGTGAATGAATTCTAGCTGACCTGATGTACAGGAAAAGAAGTGAGAGACAGACAGGGTAAGGGAAGGACTGGCTTGAGAAGTACACAAAGCTCCTCTGAACAGGCAACTTCACCCCTCTCCTGTCTAGGCTTTACTCTGTTTACATCTTCTTCTTGGGTGTTAGAATGCAATGTATCCATTATGAGGGATGAGAAAACAAATGTGGGTGGGGCAACCTTATATATTTTTACCATTAGTTCAAATGATAATAAAAAATCATTCATTTATTCTATGCCTTCTTTTCTGTGATTAAGTAACACAATCAAGGTAGGAGAAATGGCTCAGTGGCTAAGAGTACTTGTTGGTCTTGGTGAGGACCCAGGATCAGTTCCCAGCATCCACAATAGATGGCTACAGAAGGGTCTGATGCCTTTGGCCTCCAGTGACACTGTGTTCCTATGTATACACCCACACACAAATACACAGCTAAAACACTGATAATAAATCTTAGAGTATGCAAGAAGCTAGGTCACCTGGGCACATTTTCAACAACAGCTGAGGTGAGATGTTAATATCTTCATAATTACTCAGCAGCTTGCATTTCTGGTGTTTAGGAAAATCCTTGCTAATTCCTTAATGGCATCAGTGTTTAACTATGGAATTTTTAGCTCTAAGAATCCAAGTCTATTTAAGGAGAAAAGTGTTCAAATGGTTTCTACAGTCAGAGAACTGCCACCTTCCACCCTGTACTTCAGTGAGATATAAGAGCAACAAGAGAAAAAGGAGATAACTGGAAAGTAAAGACATGAGAAAAATAAGACTCACTGGGAAGAGGAAAAAAGGAGCAAGCACACAAGGAAAATTTAGTGTTACTCAGACAGCAGGATACTGAGTTAAAGTGTCACATCTTGGAAACAGTGCATTAGTATAGGAATATATATATATATATATATATATATATATATATATACACACACATATATATACATATACATATATATATACACACTCACATATATATGTATATATATACATATACATACACACATATATATGTATATATACACAGACACACATATATGTGTATACACACACACACACACATATATATATACATATACATACACACACAGACACACAGACACACACACACACACATATATATATATATATTCTGGTGTTTAAGAATAAAATCATAAACTTATTTGGATATTCATCAGTAGGGTAAGTATCTCTTTCATGTTCTTGGCTTCTCAGCTGGTCCTCTTTCCAAGCGGCTAAATGTAATACCATCCAATTTGTAACCCAATGCTTTGTCAACAAGGGACTAGTTTTCTAGACTAGATACAGAAGACAGAAACCCTGGAACTAAAAAGTAGCTGTATTAGTAGAACTGACATAAAGTACGGGGCTAAATAAATGGCTCAGTCCTAAGCTAAAAAAAAAAAAAAACTCCACTGCCTTCTGTGTTAGTCTTTAGTTACCGTTGCCTTCCAGCCTAAACCTATGGGGTTTTGAATCTTCCTTAAGTTGCTACAGCATTGAGACTTGAAATTTGAAGGATTTAAAATAAATAGAACTTTTGGATGAAAAAAATCTCCAGGTTTTCTTTTTCTTTTTTTCTTTCTTTTTTTTTCAGTTCTGTAAAAGTAATAGGCGAAAGCACAAAAGGATCAAGAAAAGAAAGATCTCGATCTTTGTCGGAGGCGTGATGAAACAGAGCTGCTTGGGGGAAAATTGGCCTGACCTTCACCCACGTGAAGCTTCAGCTGCGTCAGTCTGTCTTACCTCTCTCTGATTAGGTAAAGATTGCCCCTTTCCCTGCCAGAAAAAGTCAAAGAACAAAAAAAGGGGGGTAAATCTTGACAACTATAAAAGGTTTATTTTTTAATCACAGTTGGGCTCATCTAAGCAAACGCTTTCTAAAAGAAATTCTTTGGATCACATTTATTTTTTTTTCCGACCTCCAGTCTAGATCTCAACTCTCATTTCTTGGATATATATATTAAAGAAATATAAAACCTTTCCTTGCTTGAAATGATAGCTTTTTTTTTCCATTTCTTTTAGATTCTTTTCTAAACCTTTACTGAGAGATTATGACATGGAGAAAGATGCAAGTCCTCCTCAGCTGGCTAGAACAGCAAGCAGAATGAGGTTGGCAGAGTCCTGCCAACATTCCAAGGAAACTTGAAGCGGTCCCCGGCACTGAGCCAGAGACTGTCAGGGGAAGGCAGAGCATCATGGAACGCTGATATCAAGTTACAGAGTCTGCTTATTCATAGAGACCAGAGTTTTTCTGTGACACTACTGTCAAACGGCCCCCTGTGTGACTAATATTTTTAACAGCATGATATTTAAAATTTGACAAGGATATAATAATTCATTCTTCAGATAGTCAACATGCTATGAGAGTAAGTCATATCTTCAAAGTATCTTTCAAAGGGGCTATTAAAAGTAGGTTAAAATTCCTCCCTTTCCAGGATGTAATTTAAGTTTGACTTTTCCACTACGACCACATAAAATTGAATTTTGACTTAAGAGTGAACAACTGAAAATTAGATGGAAAAATAAAGAGAAAGAGCAAATTCACTCACTGAAAAGAAACTGTGATGTCTGTCTGCAATTAGCATAGAATCTGCTCAGTTCTCTCAGAGTTTTATAACTCTGGTATCCAGGATTTTCCATTTAGGATTCGGATTATATTTCTAATCGTAACATAGGATTTAATGGAATGTAATCTCTTGTTATGATATATAGATGTGAAGCAATGCGGGAAAGCAATTATCTACACATTTTCTGCCACAAATTCTCTTCCTTACTCCAGAACTTTTTATACTGTGAACCAACGGTCTCAAGCAACTAGACATACTTAAAATAAATACAACAAAATCTCCCTAAATCTCCTAAAAAGATGTAACCCCTTCTCTTTCCTTTGGCATTCTTTTACCCTAAAAGAAGACAATTTATTCATCAGTTACAAAGATACGATTTAAAAAAAAAAAAACTCTTAACAGTAGAAGAGTGTAAGCCAATAAAAATTAACTTGATAATTCTAACGAAAGAAAAAAAGGAAAATATAAGAAAAGCTCAGAGACATTAGTAAATGCAGCTATAATACAATTCCACTGAGGCCTACAAGAATCATAATACTGTTGTGGACTATTTGTAAAACTTTAATCCAATATTTTCTCAAAAATGTGCTTTTAAAATTATGTTTTAACATACACACAGAGAAACATTCCACCCTTACACACACACACACACACACACACACACACACACACACACACCCCTCACACATGTACTAGTTAAGATAGATTAAGTACTATCAAGGCAATCACACTAAAATCACTCAATGATTCGGTATAAAGAAATAAAATTAAAAACAAATGTGATATTTCTGTTTCTACATCTGTCTTGTGTCACCGAGGAGGATGGCCGCCAGTTGCATCCATCTTTCTTGCAAGTAGCATTGCATTCTTCTTTATGGATGAACTGAACTCGACTGCAAGTGCATTTCACATTCTTTATTTACTCACTGTGGACGGGCACCTAAGCTGGTTCTGTGACACAAAAGTGAGCAGAACTACAATAAACTTGTGCAACAGTTGGCAGGATATGTTGAGTTAGAGGCTGTGGGGTGTATGCACCTGGAAGTGATATAGTTTGATCCTGTAAGTCTGGTTTTGGTTACCTTGGTTTAATTTGATTCAGTATGTTTGTCTTGGCTCCTGAGGTACATGTCTGCAAGGCAACAAGTAGATGCAGCCTGTTTGTATGTGTTCTGATCATCGGTGTGTTTTGATGTGATTAATATTCAGAGTAGTTGCTGAAGATATGTGTAAACCCTTTCGTTGTATTATGAAATGTCTGCTGCTTTCTTAATATTTCTTTCCTTTACTGCTGCTTTAGAGAAGTTTGTCCTTTCTTACCACCTTATAGATGTGCTTATCTTTCACTTTGCAGTGTCGGGGTCTGTAACACTAGTTTAGTTAAGAATTCCTTTCATTGATGTTCATCATGAAACACTTCTCTTTTCCTTCACTTTAAGTGAAATGAATGGCTTTGTCTTTATATGTTGTTCACTGCTTTTCTCTTGAAGCTTTCAATATTCTTTGGTTCATATTCTTTTTTTAAAAAAAAAAAAAAATTCTCAAACTTCCCAGTCTATATCACATTCACCTTTGGACACACCAAACAATTCAAATACTGTAATAGTATGCAATAGTATGTAATAGTATGTAATAGTATGTAATAAGATCTCCCTGGAGTGTCTAATCTCCTCATCCAAAACAACACCCAATGTTCTCAGCAGGGCCCTGAGCTATATCCCTTCCTCACACCCCATCAAATAGGAAGTTACCTTTATCCATATAATCCTAATTGTATCTTTTTCTTTATCTTTTCCGTGGTTTCATATGTTTTTAATTTTTTTTTCTTTTTTTATATTGGATATTATATTTACATTTCAGATTTTATCCCCTTGACCCCTTTCCCCCGCCACCCAGGAACCTCCTATCCCATTCCCCCTCCTCATGCTTCTATGAGGATATGCCCCCACCTACACCCCCACTCCCACCTCCCCACCCTGGAATTACCCCCCACTCGGTGTTCAGCCTTCATGGGACCAAGAATCTCCTCTCCAACCTATGCCCAACAAGGCCATCCTCCCCTACATGTACAGATGGAGTCATGGGTCCTTCCCTATGTGCTCCCAGGCTGGTGGTTTAGACACTGGGGAGCTCTGGTTGGTTGGTATTGTTGTTCTCCTCATGGGGCCACAAACCCTTTCAGCTCCTTCAGTCTTCTCTCTGACTCCTCCATTGGGAACCCCTTGATCAGCTCACTGGTTAGCTGTGAGCATCTGCCTCTGAATGTGTCAGACTCTGACAGACCTCTAAGGAGACAGCTATATCAGTCTCTTGTCAGCATGCACTTCCTGACATCCACATCAGTGTCTACCTTTGGTGACTGCACATGGGATGGATACTCAGGTGGAATGGTCTCCAGACGGCCCTTCCTTCAGTTTCTGTCTCACAAGTTGTCTCCATATTTGCTCTCTTGAGTATTTTTGTTACTTCTTCTAAGTAAGACCAAGGAATCCACACTTGATCTTCCTTCTTCATGAGCTTTGTGTGGTCTGTGAGTTCAATCTTGACTAATTCAAGCTTTTGGGCTAATATCTGCTTATAAGTAAATACCATGTGTGTTCTTTTGTGATTGGGTTACCTCACTCAGGTTGATATTTTCTAGTTCCATCCATTTACCCTTGTACAAAGTTCAAGTCCAAGTGGATAAAGGACCTTCACATAAAACCAGATACACTGAAACTAATAGAAAAGAAGATGGGAAAGAACTCCGAATACCTAGGCACAGGGGAAAAGTTTCTGAACAGAACACCAATAGCTTATGCTCTAAGATCAAGAATTGACAAATGGGACCTCATAAAATTGCAAAGCTTCTGTAAGGCAAAAGACATTGTCAATAAGACAAAACGGCAATCAACAGATTGGGAAAAGATCTTAACCAATCCCACATCTAATAGAGGGCTAATATCCAAGATTTACAAAGAACTCAAGAAATTATACTTCAGAAAACCAAATAACCCTATAAAAATGGGGAACAGAGCTAAACAAAGAATTCTCAACTGAGGAAATGCTCAACATCCTTAGTCATCAGGGAAATGCAAATCAAAGCAACCCTGAGATACCACCTCACACCAATCAGAATGGCTAAGATCAAAAACTCAAGTGATAGTAGATACTGGCGAGGATGTGGAGAAAGAGAACACTCCTCCATTGTTGGTGGGATTGAAAATATATACCCAGAAGATGCTCCAACATATAAAAAGGACATATGCTCCACTATGTTCATAGCAGCCTTATTTATAATAGCCAGAAGCTGGAAAGAACCCAGAAGTCCTTCAACAGAGGAATGGATACAAAAAATGTGGTATATTTACACAATGGAGTATTACTCAGCTATTAAAAATAATGAATTTGAGAGATTCTTAGTTTTAAACTGAAAATATATTCAGAAGAGAGCAGGTAGCCAAGAGAGGACAACCAAACAGGGCAAAACAAGATACAATAAGACAAGACAAAAAGCCTTCATATTGAAGATGGACAAGGCAATGCAATTTGAGGAAAGGAGTCCCAGGAGCAGGTAAAAAAGTCAGAGATACACCTTCTCCCATCATTAGAAGTCCCACGCAAACATCAAGTTAACTTTCATAATGTATACTCAAGAGGACATAGTGCATATCCATGCAGACCCAGTGTTTGCCACTTCAGTCTCTGTGAGCCCTTATAAGCCTTGCTTAGCTTATTTGGTAGGCTATGTTTTCCTGGGGTTTTCTATCCCCCCTGACTCCTACAATCTTTCCTCCTCTTCTTCTGGTTTCCACTGAGAAGAGGGAGTGGAAACCAGCAGAAGATACCTCCAATATAGACTATATTTCTGCATAAATGTCTGGCTATGATTCTTTGTACCTGCTCACATCTGCTGCTGGAGGAAGCTTCTGTAATGACCACTGGACAAGGCACCAGTGTATGAATATAGCAGAATATCATTAGGAATCATGTCATATGTGTGAGGGGGTTGAGGATATTCAGTCTCTAGTTCCTGGTCATTCAGGCAGTGTAGGTCATGCTGTGTATTTTTGAAGTTTGAATTATAACATGATATGTGGAGAATCTTTTCTGGTCTTCACTGTTTGAAAGTCTAGATTCCTCTTGTCTCTGCAAGACCATATCTTTCCACAGATTTGAAAACCTTTCTGCTACAATTTATCATGTTTTCCAACCCTTAGCTTGGACTTTTCCTTCTCTGTACCAATGATATATAAATCTGATTTTTAATGATGTCTTGTAGATCTTATATATCAGGTTTTATTTGTCATGCATGTGAAAGTATGTTATGGACACGCTTTATTATTTCATTATCTTTGTTGTCTAAAACGTCATTTTCTATATTGTCTTCAGTACTGATACTCTATTTACAATTGATTCATTCTAAACATGATACTTTATAACATCCTGTATGCTAGGCCAATGCTGGGCACAGAGAAAGAGCATCAGCCATTAATTTTTTTGCTTGTTTGTTTAAAGTTAGTGATCATTTTATTTCCAAATTTTGAATTTTTTCAGTATTTTTCTCTTATTGAATTCCTCTTTCATATCTTATATTGACTTCCTTATTCAATTAAATTGTTTTTTCCCCTCTGTATTCTTTTTGACTTCATTTGGGAATTTATATACACTTTGATTTTATTGAAAAGTTTTATTGTTATTTACCTTAATTATTTGTAATTGTATTCTTTTGATTCTCAGTAGATTCTGTTAGTGTAGAGTTGGTAGGTTTGTTTTGTTTCATTTTGATGAGTCATGTTGCCTTGATTTTTCATGTTTCTTGTGTTTCTGCATTGGGAATTACCCATTTGGAGTTAAATTATAGGTTGGAATTGGGAGGGATTGTCTGTTTGTTGTGGTTAATCAGCCATCTTCTTTCAGTTGAAGTGTTTGCAGTGGTCATCATTTTCTCCCTTAGGCTGTGAACATAGCCCAGTAGTAAATCTTCAGGGCAACAGGCAGGCTCTCTATTAGCATGTTACAAGTACAGTGTTAACTGCAGAAGCAACCACACTGATGCATTTCATGGACTCACCATGAAATACAGTACTGGTCATTAAAATAACTTCTGTTTATACTCAAGTAAATTTGGGGTGGTGGAAGAAACAAATGTCATCCAGTGTTTTCAACAATATTAGTTATTAAAAGTAGGAATGGTAAGAAAATAAACTAAATAAGATTGTGGTTTGGATTAAAGCAACAGAGAAAAAGAAATGTTGGGAATGTTTGTAGATGGAGAAAGGGATGATGTTAGGGTAACTGGAGTTTGCAGATTCTTTAAAAATGTGCAGAATTATCATTAAGACATAAAAAGAGAAGAAAACAGGGAAATAAATGTCTCTAGTTTGTATGTAAGTGTAATAATAGAGGAAACTCAATAGAATTGGTGAAGAAACAGAAATAGCAATATGGCAAGCAAGAATACAATACAAATTATAATAAAATAAAAATTGAACTTCACAAGACCAAAGCTGAAAAAAAAAAACAAACCAAAAGGCAAAGTACAATAACAACAACAACAACAACAACAACAACAACAACAACAAACCTTCAATTAATTTCTCTTCCTCTTCCCAGTGAACCTTATTTTCGTCCTCCTTGAGTGGCTTTAAGGCTTAGTGGGCTGCTACTGCTTGTGTGATAAGTTCAAACCTGTATGAATTATTATGGTTATCTGTGGAATCTCGACTCAGATATCAGTGGGTGTCAGCCTCCCATAAGACTTTCTCAGCCCCCACCATGGTGTGCTATCTCAGCACCTTTTGCACATGGCCTCTCACTGTCTTCTGTGTATGTTTCAGGTTATAATGGGTAGGTTTCAATGTCCAAATTGTTGATGTTGTCCTACACTAGTTTATCTTTACCTTTGCCATTGACTACTTCCATCTTACTGGGGTTTAAACCCATTGAAACCCTTTTATTTTTATCAGCATCTGTGAGTTTAGTTTGAGTATATTTGTATCATTAAGGTTCAGTACAGTCAACTCTGGTAGGGTATTATATGGTTCTGTGGATCTCTGGGTCTATAGCTTTTCTCAGTGGATGTAGGAGGGCAAGTGATTTGGAGTTTAAAGACTCCATTGCAATGAGTTTTCCACTCTTCCCAGCAAGGTCGTTTCTTTGAGGTTCTGCTTCTTTCTTGCCCATGCACACTACATACTGATGCTGGTACTGATGCTGGCTGCAGGTTTTCCAGCCTCTGTGTCACAGAGTTTGTCACGTCACTGTGCATGATTACTTTTTGTCTCTTGTCTTACAATTTTCATTTACTAATCATTTTTGGATCCAGCAATTGGGGGATGTCCCCCTATTCTCTAATGATTCATTTATTTAGCTCTACCTCAGAGTTTCTTTTTCTTTTCTAAATAGAATGTCCATTTTTTTCTCTGTATTTTATCCAGTGTTTCAGTATTTGTCATTTGCTCTGACCTTCCTTTGTATTTTCATGCTACCAGCTCATTTTGAAGTCACAGATTAAAGATTTCTTTCAGTTTTGTGGTGATGGGTGAAAAGTGTTTTCTATCCACACTCTGCCATCTTACTACTCAAAAGTTAAACTTTTGAACAGACAAAGCCTCTGCAACATCCTTGGGCTCTTTTAGCAGCAGCTGTATGCCACATGTTCATTCTGCATTCCAACTTGCTTTCTCTACAGAGCATATGCTTCCATGATTGCTTCCAAAGAAGAGCAGAAAAAAACAAGTCCAAGTAATGAAAGACTATACAGTTTCTCTGCTCAAAATAGCATTGGCCTGAACATACCGTGGGGTCTGGGATGATGGGTTAGTTGGTCAGGTGCTTGTTGAGTCAACATAAAGTCCTGAGTTTGGATTCTTAGCACCCATGTTAAAAATGTAGGCATGGCAAAGTGAGCTTTAAATAAGCTTGAGGTGAGAGGAACAGGAGGATTGTTAGGGCTTGCCAGATAGCTTTTATTGCCAAATAAGTGAGCTCCAGAGTCATTGAGAGACCTTACCTCAAGACATGGTGTAGAGAAACAGAGAAAGATATTCAGTTTCAGCCTCTAGTCTCCACCATGAGCAGACATGCACCACCACACATATGCACACAAACACACAACAAATATTTCACATGGTTGAAAGAGGGGGCAGAGAAGTATAACTTTTTCATGAGCTTCACAGAAATGTGATATCTAAAAGTTCATGTTTAGTGGAAGTGCCGCAAATGTGGATAGAATTCCCACAGCCAGATTCTTCACTCTTCTCCCTTTAATCTGAAACTTACTCTGATTTTTACTAGGCAGAATGAAACTATCAACAAGAACAAAGCATATCGAAAATTCAACACTAAAAATGTTCAGCCACAGTTAACTGATTTGTCCTCTGACATGAACAAAGAAGAATACCATTTTTTCATGGTACTAAAATTATGTAATGCCTAGTATGTCTTGAACATGATTTTTTTTGAACCAAGTCATACAAACTTGCCTCCGAATCTCTTACAAATGAGAATAGTTGAAGCAGAATTTGAGATTAATTGCTTTAAAAGCGGGTTAACATTTCTCTTTTCCTATTCTTGTATAGCACATGGACATGGGTGATGGCTGCCCGTTTTAACTGCTTGGCAGTTCTAAGGATTTACTCACACCATGTATTTAATGACAAATACATAGGAATCATTTGAGAGGAGAATTGAGATGCTCAAAACTGCAGTCAGTATCTCCCATTGCTTTATACTCCATCAAAGATGAAGCCAGCTGACTTCAAAGGAAGCCAGTACTTGCATCAACTCTGCAGGGGTGTTGAGTAAAATGAGGAAAGAGAGGAAAAAAAACACTATTATGTTTAAAATTTCAAGTCCTAAATCATTATTTCCTAGCTGTGCATGAGGTTACGTAGACAGAAAGTAAACTGTTCATGTCATTGGGATGATGATATAGGAGGATCAGGAAGCTTAAGAAGGGGAATTTTTAAAGTGACATTAAAACCTCTTCTCCCCTGGTGTGTCCATGTGTCCCTGAGAATATATTTTTCAGGGATGGAGCTTGTACCCCATTATTCCCAGGTGCCTGCTGGGGATTGACCTGTTTCAGAAGTCTCTTCTTAAGAGGAATAATTACAGAATACTCCTGAAGATAATTTAAAGAGTCACTAATATTTGTTTGGGGAACCTCTATTTCTAAATAGGATTTTGGCTATTTTTAAGTGTGGTGGAATCCACTTTTTGATCTTTGAATAGTAAAGGCACTCAATTATCTTGAAAACTACTAACCCCACCTCTCCAACATGTGTATAGAAGGTTGCATTGACACGATATTGAAAATGTAGAATTCAAAAACATAAGAGACATTTATGAGAACTATTTATTAAAAACTCCTTTTATAATGACTACAATTGAGTTATAGTCAATTCTAATACCATTCTTGAACTGACTTATGCATGTGTGTATCTGGTGTCCAATGCTAAAAATAATTTAATACTAATTTGGAAAACATTTAAGTAAAGCATATTTAAATTGATAATTGAAAAGTGAGTATGCTTTCAGATTTAGGTAAAGTGTTTCAGTAGAGAAACACATGATTTACAATGTCTCTAAAATGTTCTTACATAATTACTTTTGAAAAATAAATAGATAAATTCTCATTTGAGGCTGTGTTTGAGTTGGTGTTATGATATATCATGAACTAAAACTGGATAACAGACTAAATGCAGCTGACATAATTTACACTACTTTCTTGCTGTAATTTTTTTTGGGGGGGAAATAACTCTTTTCTATAAGAATGTGACCTCATTTTGTAATCTAAATGTCCACATTTGATGGCCTTTAAAACTGTGTCACTGTATCTGTCTCCTCATTCTATAATTATGAACACACACAAAAACTTGTATAACCAGATTATTGTTCTGATGGAATGGAAGAAAGGATTGACTGCTTCTCAGACTGATGAAATGCTAATAACTAGACAGCTGTTGATATCTGCATTTGTGTTGAGCCATGCTACTAACATTGTTCATTATTGTGTTAATTTTCTCTAAAGATACAGAACTGCTCTCTTTTCACTCTAGCTATGGAATCTTTGTTCAGATGACCTTACCATCACGAATAGTACAATCTTTGCATGTGAGATGAGGTTTTGCAGAGATACTCAAACTGTCCTCAAATTTCAGGACTCACATGTTTTTATTTCCTCAAGCTATCTGAGTATGTAGGCATGCTGCCTCATGTCACCACGCTAGTACAAACATGACCATCTTTAAATCGGAAGTTTCCACAACAGAGTTCTTGTAGTTCATCATGTGGACAAGTCAATAGTTGAGGTACAAACATAAATAAAATAAGCCATTCTTCAATTTTTGGTTTTGCTTATAACGTATACAGAGGAGAGATGCTAAATATAAACTATGTTTTAGTTACTTTTAAAAGAATAGATATGCTGGGGGGGGGGACACATATTTAAATATTCATAGAGTAAATGGTATGCAAATTTAAAAGTTTACAAACCACTAATCCCAATATTTTCAATGTTTAATGATAGTGTATTTATTACATCTGGACCAAATACTATAGTTTCATGTTAACACAAGATATATTTAGACAAGAACTAGCAAGGACATCCAGTAGTTACTAAACCTCTACCAATGGTTAGGACCCACACTTTCCAAATACATTTGAGTTTAATATGTTTTATTTCTTGTTGTAAAGTATCTGATCTCCAAAATGAGATTAAAACTTCAATATAAAAATTGGCTCTTTATGTAATGTTTGACTATATTTTAAAAATAAAATACTTCTAACATGCTTAGTCAAATACCTTCTGCTCTGGTTTGGGTCTCCAGAAGATACAGGGTGATGGGGCCATTGACCTGAAAGCTTAAAGGCTTACATGAGCCATTTAGCACCTTGGTTTTGCCTCTTCAATGTTTTAAGAAACATCACCTCCAAAACTTTTTAAAAAGATAATTGGTTGAAATGAGATTACAAGACATATTTTTTAGATTATGGATAGCGAAATTATCTGGATGGTCGTTGAGTGAATTGTGACTTCTTTTTCTCTTTCAAGAAGACATGAAGATACATACCAATGTATATTTTTTCTGCTATAGTAACAGAATTATTTGTTTTTTTCTTTAAAAAAATATACATGCTAACAAGATAGAGGAACATTAGTAGACAGAACAGATGAGTGTGGGCCCTGGAGATGGCCACTTCTTGTTCCCATAGACCATTTTAAGAAGAAACTATGAGAAGACACCGTTAGGGAGCTAGGGAGACTGGTATCTAAACAAGGCCAGTAGGGAAATAGAGGACCTAGGGCTTCTATAAAACACAGCCTAGAACCAGACTAATACATTTTGAGCTCTGGTACTCATCCTGTCTCAAAGAGAACTGCACCCAGTGAAGCTGTCAGGTTTACCTTCTCTGTGGATGGTTTTTACATCTTTCCCTGATGCTAACTTTTTTCAAACAAAACAAACTCAGAGATTTCCTAGATGATCACTACCACCCTGCTACACTTCCTTCATAAAAATGGCAAAGATTTTTTTTATTATTATCTCAAATTGTTTGGGGCAGTGCAGGGAGAATCTGGGAGCTAAGAGGTATTTGGGGAGGGAAAAACATGATCAAATACATTGTTTTAAAGTTAAACAAAAGATTTAAAACAAAAATCCTTGAATTATCAGAATACTCTTCTTGCTTCTAGAACACTACAGTGGCCTTAATTTCTTTAAGATAGTCTTTTATTTCTTAACACTTTCTTTTTATAAATATTATATATTTTATATTATGGGTATATGTGTGTCTCTAAGTGTATGTATGTGCACAGCATGTGCACAGTAGCCCTGAGAGTTTAGAAGAGTGCTCAGATCTCCTGGATCTGGAGGTATAGAGGGTTGTAAGCTGCCATGTGTATTCTGAAACTTGAATCTGTGTCCCCGCCGGAGCATTAAGACAGCTTAGGGATCTCTCCAAATCCCATTTTCTTCTTGAAACATATTAATGGTTTATCACTGTGAAAAAAAAAAGATGAGTAAAAATCCTCTTTCCCATTATCACTTACTTTTCCCTTTTAATATGCTCTTAATCCACTTAAGAATATAATAGCTTCCATAGAATTTTATAAATTGAAATATGGAAAATACCTAAAACATCACAGTTCTGATTTACAATTACTTTAAAAAAATTAGTGTCATAGACCACCATTTTGCCAGTTGGGGATCTTGAAGTTTAACCTAGCCTTTCTACTCCTATGTAGTTAGTTTGGCATTTAGATGGGAAATTGAACTGGCTTTTCGCAGTAATGCTATCATTAAGTTTCCAGTCTGGCTCACCAGTTACAATTTATTCAAAAAATAAATGACAGCAGATGTTATAACAGCTACATTAGGAAAATTATACCCATTTAGCTCTAATCAAGCCAATTTCTCACCCATCTGAAGACAAGAGAAGTCAATTTAAAGAGTTCTGAATAAATGGAAAAAAAACATTTGCTGACATAACCCAAGGTAGATAACCTGATTACTCATGGGGGGAATAGTTCTCAGGTGTTCCTGCTATGTGATATGCTGTTCATTAAGAATACTGAGAATTTTTAAAACCGTGTTTTTATTTGTTCTTTGAGAACTGTTCACACAATACATTTTGATCACATTTTTTTCATTCCCAGCATCTCCTAAACCCTCCTTAATACCCTTCCTAATTACCCAACTTTATATTCTTTCTTGGTCAAATGAACAAAACATGGAGTCTAGTTTATGGTGACTAACTACTCCTAATGATCACACTTTCCCTGTAGTATGGTAGATGTACCCAGTATGCAGTGTCACTCCATACAAAACTGATTTTCCTTCTTCCAATATCTATATGTATGTAGTGGATAGTCACTTGAGGTATGGTTCTGTGCCCACTTCCCCTCCTTTATGCTGAGATCTTCTTTGTCATGAGCTTGTGCAGAAAAACTCAAAGCATTTTGTCAAAGTCATGGACAAGTTAAGGGCATCTGCTCTTTGCTTTTTTTTTTTTCCTGCAGTATAGTACTTAAAGTCTTAACTAGAACAATAAGATATAGAAATATAAGGGGGAAATCAAAATACCTTATTATGCTATTTTAACAATATGTTCCAATTAACTAAAGACTTAATGAGAAATCTCCTATAGCCAATAAACACTTTCAGAGTGCCAAATGAATATATAAAATAAGTAGCCTTCTTAAATACCACAATGACAAATGTAGTAAGAAAGAAATCAGAAGAAGAGTGAATGACTGTAACCAAAGGAGCAAAAGACTCCTACATTGAAAAATTTAAAACACTGAAGAAAAATATTATAAAAGACAGTCAAGTATAGAAACACCAACCTACTGTAGTCTGGAATCATAATAATTACTATTCTCAAAGTAGCCATCTTACCAAAAGCAATATATATATTTATATTCACTTCAATCTTAATTAAAACTGACATGACATTCTTCATACATACAATTACATGGTGAGCCATCTAATCCTGAACAAAAGGAATACTGCTAAAGGTATTGTTATGCCCAACTTTAAGCTATACTACAAAGCCATAGTTAAAAATAGCAACAAACACCAAGAAAGAAAACAGACTGGCACAAAACCAGATGTAGCCATCAGAGAAATAGAACAGAGAATCCATATACAAGCCCCTGCAGATACAGTGAAGGATAAAAAACTCGTCACATAACAGTGACTGGCCTGGAATTCACTATGTAGATCAGGCTGTTCTTGAACTCACAAAGACTCACTTGTATCTGTCTCCCAAGTGATGGATTGAATGCATGCACTACCATACCCAGCTCTGTACCTAATTTTTTTTTAAATAAGGAAGCAAGAAATTAAATAAATATACTCAGGAAGAGAGACATCATCTTCAACTAATGCTGAAAGAAAGCCCTGATATTCACATGTAGAAGAATGAAACTAAGTAGTTTTAACTCTCATCCTGAACAAAGACTAATTCCAAATGGATCAAGAATCTCAACATCAAACCTTAAACTCTGAACCTGATAGTAGAAAAGCTAGAGAATACATCATACAATACAGAATAAGTAAAGACTGGTAAAGATTTTCAAATAGAACTCAAGCAATTTAGGAACTAGAACGAAAATCAAAAGATGAGCACGAAACTAAAGAGTTTCTGAGCAGCCAAGAAAACTAAATCAAGTGAGGAGGCAGTGTGCAGAATGAGAAAAATTTTCCAATCACAGTATGTCAGAGAATTAATATTTAATCTATAAAAATAACTAAAAAATTTTAACATCAAGGAAAGAAATGATGCTGTCAAAGGGAACTGTGCAACTTAACAGAGAATTGAAAAACACAGATGTAAATGGCTATTACAAACTTGAATGAGTGATCTTTAGTTTTGATGTTTTGTATAAGAATGGACCTTATAGGCTTATATATCTGAGAGCTTGGAACCCATTTGGAACTGTTTGGGAGAGTTTAGAATGTGTGGACTTGTTGAAGATGGTATGTCATGAGGGGGTGGGGAGGGCTTTTACATTTCAAAACTCACACTATTTGAATCAGCAGTGTCTGTTCCCTACTTGCAGATGAAGATATAAATTCTTGGCCATTCCTGCCTTGCTTTTTTTGCTTGCTTTCTCTTGCTCTCACTGGCAAATCAACTCCTTCACTGACATCAGAAACTACTTCTTCAAGATTCTAGCATATACTGAAAAACAGCTGACACAGCTATCATGGACTGAACAAATACTGGATTTTCAGACCTTTCATTGCCAGACACAGCCATTGTTGGGATAGTTGAACCACAGAGTGTAAGCCGTTCTAATAAATCCCATCTGTACACACACACACACACACACACACACACACACACACACACACACACACACACACGGAGAGAGAGAGAGAGAGAGAGAGAGAGAGAGAGAGAGAGAGAGAGAAGATATATAGATGATAGAGAGATTCATTATATAAGTTCTGTTTTTTCCAAAGAACTCAAATATACTCATCAATTGAATGGATAATGTAAAATCTGACACATACACACAATTACACTCTATCCAACCATAAAAATGAAATTTGCAGGAAAGCAGAAGGAAATGGAAATATGTACTGAGTGAAGTAATTCATACTCAGAACAACAAACTATATGTGTTCTCCCTCTAATCATATGTGAATCTATGCTTCACATTTATAGATATCTATGTTCAATGGGAGTGTCTATAGAGACTAGGAAATCAGTAAGGAATCATGGGTGGGTCAGGGGACAGTGAGGAGCTATACTAAAATATTGCCTATAGAAAAGTAGGAAGTGGACATGATAAATTTAAGTTGTGATAGATTGAAAGGCTGGGGAAATGTGGGCAGGAGGGTACACAAAAAATGCATGAATGAACCTACTAATTTATAAACTACAAATTATAATTGTAAAATATAATAATAACAACCATAAGAATTAATAGCTTTAATTAATAGAATTAACAACCATAAGAATTAATGTAGTAATCATTAATGTGTGGCTACTGTTGCTGTCAAGAGGAATAGACTTTTAGATAAGAACACCAATGTCAATGGAATAATTTCCTATAACTTGTTGATTAGAGAGTTGCCAAAGATCTCCCAAAAGAATACAGGCTAGCTCTATCCAACATGGATGCCCACCAGAGCTACATAGTAAGAAGCCATTTTTGCTGACATCACAGATTTTAACTATGGGACAGAAAGAACTGCAGTTAGATCTGAATTTAAAACTCCTTTCTTACACAGGAGAGTTCATAGGACCACTAGATATTTTGCAAGTTGTTAGGGAAGAAGAAATGCACTATCTCAAGCAGCTACAAGGACAATTGCTAGACAAGATATGCCCACTGGTGTAATAGTAGCATGTCTATATTAATGATAAACAATTATTTTGTGATTGGCTTGGAAGAGAAGTCCATGCAATAGAATATGTATATTGAACTATGAATCTGGTCAAAAGCCCGTGGTGAGAGGTCATGGGCCCAGAGGAGTACATAATACCTATTATTGTTTCTTGAAATGAATATGTTGTAAAACTTCTTTTTCAGTGTTTATATTTATAGCATAGATTGCTGCTGTACTCTTTCCAAGACAGAAAATCACATTTTGAACAGGATGCTCTTATAAAGACTCATATCTGGTCAAAATGCTGGGAACCTATGGTTGATGAGTGTTCAGACATAAACAGGCTATTTATATCAACAAGTCACCCAAGAAATGCTGCCATGTAGAAATTATGAACACAGAGTAGAAATAGATACCTGCAGAAGATTTGGTACTTCTACTTCCCGGGGTGAATAGACAAAGTGTCCATGAGGACACATCAATTTCTGAGAAACTGTTGAATGTTAATGGTTTCTATAATGTGTGTGTGTGTGTGTGCGTGTGTGTGTGTGTGTGTGTGTGTGTGTGTGTGTGTGAGAGAGAGAGAGAGAGAGAGAGAGAGAGAGAGAGAGAGAGAAGAATAATGGAAGATAACAATGGTTCTCTGGTAGAGGAGAGTGGCAAATAACAAGGTTATTTATTTAATAACCCAAGATTATCACTTTCACAGGACAATAATTGAGCCAAAGAGGTAATATCTATTGACTTGTTTTTTTGTTTTTTTTTGTTTTTTTTTTTAAATCATAGGTAACTAGGGTCCCTCCAAATGTTACTTTGCTATAGGGAGACCGAAGAAAGAAAATCTTCCACAATCCAAGTGTTTCGTTCCTCATCTATTTCAGACTTAAGTTTTTTTATTTAGAGAGCTTCTAAAATTTGACAAAGCCTCAACCACAGAACTCTGACTTAATTAGCTCAGTTTGAGTCTCAAGAACTGTTGTGTTGTTTTTCTTAAAAACTTTCTGGCACCTTTGAGAGGAGAATGTCAACAGACCACAGGACAGTAGAAAGCTGCAAACAGAATCACTACCATGCTTGCTTATTCTTTCCCTTGAGATAGGTGCCCTCACTGACCTCAAGTACTAATCAACTAGAATTATTCAATTCCATGATGATACAATCAATAAACAACAATCATCTGCTAGTTAAGATAGATTCTGTTGGAAGCAATCAGAGCTTTTCCACGGAAAGCCAACAGGGACAGAATGCTTCCTTGCAGCTCAATTAACTTCATTTGCCTCTTTCTGGGCTGTTTGCCTTTTTTTTCTTCTATTATTCACACAGCACTGCACAAGAAAAGCAATGCTTTACACTATAAGTAAGATTTTGCTTTTATTTCCTCAAAGTCCTGTAATAATTCTCCAGTTCAATCACAGTAAAAGCCAAGTTTTTATACCTCATGAGGCCTCACAGGACACGGTCACTCAGACCTTCCTACCAAATCCTTTACCCTTTGCTCACTAGGCTTTACCCCTGGCTACTTTACTGTCCCTGGAACACACCTAACTGTCCTCCTTTAAGACTAACTTCACTTCTGCCTACCATACTCCTCTCCCAAAGGGGAGAGTACTAATTGTGTTACTTCTGTCCAGTATGTATGAACTCAAGCTTAACACACTCAATGTTATCTATGTTAGATATCCTACTTAAAATAACAGCACTCTCAAATTCCCTCTTGATGCTCAATATTCTTTGGAAATTACAATTTTTCTATTCTGTGAAATTTAAGCTTTTACAACATTTAGTATTATGATCATAGCCATTAGAATGTGAGAGTAAATCTGTGGCTTTGCTGTTTTGACTTGGGTTTTTTAAAAAAATGTTTTATTATCTCTTCACCAAATGTTGAGAAAAAGTTGGCACTCAACAGTTAAATTAATGAATGAATTAATATAATTTTCTCTCACAAAACAAAAGTTTGTAGAAAATGTTCTATAGGTAAGCCAAGGAAATATTAAATACTTCTATAACAAAGGATTTCAATATGCACAATATTGCACAAAAGGAAACAATATGCACAAATTTAATGTTTGTAAGGAGATTATGCCACAATAATGTGATTTGTTGACTTTTAAGTAAAGTCTCACTTCACATACATTTCTTCCTACATGCAGGAGTGTGCACATCTGCATGTGAACACCCCCACGCCCCCTAAACACACACACACACACACACACACACACACACACACACACACACACA
>JANHMN010000020.1:17884471-17901609 GCA_030674055.1 Rhabdomys pumilio | reverse complement strand
AGAGAGAGAGAGAGAGAGAGAGAGAGAGAGAGAGAGAGAGAGAGAGAGAGAGAGATTTAATCTAAATGCTTTGCCTTCACCATTGACTCAGGAGATGTGAGTCTTTCTGTGCTGATATCTAAGAAAACTGTAAGAAATAAGACAGAGCAAACTGCCCAACAGTAGAATCAGTGAATGGCAAATCTGAACATGGAAAAGGCAGTGTCATATGAGAGAGGAGCTCTGGAAAATTTGCTAGCTTTTCAATATTGCCTACAAATGATTATAATTATACAATATTTTATAACTAAGTGGAACACTGTGAGCCTAACTATTGAATCGTACCTAGTATATAGGAAGAAATCAATCAATAAACATGTTTCATAAAAGCATGCAAGTTTTAAAAATTCCTAAGATGTCCTACATAGCTGTATCACCTATACACCATAATAATGAACTGCATCTTATGTTTGCAAAGGAGAAGTAAGTGATATTCACATGTTGATAACAATCGACAGCTGTCTAATTGGACTTAAGACCCACGCAACAGGAGTAAAATCATGGCTGGTACTGGAAACTTCACAACAATCCTGAAACCACTAAGGTCATGAACCTTAGCAAAGAATCTGCTTCCACCACTTTTTCATATCTTTAAGCCCACAGCTAAGTGCAGCTATGATCCTCATCAAAGAAACCTTTCTTTGCAGCAAGTGGACACCATCACAGAAAACCACAGTTGAGCACAAGGCAGAGATCAGTGGATTAGAGGGATGCCAGACTCAATGGCTCCATCTATACCATCATTTCTGCATTTATAGCTCAGGGAACATAGCAGATGATGGGGCAGAAAGATTGTAAGAGCCAGAATACCAGAAAGATCCCTCAAATTTTCTACAAGAAAACTTCTAGAAATGATCAGCCATTTCAGCCTAGTGACCAGATACGAAATTAACTTACAAAATTACTAGGTTTTTCTATACGCTGATGACAAACATGCTGAGAAATGAATCATGGATATATTCCTTTTCACAATAGCATCAAATAAAATAAGGCATCTGGGAAGAAAACATAATCAAAGATAAACATTTCTACAATTAAAACTTTAAATCTTTAAAGAGATTGAGAATACTAGGAAATAGAAATAAAGACATCCCATGTTCATGGATCGATAGGGTTAATATGGTGAAAATGACCATTCTCTCAAAGGCAACTTTCAGATTGAATGTCATCCCAATCATGATCGCCACAACATTTCTCAGATACAGGAGGGGTAAAAAAGCATCCTAAAATTCATAAGGAACCACAAAGGTCCCAGGTTTCCAAAGTAGTCCTTATTCCTCCTATCACTCAGAATGATGATGGTGGTGGTGGTGGTGTGGGTATAGGTGAAGAAGATGTAGGGGGCTTACCATTCTGAGTGTCAATGAATATGACAGAACTGTATAAATAAAAACAATCTGGTACTGTAACAGAAACACATATGCAGATTAATGGAATAAAGTAGAAGAACCAAACAAGAGTACAAGTAACTATAGCCATCTGTTTAACATTTGACAAATATCTTTAAAACCTACAATGGAGATAAGATAACATCTTTGACAAATAATGCTGAGAAAATTGGATGTCCACATGTAGAAGAATGAAATCAGATATGTATCTATGAGCCTAAACAAAAATTAACTACAAATTAATCAAACTAGTGACAGTCACACATTGGGATCCAGCTCACGGACAGGCCCCAAGTCCTGACCCTATTTTTGATGCTATAATATGCTTACAAACAGCGGCCTATCATAATTGTCCTCTTGTCCTCCCTCCAAAAGGCCCAACAAGCAGCTGAAAGATTCAGATGCAGATATTTACACCCAACCAATGGATAAAAATTGGTGACACTCCCCCAATGGCGGAATTATAGAAAATCTGGAAGAAGCTGAGGAGGAGGGCGACCCTATAGGAAGACCAGCAGTCTCAACTAACCTGGACCCTCCAGGATCTCTAAGACACTGAGTCACCAACAAGACAGCATAAAAAGCTGATATGAGGTCCCCAATACATATACAGCAGAAGACTGTTTGGTCTAGCCTCAGTGAGAGAAGATGCACTCGACCCTCAAGACACTTGAGGCCCTAGGGAGTAGGGAGATCTGGAGGAGTGGGGGTGGGAGTGGGGATTCCTCTTGGAGACAGAGGTTGGGGGAGGTATGAGATGTGGAACAGTTAGAGGGTGGACTGGGAGGGGAATAAGGTCAGGACTGTAAAAAAGTTTAAAGAAAAATTAAAAAAAGAAAAAAGAATATATAAACAATTTTAGGAAATAAGAATCCACAATTAAGTCATTTTTGTTAGTTGTCTTTGTAATCTACTAGCAACAAAACATTAAAAATAATATTTGTACATGCAAAAAATTAATCAAAATACAAATGAATCCCCCAAAATATATGAAATCTAAAAAACTGAAACTGCTAGAAGAAAACATAGGGTAGAAATGGGCTTTCTGAGTAGGATTCATTGCTCAAGAATTAAGGCCAACAATAGACAAGTAGGACCTCACAAAAGCCTACAAAAAGGCTAAGATGATAGACAAGTGAAAAGGAAATCCATACAATAGGAGAGACTTTTTCTGTCTAACCCAGGATTGACATCTGGATATTAATATCCAGAATATAAAAAGAACTAAAAAAAAAAATACTTTAGAAAGCAAATGACTCAACTTTTAAAAATTGGACTCAAGGTCTACAAATATTTTCAAAAGAATAAATAAAAGTAGTTAAGAACTATCTCACAAAGTGTTCATCGTGCTTAGCAATTAGGAAAAGGAAAATTCTAAAAATCTTGATATTTCATTTTAGGAGAGTCAGTATGTGTAAGATCAAGAAAACAACTGACAATAATGTTGGTGAGGTTGTGGGGAATGGGGATCCCCTCCCCCAATCACTGTTGGTGGGATTGCAAACTGTTGCCTCCACTCTGGAAGAATCTGAATCAATCTGAAGAATTCTGAAAACTAAAAAGTTGACCACTATCCTACCCTTTAAATATTCCAAAATGACTTAATATCCTACTCCACAGATACCCGTTCAACCATGTTTATTCCTACTTTATTCTCAATAACTAGAAAATAGACAAAACCTTAACATCCTTAACTGACAAACTGATAGACTATGTGTTGCATATGCACAATGGGATAGTATTCAGCTCTTACAAAAATGAAACCATGAAATCTTCAAGTAAATGGATGAGCTGGAAAGCATCATGAGTGAGGTAAGCCAGACACAGAAAGACAAATGTCACACATTCTTTTTCATCTATGCTTTCTAATATTCAGAAGAGAGTATATATCCTGGAGTAGATTCAGAAACCAGGCAAGTTATGGATGATGTGCAGGAGAGGTTGAGAGTGCTCAAATGGAGGAGTAAGTGACATAAAAGAAGAAATAGCAAAAACATGGCTGTGGTTTTAATGGAAGAAAGAGATAAGAAGTCAATACAAAGGTCAGGGAAGGCAAAAGTATAAATAACACTAAAGGAGATTCGAAAATCCACTTTGATTCATATTATTTTGTATTTACTTAAAATTGCATATTATACACTATACATGTATGTAGAGTTATTGTATATATATATACACATTTCAGTGAAATTCTGCCACATAGGAAAATAAAGATCCAGCCAAAGGCCATAGACTATCTGGCAGAAACCTCACGTATGAGAAACTTCCTTTAAAATTATTGGTCAGGAAGTTCAAGAGACTTCAAACACAGTGGAGGCTGTTGCCCTTCACACCTCACAAAAGGGAAGGGAAGATCTGGTTGGTGAAGGCACCTCACTCTCACTTTGCACCCAGGACTTGAAGAAATGTTCTGACCTGGGAGACTCTTCCTGTCACAGTATAGGAAGGAGCTATGTAAGCTTCCAAGGAAGAAAAACAATCATCAGTTCTATGTAGCTCTAGTACCTATGAACCACAAAGATGGGCAAACTGATGAGATCTTCTAAAACCTAATTGTATAGATAACTTTCTCATCAAAGAAGCTTCTTTTTGCAGCAGACAGAGACCACTCCAGAAAGCTAACACTGAACAAAATATAAGGGAAAATGGACTGTGGGAGCCCATGTCCATCTGATGCATTTATTACACAATCCCTACACATAAGGCTTAGGGAACATTATGGAAGAGGGAGCAGGCAGATTATAAGAAGCAAGGGACCAGAGTACCTGTTGAGAGAGCGAAGAAAGAAAAACATGTAGTGGGTAGGGAGGAAGGGGTGGGTTTCTTGGGAAGGATTGTGGTATGAGATAAATATTATCAAAATAAGTTGTATAAATATCTGAACAAGAATTACAATTTAAAACATATTTTTAAATGTATGATTAAGTAAAAAGATGGCTGAAGAGTGGTAGGTAGAAGAAACAGAAGTGCAAATGGCTTCTTTCTGGGTCTTTAAAAGTTGGGCAATACCAAATATATTCATAAGGGACAAAATAGGATCAGTTAAATTTTCAAACTTCAGCTCTTTCCTCTATGGCTTTAAGCTGTTGCTGGGTCTGTACTAAACACGTGTCCCCTGTTTACCAACGATGTTTTTACTTTTATAGCTTTCCTTCTTTGTACACTTTTGAGTCTCTGATGCCATCCTTAGCTTTATAATCTGGAGACTGGGAAGGTTCTCTCACTCTCCAGAGGCTCCCCACCCCCAAGATAATACTCCCTAGGAGGAGTAATGTTCTGGCTGAGACAGTATCACCTAAGTCCATTGGGGATGTGCTCAGTACCTGAACAACAGAGATATGTAAAGCTCCTGGATCTTTTTAACTTTGAAAGCCCTAAATATTAAAGACTATACTGGAGGGATGGAGCTGTGAATGCCAAGTAGACAGCTAGCACTTCAGAATTTTCAGATTCTAGAGCAGTGAACAGCAATGAGTGGCTCTAAGAAATGAGAACTCACATACCTTTCTCTTGGATGTGATTGGAGGATATAAAACTCCAGAATTATTCTCAATTTAGTTCCCACGATCGAGTGTGGAGAGGAAGGTCCTTAAGCACTTTGTTGTTTGCACAAACCCTCTTAAGTCTTGTACTTTGGGGCTTTGACAGCATCTTGCCAGCTTTGTACAACTGTGACCTTAGGCTGTCACCAGTCAAATTCAGGCTTCCTGATTTGTTGTTATTTCCAGCTCTCGTGTCCTCTGAATAGCTCACATTTAAACAATGGGTACGTTCTTGAGATGGTGCCCAATCATTCCCCTCCAAGTGATATACTGCTAGAAAGTAACGTTTCTAATACTAAGTCATCGGATAGAGGTTTTACTGTTTAATTCAAACCTCCTAGTAGATCTGAGGCTTATGAGAGCTGTGGTCTTGTCTTTTGAACGGGATTGTCAGTCTGCTTTCACCAAAGCCACTGATTATAAAAGTGAAAAGAAATGGAAATATCTAATGCCAAGCACAGACTATTAATCCTCTTAATCATTTAGACAAATTTCACTGAAGGAAAAAAAATATCTTTTTAAGAAAGACTTTGCCGGGCAGTGGTGTCGCATGCCTTTAATCCCAGCACTTGGAAGGCAGAGGCAGGTGGATTTCTGAGTTCGAGACCAGCCTGGTCTACAGAGTGAGTTCCAGGACAGCCAGGGCTACACAGAGAAGCCCTGTCTCAAAAAACCAAAAGAAAAAAAAAAGACTTTAAATACAGTATTATTAATAAATTCAACATTTAATAAAAATATTTGTCAGTTAAGTTCTCTGTAGCTGTTATATGATTCCATGTACCACTTAAATGATGCACATGCCTATAATCTTAACATTCATGAGGAGCTGAGGCAGGAGAACTGTAAGGTCAAGACTATCCTGTGCTAGGTTTTATGTCAAGTTGACACAAGCTAGAGTTATCTGGGCAAACTGAAACTTAATCTAGAAAATGTCTCTAACTGATCATCCTATAGGCAAGTCTTCAGGACTTTTTTTTTAAGATTGATGATTGTTGTGACATGGCTCAGAGCATTATGTATATAGGGCTGCAGTAGTGGTAAGCATATTTTGGTGGTAACCAATTGGATGTACAATCTGCTGAACAAGATGGAAATCATGGCTGGTACTAGAAACCTAGCCAAATACCCAGGGCTAGCAGGGTCATGAATCTTGGTAGAGAATCAACAACTACCACTTTACTAAACTAGAAGGGTCTGTAACTACATCTGAATGGATTTATCTTTACACTTACAAATAAGTGTAATCCTTTCCTTTCATTAAGGAAACTTTTCTTTGCAATAGACAGAGTCTATTACAGAAAAACACAAGTAGTTAAAATGTGGAATTATAGATCCTGTCCCTACTGATATATCTATAACATAACTCCTGAAAATCTAAGGATCAGGGATTATTGCAAATGAGTGGGGGGGGGGAGGGGAGGAATATTGTAAGGGCCAGAGGAACAAGAAGTTTATTGTGATGTTATAAGCCCTAGAAATCTCAGAAGCAACACACATGAAGTCTCAATAACTTGTCAGGAGGACAACACCAATGGATATACTATGGTGGACAGGGGAAACCTCTTATGGGTGCAACCCTTGACAAATAAGCAGCTAAGGAATGAAGAACATGAAAGACAGCATTCTCTCAGGAAGAGCACACCAGTTGGTTATCCAATACTAAATGATAAGCCCTGAAAACATGTTTCCACAAGCAACCTTTTACAGATGCGGCAAGTTGTATTTTTAAATATTTATGTATATTAGTGTATACATGCAACAGTTAACAAAGAACAGGACATAAATGTTAAAAAAGAGCCAGGAGAGGGGATATATGGGAGGATTTGGATGCAGAGAAAAAAAAAGGAAAAATAATGTAATTATATTATAACTCAAAAGAATAATCTGCATAGACAACTCAGGCTGTCTCAAAAGAAAAAGAAAAGTCAGTCTGTTCAACATGTGCCCATGTATACCTTTTAAGTACACCTTTTTCAGAGTGGGAAGCTCAAGTTAGGCCACCAACTCTCCATCCACCCCCCATGGAACGAAACTCCTAACACCAAATCCGGCCATCAATAACAACTCCAACTATCCCCTCCACATGAACCACCTGCCTCTGGAGAGGGGCACAAGACTCATACTAGCAACTCTACCCATCATCCAACTCCACCCATCATCCTATTTTTAGGTACTGAGAACCAACATTTCCTGATAATCCCATCCAGCCCTTCTGAGATCCCTTATCTGCTATCCTCAGGCAGGGATTCCAAACGGCCACCACCTAACTGACTCTACCCATTGCTGCTGTGTACACTTGGTCTTCACCTTTAGGCAGACACAAAAATCACACCACCAATTGCAATCCTGGATGGACCATTTACACTCAACTCCCTCTTCTATAAGCCCAGGGATCCTTGCAGAAGAGGGTGATGAAAAAGTGTAAGGGCCAGAAGAGGTAGATGACTATAAGGAAACACAGCAGGACAGCTGCACATCTCAGGAACAAGTTCCATCTTACTGGAAGGATCAAAACTGAATTCATGTTCCACAACTCCAGAACCCAACTCCTATTTTGCTTCTTTAGATGTTTCATGTTTGTCTGTTAACTGATAAAGAATATAAAGAGGGCAGATGTTGTTATCCCGTTATCTAAACTAAGGCATAAAAGGCATAAATGTGTTGCTTGTCTTGACTTAATTGACTATCTGCAGCTTGCTCACTTTTTTGTTCCCTTATCATTCTAAAATTCCAAGCCAGAGTCCAGAAGGGGACGTGACTGAAAAAGCTGAATCAAGGACCCTGAAACCTGGTGACCTGGATAGGAACCAGTTGCCAACATTCCTTGCTGAATCCCTTGTGCCAAAATATGACTGGTTGATGCAACAGGTCCCCAACTCCCCCTCACCTTGTGTTCCCATTCTATAAAAATGTTGTACAATCTCCCTTTGGGAGTGCAGTTCAGAACCCAAACTGGCTGCCTTCCTGAAATAAAGCTTTCATCTTTAAGCTTCTGTCTCTGAAGTGAGTTTTCTAGGCTACCACCCTGAACCCAACAACGTGAACTCACATCAGTTGTGGCAACATGCACAAAAGTTGTGAAAGACAAATCCAGATAAAATCCCAGCAAAATGATGGGAGTTGAACACGGAATCCCACCCCTAACTGTGGAACTATTGGTAATTGTTAACTGCAACAGGAGGCAGGGTTGGTTTTCCTTATGAGTATGGTCACTGTAAAGCAACTATGCTCCAGGAGAACACAATGAATCCAAGCATATATTGAAAAAATGGTCTTGATGATTTTTTTGTTAAAGAAAAAGACAAAAAGTTGGGTGAGTAGAAAAATCAGAGGATTTGAAAAGAGTTGGAAAAGGGATTTTAATATGATCAAGACACATTGTACCAAACCCTATAAAAAGTAATAAACACCTTTCAAAACCTACATCTGTTAACTAAAAAATAAAAGATAATTTAAAACCATCGTTTGATTTATATCTGCTTTAATTGGGTACTAAGTCTGATACATTGAATGAGTCCTATTGTGTATAAAAACATACAAACATTGACATACTTCAAAGTAATTTCAGCTTTATCCATAGTTCTTAGAAAAAATAAGGAATCAATTAAAATACTATTTGCTTATTAAAAAGTTTCCATAGTAGATCTAATTTCCATAGTAGATCACCATCTAGGATGGTGAACAAAAAGCCATTTATGCACTATTTAATTTATTCCTCCTATGAAAAGTGTCATGGGCTGCTCAGTATTAGTGTGACAATTAAGTTTATTTTGAGACATCAATAAATTCCCTTCATACAACTTCAGAAATTTTCGTGATAAAATACTTCAAGCAGACATGAGCAATATTTCCTGCAAGTATCAGTGAAGCTATCACATAGCTTTGATAATCACAGAGGGACCCTTGTAAGTAATGCCTTCGTGATCCTCTTTACTGGAAACAACATTGCAAGATTTCAGTTCTGTTGGCCAATTTATTTCTTCCCGTTTAGCACATCCAAAGCATTAAAAATTTAAAAACCAAAAATTCATTAGAGTGAACACCTCCAAACTGTTGTCTATTTAAGTGTACATCTGAGGACATCATTTATGATTTCCTAATTTCCTAGTCAAATAACTTTGAACAACTGGGGAATGCTGAGAGAAAGAAAAATGGTCTTCTCTAGGGAAGAGGTCTGATACCAGACCTAACATCATATGCATACAGTTAGCATTATTTGGAATTAGAATGCTACATATATTTAGGAATACACATATATTAATACACATATAGGAATGTACATATACTAGGAACACAGGTGTGTGTGTGTGTGTGTGTGTGTGTGTGTGTGTGTGTGTTTGACAGCAATTAAAGGAATGCAAGCTATGAATTAGAGACAGAGCAAGAGGGTATATGCTGGACTCAGACTCAAAGAGATTCACCAGCCTTGTCTCCAGAGTGCTGGGATTATAGGTATGTGCCACCACTACCACCCAGCATGGAAAAAAAAATACAAGAGAGTTAAGGAATATAATAATTTTTGTTATAAACTTTCTTGGCTCCATTCTTTTCAGTTCTTCTGAATAAAGTACTGCAAAGTTAAGTCCTATTTACTTTCCAGTGTATGTTAAATGTGTGTCCAATGCATTGCATTAAAGAGTGTGTGTATGTGGGGAGGAGGGCAGACAGGAGGGGAGTACCAGCATTTCTCCTTTCCCTGACTTTCATTTTTCAAGAAAATCATGTGGAACCTATGCTGGGGTTGGTTATTGAGATGCAGGTTGCAAATCTCCCATCTCCTAGTTTATGATGAATGCCAGTGATGTCTGTGGCTGGTAACAGGAGTCCTACATCAGGGAGATTTATGGGAAGGATGCATTTAGTGTTATTCATGAGCCACTTAACAAGCTTCAGCCAAGAATACAATATAGCCTTTGTTTACAGTCCCAGGAGGTCTTTAGGAGGCTTTTGAAAATTGAAGATTTTTTTTTCTTTTTTGATAAATGGTAGAAGATCATAAGGTGGGTCTGAAAGCTGAAAGCGTATTTTCCTGTTAGCTCAAAGAGTACTATATCTCATCCTAACGTCCCTGCTTCCTCAATAAAAAAATTATCAAATATTCCACTGGTATTTTATTTTGTTATTGTTCTGCTACAGTGAATAACCAAGAGGGACACATTCTTCTTCTTCTTCTTCTCTCTCTCTCTCTTTTTTTTTAGAAAAATGATTTCAATCTCTATTACAGGAAGTATGAGCATCTTAACAGGATATCCAGACTATTTGAAGAGAAATGAAACAACATATGTTTGAAGCTATCTTTTGTATCATACTTTTATGTGTGCGACATGTATGCTTCCCAGTGCACTGTTATTTATGGTGACAATACTGTGCTCATTCTGGCAACCAGGAAAGTTATTTCCACAGCTGACTGAAAGACTTAGCAATCAAGCAACTATGTGAGGGTAGCCTTATTGAATGAAATTAAGAAAATAATTTCAGTTAGCATGAGAATAATGAGGTAACAAATAAAAAGTTATATAAGAAAACTGGATGACATTTAGACTACAAGATATGTTTTATCATTTTTAAAAATCACTGGATTACTAGGTAATTTTCAACTATATCAAGAAAGTATTAATTGTGCTTCACTTCTAATTTAAAAGAAGTTAAATACATAGTATTAATTTTAACATACATGAACCTTAAATTTTGTTTCACAAGCATGTTGATTTGTTTTATGACTGTTTCTCATGAGGTTTTATTGGAGACATCTACCTACAGTTTAACAAACAGACATATTATTGGAGTCTATATCAAGACAGATTTTCAGGTTTAATTCATGGCTGGGATCCTTTATGTGACATAAAACACTCCCATCACAAGTCCATCTTTCAGTTTTGACTGCAGAGTTTCAGACATGTCATTGGACTTCAAGTCTCGAAAGAGCCTCTTGTTACTCTATCATGGAGTGCTGGTGGCAGCATGTATTTCAATGTCATTATTTTTTAAATACTGAAATAGGAACTCAGAGTCATAGGAAGACTTTCTTAATTTTGGTCTTATCAACTCCCTAAACCTTTTGACGATGCTTTCCAAGCCCTATGACATAGACCAAAGTTACTAAATTTTTGTGGCTAGAGACAAAATACAGTTGAAATGTATTAGATAATCCATTGTCTGCTTGGAATGTAAGCCATTTTAGTCATATCGAGTGATATAAATTAAAATATGATACAGTTTGCTGAGGGGAGATAAAAAACCATTATAAATAACATAATCAGCTAGATCTGAAGATCATACTGTTTTAAATAATCCCACAGATATAAAGTTGTGCTAATGTAACTTGAAAAATCAATGTATAGTATTTGAGACAGAAAAGAGGGGAAAGTCTTAAAATTCTATAAATCCTAACTAATATGCCTTTATTGCACCCTAGATATTATAAGAATGATAAAATGCCAGATGCTAGTATCTTATAATTCCTGAGTGTAAGGCTCCTCTTTACTATATGACTCAGGCATGTCCATGTCAGACAAGGTAATAAGCAAATGGGGACTAATATTTCCAAAGCTGGAGGCCATGTTGATGTCCTTAGCCTGCACTACCACTGACAGCCATGTTGGTGTCCATGGTCCATTCTGTGGGAGAGGGTTGTGTTGATGTCTGAGGTCTGTACCAGAGACCATGCTAACATCTGTAGCACATGCTGATGACAAAGACCATTTGGATGTCCCTGGTTCAAGATGTTACAAGAAACCATGTAGAAGTCCATGAGGAAGCTACTTTTGCAGTGGTATGGATGAATGTAGACTCACAGTGGAGACAGAGGAACATGGAAGGTCTCTTTGACAACCCCTACACCTGCATTCATTCCCTCCCCCAACCCAAAATAACAGCTTACATAGAAAGCCATCAAAGAAAACACTTTTTGAATAATTCAATATTTTATTTATTTACATTTCAAATGTTATTCCCTTTCCTGATTTCCCCTCTGGAAACTCTCTATTCTATCTCCCCTCCTCCTGCTTCTATGAGGGTACTCCCCCACCCACCCACCCACTCCTGCCTTCCTACCCTGGCATTCTCCTACACTGAGGCTTCGAGCCTTCACAGGACCAAGGGCCTCTCCTCCCATTGATGCCTGACAAGGCCATCCTCTGCTACATATGCAACTGGAGACATGCCCCCCCCATGTGTACTCTTTAGTTGGTGGTTTAGTTCCTGGGAGCTCTGGAATGTCTGGTTTGTTGATAGAGAAAGGACTGAAGGAACTAAAGGAGTTTGCAAACTCATAGGAAAAACAACAAAGAAAACCCTTAAAAAGTATGATAAGGATGCTGAGGAGTAGCTCTCCATAATTGATTGCTTCTGGCATGGGTGCAGGTGGGAGAGGACTCAGTTTTCTTTTAGGGGATGGCTACCAGGAATTTGACCATGCTCTAGTGAGTATATGAGCAACACAAATTGGACTTCTTTCTTTCCTTCTTTTTTCTTTCATTTTTCTTTCTTTCCTTCCTTCCTGCCTTCATTCTCCTCCTCCTCTTCTTCCTTTTCCTCCTCCTCTTTCCTCTTCCTCCTCCTCCTCTCCCTCCTCCTCTTGTTGTTCTTCTTCTTGTCCTTCTTGTTCTTCTTCTTCTTTTTCTTCTTGTTTTTCTTTTTTTGTTCTTCTTCTTCTTCTTCTTCTTCTTCTTCTTCTTCTTCTTCTTCTTCTTCTTCTTCTTCTTTTACTTCTTGTTTTTCTTGTTCTTGTTGTTGTTGTTGTTGTTGTTGTTGTTGTTGTTGTTGTTGTTCTTCTTCTTCTTCTTCTTCTTCTTCTTCTTCTTCTTCTCCTCCTCCTCCTCCTCCTCCTCCTCCTCCTCCTCCTCCTCCTCTTCCCCCTCCCCCTCCTCCTTCTTCTTCTCCTTCCTCTTATTTGATAGAAGGTAATATAACAAGGGTCAAAGGGCAGGTCTGGTAAGACTGGGAAGTGAGTGTGATTGAGGTACATCATGTGAAATGCCCATCTCATCAATAAAATTTTATGTAGGGAAAAATGTAGTCAGTCTGGAGTTCAAAAAATGTATTTTGTTTACACTTTGAAGAAATAATTAACATAGTTTTCTCTAATTCTTGACATAGTCATTAATAAATTAAATTAGGAATCTTACTAATACATATCTTAGATAAAAAGAAATATATTCATTCAGTAACACAGGTAACTGGTTGCTGATAGCCAAAGTTATACAATGAAAGTAATACATTTCATTGGTTAAGTTATTAACTTATAATTCGCTACTCCATTTATTTATGGATCCTGTTAATTCTGGTCTTCAAACTAATAACCTATACTGCACAAAACAAGAATGCTCAACAGTAACTGTGATGGCAGATTGAAGATACGGGAAGTAAGTTCCTTTTAAAGATCTCCAGAGGAGCATGTCTACGAAGGTAGTGGTCATGCAAAGCAAACACATGTATTGGCTCATAGTGACGTCACAAAGGAGCAGCTGGTGCACAACATCAGTAGAGAGGAAAAGTTCCTAATATGGCAGTTATTGCATTTAAAAAATATTTGTTACATTATCATTCTTTCATAACTAGAGCTCATTTCTAGATCGAAAAAATTGCTAATTTTCTATTTTCTCCTAAAGAAACAACTCATTTGGTTTCTCCATTTAAAGCTTACCTTTTAAAGCAAAAATTTTATTTATAGATTGCAAAGAAAAGTTCCAATAACCATAGAACCTAAAGAGGCTGCCTTCTGTAGCCAGGCAGGACCCCCAGTGAAGGGGTAAGGACACTAACCCCTTCCAAAAAACTTTCAACCCAAAATTTATCCTGTCTACATAAAATGCAGGGACAAAGATGGGGTGCAGACTGACGGAGAATGGGCAACCAATAACCAGCCAGATCCAACTAAAGACTCATCCCTTGGGCAAGTATTAATTCTTGACCCTATTAATGATACTCTGTTATGTTTGCAGACAGGAGTCTAGCATAACTGTCTGCTGAGGGGCTCCACTCAGCAGCTGACTTTATCTTTAAGGATTTTTTCTATTTCATTGATCATTCAGAAAAGAAAACTTGACTGTTTCAATGATTCTGCATAATTCAGTGGAGTCATGGTAGCTAAGATAGTTTGCTTCTGAATAATGGTGAACAAATCTATAACACAGGTATTAAACTTATTATGTTTAAGTAAATATTTCTAGAAAAAAATAGTATTTTCTGTCCAAACTGTTTTAAGAAATATATTATTATATGTGTGAAGGGAGAGGATGTGTATTAACAGATTAGCTCATTAATTTAAAAATAAATATCTGCTGCTGAAGTTCCAGATGAAGATCCATTGCTGAACCATCTCTAAGTGGTGATCCCAGAAAAACTTAAGCAAAAATGAAATATTTTGAAAAACTTAATGAAATAATATGGAATAGCATTAATGAAATCAAGAACATTAATGAAACAGTATGGAAAACTTGAGCAAAAATTATATTCAACCAGTTTCACACAGTAAAAGCTTTAATAGTAACAATATATTAAAATTATTTTCTTCTTTCAATATCTACTTCAGGGATGTTGCTGCTGTACACTGAATAAAGTAATTAAGGATTTTCTTTTTAAGAAAAAGGAAGACATTATCTCTGTCTTCAACAAGCTTGTAAGGTGAGTAGATGCATATAAGGGCTCTGGTAATAATGTTCTAAACATTCTACCCAAATTAGTAAAGTGGTTCTCTAAGTGAGCCTACAATTTTAGTACTATTGTGATATCTACTTTGTAGATAATGTATGAAGCATAGAGAAGTTCCATAACTTCTTAAAGGCACACAGCTGATAAAAGAGAGCACGTGTCACACCCATGTCCTGGAAGTTTTGTTCCCTTCAGGAACCTGCGGTTTCTACCCACCATGCCATCTGCCAATACTTATCCTACAGTTGAAAAATGAGACAGAAGTGAAACAAGAATAGAAGTGAGGAGCCGAGAACTTTGAAGGTCAGTAGAGCACTTGCCCAGATGTACCCTAAGAACCATTTTGGAAAAAAAAGACAATATGTGTCATTGATACTTTAAAGTTAGTAATGATCCTTGAAAACAGCCGAAAAATCTTGTTATTGTAATTGTACACACACACACACACACACACACACACACACACACACAAATTTTTTTGTTGTTTTTATTGCTGTGTTTCTATTTGGTAAGATGCTTGTGACTGATTTGCTACTTCTTCCCTGGGTGAGTTTAGTTAGAATTCTGTGTTTCTCTTGAATTTTTCAGTGTAGTCAGCATTGCTGACCTCACTGTTTCATAGCTCTAGTTTGTGCTTCCAGTGCCAGGACACCTGACCTGTTCTACTTTGGAAAGGCAAGATACACAGAAAATGAAAGGACACAAGATATCATTTATTTGAAGTTTATTTCTAAAAACTTCCATGTACGTAGAGTGAACAAATGGCATTTGACAGAGTGCACTATTAAAAATGGCCTCTTTTCATTTCCTTTTCCCTCTACAACAAATGATGTTAACTAGACTCTGACTATTTTAGAGGGATGTTGGAGAGAAAAGTCTCATAGCTGATATAAGGGGGTGAGGGAACAGCTTAGGAATAGCCTTAACTGATAATTCCTAGTTTTCTGTAGGCTCATTAGTGGAAGCAGTGTGGAATTGGCCAGCACTGCCTTAATCAGTACAGCTATGGGTTAGGCATTAGACATTAGGGTTTCCAGAAATTGGACCCCTGGTAGCTCTTAATACTGGAGCTTATGTCTTATTTCACTGTCCCAAACCACTAGAAGAAATAACAACCACAGCCTGCTTAATTTCACTGAGATGTATGTGCTCAGAAAAGAATCTTTTTTTAGAGCAGTTTTGGATTTTGTATTAATATCTTTAATAATCTCCTGAGAACTCTGGAAAGGCAGTCAATGAGAACACGGCGATGGCAAACTTTAAAATATGTACTTGAGAGCTTTTTTACTTAGACATTTTCAATGCTACAAGAAAAATATATTAAGAATGTATACTGTCATTTGTAACATTTAGATCCAGTTTATTTTGTATGTTTAAATGTTTAAATGCAAAACTGTGATTATTTTTTTTCCTTTTTGTGATTTCAAGTAAAATTTCAAACTTCAGTTCTAGGGTAACTCAACTTTGAAATCCTGAAAATAAGACAGGCATTGAATATTGTACAACTTATAAATTAGCTGTGAGCATAAAGTGAGTATTCTGATGATAGCCTGTAACAAGAATTGAAGTTGGCATCCCATTTATCAAGCTGATATGTTAGAACGTGGAGTGGGTAGAAAATGCAGTTCCCCCCAACACAGTATCCTCTAAACAGTTAAGTCTGCAGGTATTTGTCTGAACTGTTCCTGCCAGAAACCCTTTTGTCCAAAACATCTGAAGAAGGAAGGTCTCTTGTGAGCCCTTTACATTAATCACCAGCACAGTCTACATGAGACTCCGTCAAAAGGGATAGAGGACTCTTGTGTTGAGAGACTTTCAGAAACAGACACAGGAACACTCCAGCCTGAGTCAGGGCTGTGTAGAGAGGAAATGTGAGCCCCTCACCCCTGACCCTCTTGCCTCTTTATTTTGATCCCTTTCACAATGCAAGGTTGGCAGGCTCAGGCCATGCAAGCCCTTCTCTCTATTGTTAGGCTTGGGAAAAAATCTAGAGGTGGCTTACTGTGACTCCCACCTAAGGGCTTTTTTCATTTTTAATTAGAAAGAATTACAACTTACACCATATTTTTTCAGATCATTTTCTAAAGTGACCCAGCAATAAGGCACTTTTCCAATTTCCATAGCAAACAAATGTAAGTTACAAGAGTCATTATTTTGTGAATTGGGGGTGGGGAGGGAGTGGGTTTATTTGGATATTTTTTAAAGTATCTGTTCTATCCATTATATGTGAAGGTTTTAAAGAGATTTCTCAAATGTTAGTAGTCACGTATTGCAAAAAGATGATAAAAAAGAACATCGGATCTTTTTTATGTTTTGTTTTAACAAATCTGAAGATATACCAACAGAAATATAAATATATAACAACTTCTTGTAGAACTGTCTGTTAAACGACAATCTTGTAGTAAAAATTTAAAAGCACTTCTTCCAAAGATAGACATTATTCTAAAGTAATCTAAAATAAATATATTATTTCTCTCTCTCTCTCTCTCTCTCTCTCTCTCTCTCTCTCTCTCTCTCT
>JANHMN010000020.1:17852437-17884461 GCA_030674055.1 Rhabdomys pumilio | reverse complement strand
TCTCTCTCTCTCTCTCTCTCTCTCTCTCTCTCTCTCTCTCTCTCTCTCTCTTTCTCTTTCTCTTTCTCTGATAGACTCTGAGATTCTAAATAGCCATGGACATTTATCCAAAGGAGGGGGTTGTAACATAGGATGAATTTTGCGATGTACGTGGCACATGGCCCAGGCTCCAGAAATTAAAAGAATAAACATATATAATAGTCAACTAACTTTTAAATATATAGTAACAGAAAAACATCCAAATGTTCTGCTTTCTTATAGCAAATATTTTGATTGTAACCATTTCTTTCTACATCTTTCTTGATATTTGTGACTCATGAATCAATGTCTTGTAAGAGTAAAGTATTTACTTAGATAATTTCTCATTCAAACAAGCAAACCAAAAAAAGAAAAGGCACAAAAAAAAAAAACCACAGATAGACACAGAGAAATACATGTTCATACATACAGAAATCCCATAAAAACTCAAAACCAGAAACTGTAATATGCATGCAAAGAACCTATAAGCTAATAAAAACAAACATACAAATAAATAAAAATCAAAGAACCTCCAAAAGTCCCACTGAACTCACTTTTTGTTGGCCATTTACTGCTAGGTGTATGGCCTGGCTTTAAGGCTGGTTTGTCTTACTATTGAGACTTTGTCGTAGAAAACTAGTTTTTCATTGGCTAGAAGTTATTATTTAAGCCTGCTTCTTGGTTAGAGTTGAGGCTTTTGTCCATTTCCCCTCTTAGCACTGAGACTACATCTGACTTAGATTCACACAGGCCCTGTGCAAGCAGCCAATGTGCATCCACTGTGCTGTGTTTTAGAAGGCCTTATTTCTTTGGCGACAAAGAAACCCTCTGGTTCTTACACTCCTTTTACCTCCTCTTGTAGACAGCTTCTTGAGTCCTGAGGTGAGAGATTAAATGACTGACATCCCATTTGGAACTGTTTCAAGGTCTCTCACTCTCTACACATTGCCCAATTGTAGATTTCTTTTTTTCCCCATCTAACTGCAGGAGGAAGGTTCTCTGAAGATGCTTTATCTGATTCCCTGACTGGTGTCATCTTTTTACATAGTTTTGTTGTTGTTATTGCTTGTTTGTTTGTTTTTTTGATTTGTTATGTTTGTTTGTTTTATTTTATTTTTGTCTATTTTGTTTTACAAGACTTGAAAACACACTAGAATACCTTTAATTATAAACATGACCTCTAGCCTTCACAGAATTCATCTCTGGTCACAACATCTCAGCTAATCAATAAATTCAGAATAGAGTTTTATTATTGTTTTGTCTGTTTAAGGGTTTCCTATTTAACATGATTTACAATTGACTTGTATTAATGTAGAGCTAGTGGTATTTAAACTCAAACCTCTGGGATGCTTTGCTAGCACATGTATGCTCAGGAACTGTATAAAGATCTTCATTAGGACATTTCAAACAATGAAACATAAATAAAAAGCACAAAATGTAAGAACACCCATTGAAATCATAAAAGAATGCATGTTTAATGTAGCAGCGCTGAAATATGTGGGCTAAACATTATTGTTCTGCTGCAGTTGGGGACACGTCTATCAGGCAACTGAATCTTCTCTTGACTTTGTACATCTCTATGAAATAGTTAATGGCCACAGATATCGATTTGCACAAACAAATTTTGAAGGCTAAATGGACTTCAAAGTACAAGATCTACAAATAGTAAGGATTTGTGGAGAAATTATGTTTTTGTACTAATTCAATTATATTTATTAAGATATTGGTAATCGGTTGTAAACTGCGATTTCTCTTATAAAATAATAAAACTTTTATTTTTTATATTATGATCTCATATTGCATTTTAAACTGTGTGTTTGTGGGGTCTTAGGGGGCTTATTATTGATTTTTTCTTTTTAACAATTTTATACTTGTATATAATACACTGTGATCACATTCAGTTCCTGCTCTCATATCCTTCCCGGTTCCACCAAACTCCTTCCCAACTAGCTCCATATTAGACTTCTATTTTTCATTTCCATATTATTTTATTATATTGTATTATATGTCATATTATTTTATTATTTGGGTACAGGTCTTATGCAAGTCATCATAGTTTCTATGTTCCTGGTCTAGGCTATGTCATATTCTGAAGATGGTTCTTTTTTTCCTATCCTCTGACTCACATAGTCCTACCTTTGCCTCTTCTGTGATGTTCTCTGGGTCTTAGGGGAAGTGAAATAGATGTCTCATTTTGGGCCAATCAGTTAGTTAGTCACTTATTTCAACACTTTGGCCAATTATGAGTCCCTGCTTTGACTGTCATCCACTGCCAAAAAAGCTTTTCTGGCCAAAACTAAGAGAATCTATGGGTATTAAAGTAAGTATATAGATGGCAGTTTAACTACATATCCATTTAGCAAAATGTCAGTAGTATATTGCCCCATAGGGCTTATGACCTCCCTAGTCGAAGGTTTTTGACTAAGTCTATAATACCAGACTTGTTTTCCCCTCCTTGGATTAGGTTTCTGATCCAACAGAATATTTGTGCCACTGTTGCACCAGGGGGATATATTGTGCCTGCCAGTTTTGTATTATAGCAGAATGACTCCACAGATGAGTAAGACTATTGACAACTTTTTCCAACAATAACCTACATATCCTCTCTCAGCACAATGAATGTTCACCAGAAGGGTAAAAAGCTTCCAGATCATACCCAGCTTGATTTCATAGCCAAAATATTGTAGTCCTCAATAAGAGACACTGACTGTCTGGTTCCGAAGGGCAATGAAGAGTAATGACAATGACCTGCTTTCAAGAACATCAGGATGCTCCCTGGACAGTTAGTTATTCACAAGGTAGTGTCCTACACCAAGGACTGAGACTTGAGTTAAAAATCATATCTTACATGAGCAGTCAAAGTCTATTAAAACTCTTTTTTAAAGTTCATATAATTTTCTAATGCATGTGCATGTGTGTGTACAGACTCACTCATGTGTATGCATGACTGAATGTGTGCACAGTTTTCCGTGGAGACCAGAGACAGCATTAGGTACTCTAGAGATTGGGTTACAAGTATTTGTGAACTCCTAGATATATGTGATAAAAACTGAACTGGAGTCCTCTCTAAAAGCAAGTGCTCTTAGCCACTGAAGTACCTTTTTTAAACATCATGTTAATTGGATATTTTATTTACATATCAGATGTGATCCCCTTTCCCAATTTCCCCCCACCTGAAACTGCCTATCCCATCTCCCCTCCTCCTGCTTCTGTGAGGATGTACCCCTATCCACCAGCTCACTACCACCTCCCCACACTTGAATTCCCCCATACTGGGGCATCTGGACTTCACATGACCAAGGACCTCCTCTCCCACCTATACCCAACAAGGCCACCCTCCCCTACATATAGAGCTGGAACCATTGGTCCCTCCCTATGTGCTCCCAGGCTGGTGGTTTAGACCCTGGGAATTCTAATTGGTTGGTACTGTTGCTCTCCCCATGGGGCCACAAACCCTTTCAGCTCCTTCAGTCTTGTCTCTAACTCCTCCATTGGGAACCCCATGGTCAGTTCAGCTGTGAGCATCTATCTCTGTATATGTTAGGCTCTGGCAGACCTCTAAGGAGACAGCTATATCAGGATCCTGTCAGCATGCACTTCCTGACATCCACATCAGCATCTTCCATTGGTGACTGCACATGGGATGGATACGCAGGTGGAATAGTCTCCAGACAACTCCTCCTTCAGTTTCTGTCTCATGCTTTGTCTCCATATTTGCTCCCATGAATATTTTGTTACTCCTTCTAAGAAGGACCGAAGCACCCACACTTTGGTCTTCCTTTTTCATGAGCTTCATTTGGTCTGTGAGTTGTATTTTGGGTATTGTGAGTTTTGGGGCTAATATCCAATTATTAGTGACTACAAATCATGTGTGTTCTGGGTGACCTCACTCAGGATGATATTTTTTAGTTCCATCCATTTGCCTAAGAATTTCTCAAATTCATTGTTTTTAATAGCTGAGTAATACTCCATTGTGTAAATGTACCACATTTTTTGTATCCATTCCTCTGTTGAAGGACATCTGGGTTCTTTCCAGATTCTGGCTATTATAAATAAGGCTGCTATGAACATAGTGGAGCATATGTCCTTGTTATATGTTGGAGTAATTTCTGGGTATATGCCCAGGAGTGGTATATCTGGGTCCTCAGGTAGTAATATGTCCAATTTTCTGAGGAACCTCTAGACTAATTTCTAGAGTGGTTGTAACAGCTTGTAATCCAACCAACAATAGAAGAGTGTTCATCTTTCTCCTCATTCTCTCCAGCATCTGCTAGCCCTTGAGTTTTTGATCTTAGCCATTCTGACTGGTGTGAAGTAGAATCTCAGAGTTGTTTTGAGTTGCATTTCCCTGATGACTAAGGATGTTGAACATTTCTTTAGGTGCTTCTCAGCCATTCAAGTTTCCTCAGTTGAGAATTCTTTGCTTAGCTCTGTACTTCATTTTTAATAGGATTATTTGGTTGTCTGGAGTCTAATTTCTTGAGTTCTTTGTATACATTGGATAATAGCCCTCTATAAGATGAAGGATTGGTAAATATTTTTTCCCAATCTGTTGATTGCAATTTTGTACTATTGACAGTGTCCTTTGTCTTACAGAAGCTTTGTAATTTTATGAGGTCCCATTTGTCTACTCTTGATCTTAGAACATAAGCCATTGGTGGTCTGTTCAGGAACTTTCCCCCTATGCCCAGGTATTCAAGGTTCTCCCCCACCTTCTCTTCTATTAGTTTCAATGTATCTCGTTTTATCTGAAGGTCCTTGATCCACTTGAATTTGATATTTGTACATGAAGATAAGGATGGGTTGATTTGTTTTCTTCTACATGCTGATCTCCAGTTGAACCAGCACCATTTGTTGAAAATGCTGTTCTTTTTCCAGTGAACGGTTTTAGGTTCTCTGTCAAAGATCAAGTGACCATAGGTGTGTGGGTTCATTTCTAGGTCTTCAATTCTATTCCATTTATCTTCTTGCCTGTCTCTGTACCAATATCATGCCATTTTTATCACTATTGCTCTGCAGTACATCTTGAAGTCAGGGATAACGATTCCCCCAGTGTGGGGCTGTTGTGCCCATGTGCAGGCTGGCTTGGGTCCTGTTGGGCTGTTGTGGTTCCCGTGTGTCTGCCACCCCAGTCAGCTGGAACAGCAGCGCTGGGGAGCAGAAGCATGAGAATTTGACTGAGTTCATTCCACACTGTGCCTGGTGGATGCTGCAAGGCTCTGCCTGGGAGTGAAGAGAACTCAGACTAAAGTCCCACAGGGCAGGGCTTCTGAGGTTGGGGGTCTCTGGGCTGAAGCAGCTGACCAGAAGACCAGTGGTCTTGGTCTTTGCTCTCCCAGACACTATTGGGAGCCACTAAAGAACTGGCTGGCCCACAGCTCAGAGGAATGAGGAGGAGGAAAGCCCTGACAGTGTCCCAAGGGTAGAAACTCTTGGTACAACACTTGCTTTGCTCAATCAAGGCTCAGCTTGGCTAGCTTGCTTGGATTGGCTGCTTCCCCAGAGGGAACATAGAAAAGTCCTCAGAGGGAGATTAGGTGGCTCATTAGTTAAAGACCTTCTCCATGGTTCCCCTTGGCAGGGCCCCAAAGACACAAGGAAATTCATGGTTTTAAAGGTTTATTTTCATGGTGGAAAGTGGATGAGTCTAGCTGTAACCACCCCCCCTCCCCCAGGCAGACCTGAGTTAAAAAGGGAGGGAGGAAGGAGGAAGGTCTGGGAATGAATACCTAATTGGCTACTCCCTCTGGCCTATAAGTAACTCATTAATATGAAAATCTCTTGAGGTTAAGGCCTGTAGTCTCTCTACCAGTGAAGGGGCTGGTAGGGGCATTGCCCTGCTTGACTGAAAGGTGGGGATCAATGGAGGTCTTTGGCCACATGTCAGGAGCCTGGTGGCTGGGAGTGAGGCCAAACACTTACTGTTGTCCCATTAGGGTCTGAGGTTCAAGGCCTGTGCTCGACCTTATAAGTTATATTTTTATATAAGTTATATTTTTCATGGTCCCACACCCCAGAAGTTTTTTTATTGTTGAGAATAGTTCTTGCTATCCTGTGTTTTTTGTTATTCCAAATGTATTTGCAAATTTATCTTTCTTTCTTTATAAAGAGTTGAGTTGGAATTTTGATGGGGATTGCATTGAATCTGTAGATTGCTTTCGACAAGATAATTATTTTTACTATATTAATCCTGCTAGTCTATTAGCATAAGAGATCTTTCCATCTTCTGAGATCTTCTTCGATTTCTTTCTTCAGAGACTTGAAGTTCTTGTCATACACATCTTTCACTTGCTTGGTTAGATTCAGAGCAATGTATTTTATATTATTTGTGACTATTGTGAAGGGTGTCATTTCCCTAATTTCTTTCTCAGTCTGTTTACCCTTTGAGTAGAGGAAGGCTACTAATTGGTATGAATTGATTTTATATCCAGCCCCTTTCTGAAGTTGTTTAGCAGGTTTAGGAGTTCTCTGGTGGAGGTTTTGGTGTCACTTAAGTATATTATCAAATCATCTGCAAATAGTGAAATTTTGACTTCTTCCTTTCTTATTTGTATCCCTTTGACTTCCTTTTGGATTGTTGTTTTTTGTTTTTCTATTTTTTTCTTATTTTTTCTTTTTTCTTTTTTTTTTGTATATTTTATTTATTTACAATACAGATATTATCCCCTTTCCTTATTTCCCCTCCCTAGAACCCCAATCCCATCACCTTTCCTCTTTTATGCTTTTATACCATTTTAATTACATGAATGCATTAAGGTCAGTTCTAGGTTGCAGGTCTAGCAATACAATGGAAGAAAATAATCAAGGAACAAGCAAGACAATAAACACAAATAGTCATAGAAAAAGCCAGGCATTAAACCCAATTAGGTGAATATTCCCATAATCACTGTTTCTAAGGGCTTATCAGAATGACCAAAGTATCTGAGCCTACTTCCCTCTCCTAGCCCAAGGTCATTTTCATGTCTGAAGCCTATTTCCTTGTTCTAGCCTAAAATTTAGATTCCTGCCTAAAATTACTTCTTTGTCCTAGTCTAATGTCATATTCCTGCCAAGCAGCCCATTTCCTTGTCCTTGGCCTATGTCAGATTTTTGCCAAGCAGCCCCAAAGGCTCTCTGCCTCTCCCCCTTTTTTATTTTTATGACCCTGTTTTAGGTAGTTCTGACAAGAATGCCTTCCTTACCCATTGTGAACTATGCATTGTCAAAAGCAATGTATTTATGTCCTAGGTTAGTTAAGGCTCTGTGCAGAATCTTACCTGTCCTTAGCTTGCCAGTCTGTTAATTTAATAACTCTATCTAGGATTCCATTTTCAAGTTTAAGCCATGTACTTTGGCTGGCAACACGTTGATATTGTTAAAGAAAAGAAAAACAAACAAACAACAGATAATGGAACTGACTGTAGCAGTTGAATATTTGAGACTTTTTAGCAGCAATTTGACATTACTCATATTATGGAGATTCCTTATAATTTTTAAGGACAAGAGACTGTGGAACAGGACCATGGAACTTTAAATAATATCTTCATAAGATTATAAAAGGGGGAGATATATCCCTGTACACCACAAATTTACTTAAATTGTGTTCTTTTTATTTTTTATTTTAATTTTTTTTTAATTTGGATGCCAAGGAACTTTCTGCTGAGTGTCTGTGGTGCTTTATCACTAGCCACATTTATGCATAGGTAAAAGGTAAGGATCCACTGGCATAAGGCATGATCCCAATCAGGTATTAAATATGGCGAAAAGGGCATGTTTGTGTTTTATTCTGCAGGATGCTGAAGGAGCATGGTGGCTGCAATGGTTGAAATATGCTATGCCAGGACAAAGAATGGTGTTGACCTGTGAGATTGCTGAGTGCCCTGACAATGGTGACTGGGAAGCTCTATTGCACATAAGTTCCCAACCCACCATTGTTTACCTATATCCCTGATGGGACAAGCTGCCTTGTCTCAAGTTCTTAGACTTTGTGGAACAGAAAATCAAAAAGAGAAGTTATAATAGCTCTTGTATTGTTATTAAAAGTGACCAGTTATTCAGACTCAATCAAATATTGGTCTTGAAATCAATCAAATATTGGAAATAACAGTCTTCATTTGGAAGGCTAAGTCTTCATTTTCAGAGACATGTATGGAAATTAGCTGCAGTTTTCTATGATGTTATGTTAGCAAGAGATAAAGTTGGGCAAGATCTGGATTTCAAACAGGGATTAGCACATGTGTTAAGGCTCTTTTAATTGTCAAGTTAAAATTACCTTTGTTTCTTCTACAGTATTTAATGTAAGTTGCATTTATTGTACACCTTCTAGTTGTGTTTGTGTTTTGAAATCCAGCATGTCAGTTACATAGGACTATCAACCAGCTTCTGTTTTAACTTCCTGAGTATCACACAAACTTGGTATTCTAAAGACAGCTTACAAGTACTGGAAGAAATGAGGCAGATTTTAAGCAGAAGCAAGAGGGTAGTGGGCTTTATTATTGCTAGTATAACAGATTTAATAACATTAATTGCTAGCCCCACTGCTTCTGCAATTGCTGTGACAGAAGTTAAGACAGCTACTTTTGCTAATCATTTAGCAAAAAATGTTACTAATATGTTGAATATACAAGATTTAGGCATTTGGAAGAATGGATTGAGCTCTTATCCTATTCAAATTTCTGGAAGGATGTTCAGAATTTAATGGTAAGGAGCCATCTTGAGTGTCATGCAAAATACCATTGGATTCATGTTAATTCTAAAATTTACAGCAGTAGTCATTGAAATTAGGAAGAAGTTTAATAACACTTGCAGTATATTTAGCATAATTCCTTTTGATGTCTAATTGCTCTGGCTAGGACTTCTAGTACTATATTGAACAGGTAGAGAGAGAGTGGACAGCCCTGTCTAGTCTCTGATTTTAGTGGGATTGCTTCAAGTTTCTGTCCATTTAGTTTGATGTTGGTTACTGGCTTGCTGTGTATTGCTTTTACTATGTTTAGGTATTGGCCTTGAATTCCTGATCTTTCCAAGACTTTTACCATGAAGGAATGTTGAATTTTATCAAATGCTTTCTCAGCATCTAGTTAGATGATCATGTGGGTTTTTTTTTTTGAGTTTGTTTATATAGTGGATTATGTTGATGGATTTCCGAATATTGAACCTTCCCTGCATTCCTGTGATAAACCCTACTTGATCATGATGGATGATTGATGTTTTGATATGTTCTTGAATTCAGTTTGTAAGAATTTTTTGAGTATTTTTGCATCAATATTCATAAGGGAGACAAATCTGAAGTTTTTTTTTCTTTGTTGTGCTTTTGCGTGGTTTAGTTATGAAAGTAATTGTGGCTTTATAGAACAAATTGGGTAGTGTTCCTTCTGTTTCTATTTTGTGGAATAGTTTAAAGATAAATGGTATTAGGTCTTCCTTGAAGGTCTGACAGAGTTCTGCACTAAAACCATCTGTTCCTGGGTTTTGTTTTTGTTTTTGTTTTGTTTTGTTTGGCGGGGAGACTGTTAATGACTTCTGGTATTTCTTTAGGTGTTATGAGACTGTTTAAATGGTTTATCTGCTCCTGATTTAATTTTGGTACCTGGTATCTGTCTAGAAAATTGTCCATTTCATCTAGATTTTCCAATTTTGTTGAGCATAGGCTTTTGTAGTAGGATCTGATAATTTTTTTTTAATTTCCCCAATTTTTGTTGTTATATCTCCCTTTTCAGTTCTGAATTTGTTAGTTTTGATACTATCTCTGTGCCCTCTGGTTAGTCTGGCTAAGGGTTTATCTATCTTGTTGATTTTCTCAAAGAACCAGCTCTTGGTTTTATTGTTACTTTGTATAATTCTTTTTGTTTTTACTTGGTTGATTTCAGCCCTGAGTTTGATTCTATTCCTTTTGGGTGTATTTGCTTCTTTTTGTTCTAGAGCTTTCAGGTATGCTGTCAAGTTGTTAGTGTATGCTCTCTTCAGTTTTTGTTTTTTTTTGTTTGTTTGTTTTTTGTTTTTTTTTTTTATAGGCACTAAGAGCTATGAGTTTTTCTATTAGAACTGCTTTCATTGAGTGGGTTGTTGAAATCCCCCATTATTATTATGTGAGGTGCAATGTGTGATTTGATCTTTGGTAAAGTTTCCTATATGAATGTGGGTGCCCTTGCATTTGGAGCATAGATGTTTAGAATTGAGAGTTCATCTTGATCAGTTTTTCCTTTGATAAGTATGAAGTATGCTTCCTTATCTTTTTTTGCTTACTTTTGGTTGAAAGTTGGGGACCATTTGCTTGGAAAATTTTTTTCTAGCCTTTTTTATTTTTTTTGACAGGGTTTTTCTGTAACTTTGGCTGTCTTGGACCTCATTCTGTAGACCAGGCTAGCCTCAAACACAGAAATCCGCCTGCCTCTGCCTCCCAAGTGCTGGGACTAAAGGCGTGTGTCACCACCACCTGGCTTTTTTCTAGCCTTTTACTCTGAGGTAGTGTCTGTCTTTGTCACTGAGGTCTGTTTCCTTTATGCAGCAAAATTCTGGGTCCTGTTTTTATATCCATTCTGTTAGTCTACATCTTTTTATTGGGGAATTGAGTTGACTGATCTTAAGAGATTTTAAGGAAAAATGATTGTTGTTTCCTTTTTGTTATTAGAGGTGGAATTATCTTTGTGTAGCTATCTTTATTTGAGTTTGTTGAAAGATTAATTTCTTGCTTTTTCAAGGTTGTAGTTTCCCTCCTTGTGTTGGAGTTTTCCATCTATTATCCTTTGTAGGGCTGGATTTGTGGAAAGATATTGTGTAAATTTGGTTTTCTCATGGAATATCTTGGTTTCTCCATCTATAGTAATTGAGAGGTTTTTTTTTTTTTTTTTTTTTTCCCCAGTATAGTAGTCTGGGCTGGCATTTGTGTTCTCTTAGTGTCTGTATATTATTCCAGGATCTTCTGGCTTTTATAGTCTCTGGTAAGAAATCTGGTGTAATTCTTATAGGTCTGCCTTTATATGCTGCTTGACTTTTTTCCCTTACTGGTTTTAATATTTTTTCTTTGTTTTGTGCATTTTGTGTTTTGCTTATTATGTGACAAGAGGAATTTCTTTTCTGGTCTAGTCTATTTGGAGTTATGTAGGCTTCTTGTATGTTTATGGGCATCTCTTTCTGTAGGTTAGGAAAGTTTTCTTTTAATTTGGGAATCTTCACACTCATCTATAACTATTATCCTTAGATTTGGCCTTCTCATTGTGTCCTGGATTTCTTGGATGTTTTGGGTTAGGAGCTTTTTGAATTTTGCATTTTCTTTGACAGTTGTATCAATGTTTTCCATGGTATCCTCTACACATGAGATTCTCTCTTCTATCTCTTATATTCCATTGGTGATTCTTGCATCTATGACTACTGATCTCTTTCCTAGGTTTTCTATCTCCAGGGTTGTCTCCCTTTGAGATTTCTTTATTGTTTCTACTTTCATTTTTAGATCCTGGATGCTTTGTTTAATTTCTTCATCTGTTTGGTTGTGTTTTCTTGCAATTCTTTAAGGAATTTTTGTGTTTCCTGTTTAAGACTTCTACCTGTTTACCTGTGTTCTCCTGTTTTATTTTTAAAGGCATTTTTTTTAAATGTCCTTCTTAACGTTCTTTATCATCATTCTAAGAAGAGATTTTAATTCTGAATCCTGCTTTTCCAGTGTGATGGGGTGTTCAAGGCTTGCTATGGTGGGAGAACTGGATTCTGATGATGCCAAGTAACTTTGGTTTCTGTTGCTTACGTTCTTGAGCTTGCCTTTGCCATATAGTTAACTCTAGTGGTACCTGAACTCACTATCTCTGACTGGAGCCTGTCTTTCCAGTTATCTTGCTTGTGTCAGAACTCCTCAGAGTCCAGATGTCTCTGTGATCCTGTGGGAAGAGCTCCTGGCACTCAGGCTGCCTCTGGGATCCTGAAATCCTCCAGCTCTGAGTATAATGGTTCCCTTCCTTGAGTGCAGTAGTTCTTCCTCTGTTCTGAGTGCAGTGGTTCCTCTAGGATGGCTCAGGATAAGGTGTCTTCATGGGAGCAGTCTAGCTAGGTGTCTGCCATAGCCAAAAGGACTAAGCGAGGGATGGAAGGGTAGTGGTATTTGGGAGGGGCAGGGTTTGGGTGGGTGATGTGTCCTGAGTGCCCCAAGCTCCCAGTTGTAGCTCTGGGTCGTAGGATTTTGGGAGAGGGTTCTGAGTGCAGTGGTTCCTCTAGGATGGCTCAGGATGTTATCTTCACAGGAGCAGTCCAGTTAGGTGTCTGCCCAGCTAAAAAGTCTGCCTGGCAATTTTGAAATGGAAATTTCTGACTTCTTTGCTGTATTAATTTTCTTTCTTGGCTACTTCTTGTCAGTGGCCTAGGATGGAGGTTTAGAATTTAAGAACCCTAGTTAAAGTGGGTTTTGAAAAATCTAAGCCTACACATTTTCATGCATCCTTAGTTTGGGTTGAACCTCTACCCATCTCCACCTTTTCCTATGTCCCTACCTTATCATCTTTAAAAACATTTTTCCTAGTGTCTTAGAGTTACTATTGCAATGCTCAAACACCATGACTAAGGCTACTTATAGAAGAAAATGTTTAATCTGTGGTTTGATTAATTTCAATGGGTTAGCCTAGAATCACCATGACACGGAGCATAGCAGCTAAGGGGGTGGTGGTGATGATGAAGCAGATAGACGCTTATATCCTGATCTGTAGACAACAGGCACAAAAAGTGAGACTGGGTTTGGCATGGGCTTATTAAACCTCAAGGCCCACCTCTAGTAATACACCTCTTGTAACAAGGTCACTCCCTCAAATCATTCTTAAACAGTCTACCAAAATCCAAACATTTAAATATATGAGCCAATGAAAGCCATTCTCATTCAAACCATCATACATAGGGGTAAAGTTGTATGAGCATTCCCTCTTCTATGTTAGCTTTTCTTTTTGTTTAATTTTTATTATTGGATATTTTATTTATTTACAATACAGATGCTATCCTCGTTTCCCATTTCCTCTCCTTAGAACCTCCTATCCCATCCCCTCTTCTCCTTCATGTTTTTATACCATTTTGATTACATGCATGTATTAAGGTTAGTTCTAGGTTGAGGGTCTAGCAATACAATAGATCAAATAGTCAAGGAATAAGCAATACAATAAACACAAATAGTCATAGAAAAAGCCAGGCATTAAACCCAATTAGGTGAACATTCTCATTATCACTGTTTCTAGGGGCTTATCAGGATGACCAAAGTATCTGAGCCTACTTCCCTTTCCTAACCCAAGTTCATTTTCTTGTCTGAAGCCTACTTTCTTGTTCTAGACTAAAATTTAGATTCCTGTCAGAAGTTACATCTTTGTTCTAGCCTAATATTTAGATAGCTGCCTGAAATTACTTCTTTGTTCTAGCCCAATGTCAGATTCCTGCCTGAAGCCCACTTTCTTCCTTTCTTTCTTCCACTTTCTTGTCCTTGGACAATGTCATATTCCTGCCAAGGAGCCTATTTTCTTGTCCTTGGCCCATGTCAGATTCTTGCCAAGCAGTCCCAAAGGCTTTCCACCTCTCTCCCCTTTTTTTATTTCATTAACAGGACTGAGTTTGTCTTAGGTCGTTCAGACAAGAATGCCTTCCTTACCAGTCACGGAATATGCACTATCAAAAGCAATGCACTTTTGTCTTAGGTTGGTAAGGCTCTGTGAAATATCTTACCTGTTATTGGCTTGCCAGCTTGTTAATTTAATAACTCTGTCTCAGGGTTCATTTTCAGATTCAAGCCGTGTACTTTGGGTGCCAACCTGTTGATTTTGTTAAAGAGAAGCTTTATCATGGTGGGATGGAATAAAATATTCCCAGGACAAAAAGGGCTAGCATGATCAAGCTATATATGCCATTTTTGAAGCTTGACCAAAATAGAAATAGTGACCTCAGGCCATGAGTAATGTTATTTGCAGTATTTATTGTATCAATGCTCAGCAGAGCAGCATTCTTGAAATTTATAAGCTCCCTATGTATCATTAAAACATCCATAGAAGTGTTAGAATTATGCCAAATTGACTGCAAGTGTTGATAAACTTCTTCTTAATTGTAATGACTACCATTGTAAATTTTAGAACTAACATGAATTTAATGGTACTTTGTATGACACTCAAGATGACTCCTTACCCTTAAATTCTGAATCTCCTTCCAGTAATTTGAAGGAGATAAGAGCATCAGTCTGTTTTTCCAAATGCCTATCTAAATCCTCTTGTATATTCAATACATTAGTAATATTTTTTGCTAAATGATTAACAAAAGTAGCTGTCTTACCATGTTAGCTTTTCTATTTGGATTATCCTATTCAGTTCATGCTTAAGTAGTCATGCTGGTAAGACTTTATGAATGTAGCTTTGACATTCCTAGTATACACAGTCTCACAAAAACAAAACAAAAACAATTCTTTGATCCTCATTTTCTTAAATATTTTTTGTCTTCCTCTTTAACAATGATCCTTGAACCTTAGATAAAGGTGTTTTAGAGCAGATGTAACAGTTTGGACTGGGTTCCACAATTACATTTGATTGTTTGTGGTTTTCTATAATGTTTTCTCTTTGTTCCAAGAAGTTTGCTTGATGAGAGGTGAGGACTACACTATTCCATGGGTATAAGGACAAATATGTAGAATGCAGTACGAGATTGTGCTGGTCTTGGAAATGGCAGCTATTCATTCATTACCAATACCCACAGCTTTGTTAGCCCTGGGTATTCAGCTAGGTTTCTAGTTTGCCCAAAAAGAGACCTGTTAGTGACTGCCAAGATAAGCATGGTACTTCTGCACTCTTAGTGTTATTATGCATGCTGATCCTTGTTCTTTCACTAATTATCACAATATCTGTTTAAAATAATGATTTTTCAACTTTATCCTTTTTATATTTATGACTCATCTGGTCTCTCTAAAAACTGTTTTCGTTGTTGTCTATTTATCATTCTATGTAAGCTGTTCATTACTGAATGTGTATATCATAAACCTGGCATCCAAGTATACACCTCAGATTCCCTATATCACAATGAAATTGAGACATTGGGTCTGGATAGATAGCTCAGTAAATAAAATGTTTGCAGTACAAACATAAAAACATGATTCCAGATACCTCAAACCAATATATAGAAAATTAGAAACAGAAAGGTGACTACAACCTGAACTCTAAGGAAGAGACAAGTAGATCCCTGCAGCTCACTGTTCAAATAGACTAGCTGATGAGCTTCATGTTCAGTAACAGACTCACATCCTAAAAATCAAGGTGCATGCATTTATGTACATGTATAAATATAAAATCTGCTTAGTTCATATAATATTACATGCATGTATGTTTTCATGACTGAACATTTGATATTAGTATTCAAAACTGAAAAATAAAACAATGTATTAAAAAATGAAATGCAGATAAATTGATGAAGATATCCAACATTATGTTGTTGCTTTTACATGCACGTGCGCATTATACATGTAACCACATACATACTTGCACACACACACAGACACGTGCATATTCATACAAACCACATCCCCACACATATACAAACTCACATATCCCACAGAGAGTGATCGAGGGAGAAAGAAAAAAAGGGAGAGGGAGAGATAGAGATTAAAAAGCAAATTGGTAAAGGAAAATAGATTTGTTTATCATTTGTCAAAAAAAGAAGAGGAAGAAAGAAGTCTAATTTTCTAATTTCTCTCACATTTCTACCCTTTGCCTCTGACCATATTGCAATTCATTAAAAGATATAAGACAAAAAAGCCAGATCATTTTTACATTTAGCAATAAGACAGGATAACTAGTTCTTTCCTAGGGAGAAGTCCTAGGCCCCAGTTTGTGCATGTATTTCTCTAGACTGTTTTTCTCCACCTCAGGCTTCAGCATGAAATAGTTATTGCCCCTTTCATTCATCTACCTACTATCTATATCATGATGTATCATTTTTATCATTTATCTTTCATCTCATCTATTTAGCTCAAACTAATATTTTTATAAAGATTGATGAAATTCAATTTTATTTAATGATTTTTAATACATTATTATTATTATTATTATTATTATTATTATTATTATTATTATTATATAAGGCTATAAGAGTCTCTTGGAATTGACTCTTGTATCTTAGAGGACATTTCTATATCATTTCTTCAGTATTCCTTTCTGGTGTCATAGATACTTCTCTTCTTTTTGTTGAAATCAGGAACTGTGGTTTATTTTGTTAGGGAAAGCTCAAAGGCCAATGATTCAATGGTTTCTTTGATGCTTATTTTGCTGCTGCTGCTGCTGCTGTTGTCACTTGATTGGTTTTATTTTCAATTTTTTCTTCTCTCATATAATACATCCCATCTGCAATTTGTCCTCTCTCCTCTTCTCTCAGATCCTCCCCACCACCTTCTCTCTTCCTCCACCATCCACTTCTCCAATGGTTATCAGCCAAACATGTCATACTAAGTTGCAATAAGACTAGACACCTCCCTTCTATTAAGGCTGGATGGGGCAACCCAGTAAGAGGATCAAGCTCCCAAAAGCTGACAAAAGAAACAGAGACAACCCCTGCTCCCACTGTTCTGGGTCCCATAAGAAGACCAAGCTACACAACCGCAACATATGTGCAGAGTGCCTAGGTCAGACCAGTGCAGGCTCTCTGGTTGTCAGTTCAGCCTTGTGAGCACTTATGAGCCCAGGTTAGTTGATTCCATGGGTTTTCGTGTGGTGTCCTTGGTTTTTATATACTAGTCTTCTGTAAACAATTAAATGTTAAAAAGCAATTGTTCTTGAGATCCTGAGCTAGGCATTTTCTCTTTTTACTAATTATTCTCAAAGACATCATCACTTCCAAAGAAGTGTCTCTTGAATGCAGAGCTTCCCAAGTCAGTTTCAAGGAGAATCTTGCTCAATGGATACATTGAAATTGATATGTATAGTTTCTGAAATGGAACAGATGGTCACCAAGCTAGCATACTTTGATGAAAACAAGGGAACAAGTAATAAGTCTTTTCTTGATGTAGATACTACTTTTGACACATTATTTGGCTTTAATGATTTTTATATTGTAGTAAGTCATGATATTAGAGGGTTCTAATATTTTTAACCTTTAGATTTTAACATAGATTCATTAAGATCCAAACCATGTTGCCAAATAAAATATAAAGTAGAATTTGAATTTGGGTAAACAATGAAGAATATATAAAGGAAGAATGTCTTTAAAAAAGGTTTAAAATCCCACTGTAGCTCAAATTCTAATTTGATATTATGTGTGTTTTACTACTAAATCTATCAATAAGCATTAATCTTTTAAAAGTATGACGATAAAGTTACTCAGGAACTCTCAAGTTGGTTGAAAACAGAAGTAATTTTTATATTGAAACTCATTAAGTATTATTATTTTCATGGCTTTTGTACATTTGACATTTCATTTATAAGCCTTTCAATAATTGAATTTGCCTTTCATATGCTTTAAAAATTATATAAAAATGGGATTCATATTTCTGTTGAAATGTCCAGAATTTTCAATGGAGTATGAATTTAAATGGCCCTGTGCTGTAAAGCCACATAGAGTTTATGGAGGATTGCAGTATCAGGCAGACAACATAAGTGAACACTGGTAAAGCTAACAGTCCTCACTTCAGGAAGTCTTTGGTTCCCAAATACAGACATAGCTTACTTTACTGTCCTTCACTCTATTTCACTACACAGATGGTGCGTGCCCTACACATTGATGACTTCAGCAAATCTGTCATTGCTTTTTTCCAATAATATATGCTCACTGCCTGTCTCTATATCACAGCTTGGTAATTCATCCATTAGCTTTGTCATTGTGTCTTTAGTATATGTGATTAATGAATTTGTTTTTAATATTGTAACTGTACTGAAGCATGACTATGGAAGTTGGTAGGACTCATCAACAAGTGTTATGTGATCTGAGCCAGCCATTCCCATCTCTTATTCTCATATGACCCAGTACTCTCAGAGGAGCATATTAACCTCACAGCAGCCTCTAAAGGTCAAGTGAACATAAGAGTCACATGCCTGTTGCTTCAAAAGCTTGAAGTAATTAAGCTTACTGGAAAGGCATGTCAAAAGCTAAGACCTGCTGAAAAGTAGGCTTACTGTGCCAGTCAGCAAAGTTATGAAGGCAATATGAAATTCTTGAAGTAAATTAAGAGTTGCTCCAGTTCACACATGAGTAGAAACAAAACAAAATTGTTTTATTACTGAGGTCGAAAGTTTCAGTGGTTTATACACAATATCAAAACAGCCAAATTCTGCCTTTATTTGCTATGTAATATAGAGAAGACCCCAATTCTCTTAAAGTCTAAGGTTGGCAAAAAAAACCTATAGAAACTATAAGAGAAAAATTTGAGAAAAACAGAAGTCAGTGGATAATGAGATTTAGATAAAAAAAAAAGTCACTTGAAAAGTAAGGTAATTGTCTTAATTAGGGTTTTAGTTCCTATGATAGAGCAGCATAACCAAAAGCAACTTGGGGAAGAAATATAATTTACTTCATATTCCACTTCCAGATAGTAACCCATCACTGAGGAAAACTAGGGCAAGAACCTGGTGGTAGGAACTGAGGCGGAAGCATGGAGGAATACTGCTAACTCACTTGCTCAGTTTGGTTTTTTTATACACCTTGGACCATCTACTCAGAAGTGGTAGCACCCAAATGGACTGAGTCTTCCAATATCAACCATTAATCAAAACAAAAAAAAAATGCCTGACAGGCTTCCCCACAGGCCAATCTGGTAAGGCTGTTTTCTCAATTGAGTGTCCTCTTTCGAAATAACTGGTTTGTAGCAAGTTGACTAAAAAAAAATATAAATTAAAAAAAATCCATAACCAGGAAAATAATGCAGGAAAATTTCGTAAAATGATCATCAGAGACAAGCCAACATAACCAATGAATGAGACTAACAGAATTTCCCTTGCCTTCCGTTGAACAGACTGATATCTAGAACCGCAGTTCTCAAGTTGTGAGTTGAGACCCTTCTGGCAAACACATCTCCAAAAACATTTACATTACAATTTGTAACAGTAGCAAAATTACAGTTGTGAAGTAGCAAGGAAAATAATTTTTATGGTTGGGGGTTACCACAACATGAGAAACCATATTAAAGGGTCACAGTATTAGGAAGGTTGACAACCATGGATCAAGAGCTTTCATAGCTAAAAAGCCGAAGTTAATGGTTTCAATGCTCAGTTTCAAGACATCAAAGGGCAAGCTGTGTCTTTCAGGAGCTCTTGTTCACTTGCCGTTCTGAGAACCCATGGGCCCTTCAAAAGCACACTAAAGATACTTGTCAGTGCTTGGAAGGGAATAACAAAGCCTAGAAAACGAAACATCTGTTGCTACTATGGTTCACTGAATATTTTAGAGCCACTTTTAAGAAAACTGATACATCATCTTACAGAATATCACTGATCAATGGCAAGGCACTAGTCACTCGAGCTGGAGATACAGTGAACGTGACATTGATTTTATAATTAGTAACAAACCATATATCCATCTTTCAATCCACAGATCAAGAGGTAATTTAGAATTTCATTTCTTTTGCTTAGTGTTATACCTGCAAAACCAGAAATAGTGATTCCTTTGATGAATCTGGGTTAAGAAAATTGAACATTTTTAGCAATTGTTTGCCATGGTCGATATCATTAAGAACATTTCTGAAACTGGAGAGTGTTTGCTGCTTTTCCAGAGGGCCCCAGTTTGGTTCCCAGAACTCATATTGAACCACTCACAAATGTAACTCCAGCTTCAGAGGGATCCAACACCACTTCTGGCATCCCTGGGTACTGCCACATTGTGGTACATACTGATTCAGACACTCAAATACACATGAATAAAACCTTAAATTTTTAAAAAGACCCCATTTTGGGAAGAATTTAAAAATATAGATGTCGACAGTGGCTTGGAAAGTGCTTATTCTAATCATGCTGTAACATTAAAGACTTCAGAATTACAGAGAAGTAACTTAAAATATGGTTTAAAAATAATAATAATAAACAGCAATAGAAATATAATTAAAAGTATAGCCTGGAGAGGAGACTGAATGCTGGCATCTCATGGTAGAACTTTAGAAGATACGGAGCTGCTTGTAAATGCACAAATTATCATGTGTTCCTGGTGAGGACACTGTAGAACATTATATAACAACGAAGTATTTGTTGACATTTGGTAGATGAAGCAGTGTCAGTAGAGGACTGATAAAAATGGGACTAGTGTGGGAAAAGACTGGCACAGCATCACATGCTACAGAAAACTCCACTGTGAAAGGAAGAGTCATCTCTATCTTGCTTTAAGTTAAGAAGCTGTTCAGCAACTCCAGCCCTTCTGGGAGCCACCACTCTTATCACTCAGCAGCCACTTGGCACTGAGGATGGTTTTCCATTGTCAAAAGAAGATATTATTGTTAGTAACCTGGATTACTTTCTTAGTCCCAATGATATACCATAGTTGGAGATTACAGCAGTGGTTCTAACCTTTCTAATGTTGTGACTTTTGAGGACCCTCACCCATAAAATTTTTTTTCTTTGCTACTTCATAATTGTAGTTTTGCTATTGTTGCTCATGAATGATAGCAATGTTCTTCCAACGAGCTTCAGCCTAGACCTACACATAATTTTCATATGTACTCAGAGTCAAAAATTTTATTTAGCTCACTTTATTACACTACGTTTTTTATTGGAACCAGACCACAATATCACTGTAGAGTAGCTCAGAAAATTTTTCTAGAGAAACTGGAAAACAATTCTGAAGTCCAAACTAATGGAAACACACAACAAAGCAGCTATAATTTAATCCCATTAATGTACCATAATGTATACTATTGAAATTTTATTTTAAAAAGTAATTGAGATATTTTAGACACTAGTAGAGAATAACAGTGTCATGTGACAACTGGTTCATTTGTTTTGTTACTGAACAATAGAAAGCCCATTCATTCATTCAAATGTGACTAAGCTATTAGTAGTTAGATACAATCAGTGAATTTTTATATACCATCTCACTCTATTGAGGTTGTCCTTGATTCATGACTAACCTAAAGCAAGTAGAAAGGCAAACTGTAAGCAGAATTTCCTTGGTTTCCATGTTAAATCATCAAAAAAAAAAAAAAAAGAAAAAAAGAAAAAAAAGAAACTTTTGAGTGCAAGTAAGATGTCCTTGATAATTTCAGAGGGAGGTAGTGAAAGTTTGGATAGCAGAGCTCATTTCAACAGTTTCCAGTTTGAGGAACTGCAGCACTTGACAATAAGGAAGCCTACTTATAGAGCATTTTACGAATTTAAGACTTTCCCCAACACTTTACTATTAATCCATATTTTCCATAAAAATCAAATCATAGCAAAATGCCTTATTGTCAAGGTATTCACCTAACAAAAGGGCTCAAGGCTGCTATCATTTACACGATTTCTGTAAAATGATGAGGACTTGTGGAATGGGAGCTAGCTGTCTGTGGTTACGTGTATATATACATTGTAGATCTTTCCCACAGAAATGGCTATGTCACTCAGTCCATGTGACTTTCAACTTTGTTTTAACCCAATGCATAACGGCACTTACTAAATATCTTCTAATATTTTCATAACACTAGGTCAATATCTACAAGAATTCAACTAAGTAAAGTTTTTTTTTAACCTTTGGACATAGCAATTTTTGATTGTTATAAATTTTCAAATATGCATTTAAAAATACAACCTATTGAGTTCTTTTAGTTAACAGCAGATCATATGTATATGTATTAAGTCTGACTTGACTCATCCCTAAAGAATACTTATTTCCATGCTCAGTGCAGAAGGAAGCTATTAATTGCCTGTACTATTTCATTTAGGAATCTCTTGTGTACCTGTGACAACTAACTTATTCCAGTAGGACAGAACCTTGATTTTTGAGGAAACCCCAACTTTAAAACATGGAGGAAAAAAATGAGCAAGGCTGTCTAGAATTTAGATAACATCCTTAGGAATGTATGACTAATCATTTTGAATTTAAGAATTGTGAAAATATCCTTTCATATTTCCAACTAAATGTAGTTGTGACGGCTAATATTGGTTATTAACTGTATCTAGAATTAACTAAAACACAAGCAACTAACACACCTGGGGGAATTTTCTTGTTTGGATTGTTTTAAATTAGAATACTCACCCAAAATATAGACCACAACTTCAGGTGGGAGCCCACCTTAGAAAGTCAGAAGAAAGATTTTATTTTTTTGCCTTTTGTCTGCTTGACTTTATTCCCAATGAAGAAGTTTATCTATCTTGCTGCTGAGTCATGCCTTCACTGGTATTAGAACCTACTCTTCAGGATTCCAAAATGGGAGATGGATTCTTTCTCTAGAGAGAATATTTTCTGTGAATAAGTATACACCATTGCTTCTGGCAACACAACACAGTATGACAATTAGTGAAATAATAATTTGGTTCATTAACATGGAAATATAAGTTTCAGTTGAAAAACTTTTTCAATTGTTTTCAAAATGTGAACAGTGGCAAGAGATGTACCTAAAATTCTTCCCTCTTGCATTCTAACTATTACATAGTTCATATTGAAGACATATGGTTCATATCAAATCCAAGGATACCTGTAGAAATTAAAACTGAAATGCTTAGACATCAGAGTGAGAATGCACAACGTGTAGTCATGGTGATGTGGGATAGCTTGGCAAATGATTAAGGTCTGGTTTGGGAAAGTCTTCAGCATTAGAGAACAAGTAGAGAGACAAGAACAACTCACCAAGATGCCACCTTCAAGCGACAGGTGCACTGATCACTTCTCTGTGTGCCAGGCTTTTTTAGGTATTGTCAGAATGTTTTCTGAAGTCTCATGGTGGAAGTTTTAGTATTGATTCTAGAAGTTATATGGAAGCCTACTAGGATAGAACCTTTCTACATATACATACAGATCCACACACGATGGGTGGTATGGGCAGGAAGGTGAAACAGGCAACAATATCTCTACTAAATTGTTGATACTACAGGCTAACAAAAAAGCTAAAAGTCATATCAGGAATAAGTTATTTCTTTGGGGGAGAATGAATTGTTGACCAGTAAGGTCCAATAGACCCCTAAACATTACAGGCTATTGTCGATGCACTTGGTTTCATTCCAGAGCTTGACGACGAGACTTTACTGCTGAAGACACTATATACATGAGGCATAGAACTTGTTGAAATCAAGGGGTTACTGATTTAAAAACAACATCATTACTGGCTACCTTTCACAGTGCTGGAAAGTACTATACATACTTCCAGAGGTAAAAGGACAGTATAAGTTGTACCCACTTTGAATCATGTGAGCTACAATAATGACTGGTCTGCAAGACATATTTATTGGTTCAATACTGGCAAGAATGTCATGGGGGAAATCAACCAATTTTTGATTGATTTGAGTTTTGCCCTATAAAACTCATATAGAACAGCATTACTGGTGAAGAACCTACAGTTAGACAGGTCAAAGATTCTAGAAAAGGACCATCTTCTATTATCTAATAGGTGGACACAGTTATAAACTGACCCTTAATGACTTATTATATTCATAAATAAATGTATATCTCTTCCTTCATCTGAGAAACTTCTACTTGAAGTATACTCTGGTTAACAAAAACCCACAAGTGGCCACAGTGCAGAAAAATAAGACTGAAGATTTAACATCACTAAATGCAGTCTAAATTAGACAACTTCCCTACAAGATCCAGGCATTATTGCAAAATACAAGGACAGAAACACGATAAAAACCAGGGTTTATGCTTACTAAGGAAACAGTGTTTTATAGACACACCAGGGCAGCTGCACACATGCTCTCACAGAGCTTTGGTACCATAAATAAGACTTATGCAAGCCAAAAGCATGTAATCCTAGCATGGAGAGAGGAGCTTGGCACAACCACATTTGCAGCTAAGGAACTGCTGGGGATTGTTAGCTACTCTGAGACAGAGGGTCAGCTTTCTTTAGCAGTAAAAGCCCTGGTTAGTGGAAGTTCCTGAAGAACAAAACATGTCCAAGAATATTTGGAATGCACAAATTGATTTGTCTTGGCTTTATAAAAAAATAGAATATAACAGATCATGGAAAGGAAGTGGATCTGGGGAGAGTTGAGGGAGAGGTAGATGATATTAGAAGACACATTGCAAGACAATCTCTAAAAACTAATAAAATTATTTTTTAAAGAACTGCAAAATTTTGACCTAAGATTAAAATTGTCTTATCAGTAACAGGACAATAAACTGAATAGGCAGCTCTCAGAAGACATAGAAATGGTCTATAAATATTTGAAAACGTGTTCAGTTTTTAGCCCTAGGGGAAAGGCAAATTAAAATTGCTTTGAGATTCATTCTTCTCCCAGTCAGAATAGAGTAGCTATCAGACAGAAAACAAATGACAACCAATGCTGGTGAGGAGTTCGGGAAAGAGAGACTCACACACTCCTGCTGGGTTTGTAAACTGATGTAGTCATCACATAAGTCAGTTTCGGGGATTCTTCAAAACACTGAAAATAGAACAGTCATATGACTAGCTGTCACTTCTGTATATTCGCCCAAAGAGCTTCCAGTTAGCATACCAAGAGATACTTGCACATCCATGTCCAGTGTTGAGCTATGTGTATTAGCCACAAAATGGAACACACAGAAGTATGGATAAAGAAACTGTGGTACAAATAGAATGGAAATGTAGTCCAGCAAAGAGAAAATTCAGAGAATAATATTTACCAGAAAATGGGATATAACCAGTGTTAAGTGCTATACCCAGACTTGGATGACAAGTCCAGCATATTTTCTCTCTTATTTGTAATCTGCATTTAAATTAATATGTGTATATGTAGATGTATGTATAGGTCATGAAAGTAGAAAGGGGTTCATGAAGAGGAAAGGTGACATCTTAAGGGGTTGGTTAATGGAGTGCAGGTACCGTGAAAGCAGAAGGAGAGATTGCTTTAACAGAGGAAGAAGATGAAGAGGGAGTTTAACAGATGAGAAAGTCAGGGAAGAAGATGGACAGAAAAGAACAAACTATAATGATATATATGTATTAAAAATCTATAATAGAACCTATTTGTATGCTAAAATATATCAATTTTAGAAAGAAAGAAAAAGTTAAATTGAACTTTGAGTCGATGCTAGTTATAATCTCTTGCTATATATTATTAATGGGTCAATAGTTCAACCAAGAAAGGGGCTCTAACTTGAGCAGACACTAATTAAAAGACTCAAATTTGATCCCACTACATATGTCCATTCATATTAACACATTTCCAGATTTCTTGCTCAGTGGACTAGTCAAGATTAAAGGATTTACTAATATGAAGAAGCAGAATATCCTTCCAAACTGACTGAGCAGATTTGTGGACAAATTAGTTCATTTAAAATTGACATTGAAAGATTGATTTTGCACAGAATGAGTTACCTACGGTATTCATCATTTCCTCTGCCTCTGCACACAAGACAGGGATCTGCTCCATTCACGTTCTGATTGTAATATGGCTGCTTACTGAGAACCTTTATTTTATAGTCCTGATTGCAGCCTGTCACTCTTTTTAATTCAGGTATATTTGAGCCTTTTAGGCAGACCTTCAGAAAATAACTTCCCTAAAAGCCTCAGTAAAATGACTCATTATATTTTGTTCAATTCAACCCTACACTAAATTATAATGCAGGAGAAAGTTCTAATTGCACAAAGGACCAAATTACTCACAGGGCTCTGTGACTTCGTTTTTCAAAAGCAGGAGCCGGAAATCCAGGTGCAAGACCTTAAGTTCAAAGTTGAAGGACAGAGCGCCACAACTCTCATAAAACCTAAGATGGTTGACATTTAGCGTACATTAGTATACGTGTGCATATTCAGTAGATACATTACTTTCTGAAAATAGTTATAACCTATATATAGAACTGTTCACTAGAAAAAAAATTTCATATCCATATTTTTAAGTCGGAAAGAATAAAAGCCAAACCTTTATGGGAAAAGCAAACATGAAATGCACTTTCTAAATATAGTTTAGGAAATAGTAGTGGCTAAACTTTAAAAATGCAAGGAAAATTATATTGGCTTGTTTTACTTAATCTACAAAGACATATACCCAGATTTGGGAAGCACTAATTAAAGCAAAGTGACATGTTTAATGAGGTGGGATTCACAGGATCGTTAACCAAACTGAAATGGTGGAAGAGAGGGGGTTTGTTGCTAAAAACTTCTTCCCAGGAGGAGCCAGAACATTGTCCCTCCTCCCAAGTTTCTAACAGCTAATAGGCACAAGTTCTCTCTGGGGAACTAATGGATGTATTAGGCTTTCTTACAGAGCCTAGGTGAGGAGTTGCCTACAGGGACGTGGGCACTCTTTCCTCAGCAGGGGTGAGGACTTCCTGGTATTCACATAGATGGAGGCGCTACTCTAGTCTTTCCCAACCAACATGCTCTAGCCCCTGTCTCAGACCACCTGCAGTGTTGTCTTGCAGTAAAGATCAGCTGGATGTACTGGTTAGCTTGTGACAGATCCCAAGCTCTATACCGTGGTGTAAGCCACAATCAATCAGTGGGGCTGGTCTGACCTTTTGCAAGCGGGTACATATGAACTCCCCAGGATGCCAATTGTTTGGCTGGGAGGACAGTTACTTCTGGCTATGATTTAGGTGGGTTAGTTAGATAACTTTACCTATGATTTGACTATTCAGTAAAGTGGGAAAATTAGGGACAATAAAAACTTCAATTATAAGTACACTCATGAGGATTAAATAGAAATATATCCAAGTGAGTTGTTGGAAAGATTTGTGTTCATACTTCACACATAAATATAATACTACTGCCTTGACTTTTGCAAATGAAATAAATGCTTGAAGAGGAAATTTAATTTTCTACATAATGTTACAGCTAATAACTGTTGGTATAAAGTCTTCTGATTTTAGAGCAAATGATTTGCACATAGCTGAGTCTACGTGCATGCGTATCTGTTTCAGCAATTTAGATGTCTGCTGAGGAAATGGGGCTTTCATGTATTTTTGAGGACCCAGACGGTAGGGAATTTGTCTTATTTGGTTCAAAGCCATTGTTTTACTAACTTTCTAGTCTGCTCCATCTTAACATCCACGCTCACTTTGCTTTATTCCATTTTTGTGAAACAAGACATTTAGTTTCTCTCACCAAACCATCCTAGCCACCAGTATCTACTCTTTATTTGTTGACTTTTTTTGTCCTTTCTGTCACAATAGATAACATCTTTATTCCAAGGCACAAAGATATCCATGACATGTAACCTCTACTACTCTCACAGTCACTCTTACACATTTCTCGTTTTCTCCAAAATCATTTGCATTTCCTATAGGGTTACTTTTATTAGCATAAATTAAATTGTAATAATAATTTAAACCAATATTAATTGCCATCCAAGCTAATTCTTACTGCCTGAAAAAGAAGCCTCAAGAACCAACCCCCCAGGTTGGCTTGTTTGTTTTTATCTCCGACTGCATGCACTCAGAACTCTCTTGTCAATGTCCTCAATGCACTCCACCTGCTGAAGGCAGTGTTGGTATTCATTTCAACATGTTTGACCTATTTAAATATTAAGCACAACTGGCTCCTTACTGTGGTGAAACTTTTCCTTGGACACTGTCCTTTCCTGGTTCTCCTCAATATGACTGCTTCTTCTGAGATTCATGTACCAGTGCATACTCATTCCCCAGTTTTTGAACATTATAGATGCCGGCCTTCCTTATACACAGATCTTTCTCTGTACTGTTTGTCCTCCATCTCTAATGACTTCATATGTTTTGTCTTTGTGCCTTTAAATGTCAACTCTCATTTCTCATGTCTACTCACATTTCTCAAATGATGTCAGGAACCCAGACATTCTGCCAGAATTCCAGGCTTTAGTATTAGTATTAGTATTAGTATTAGTATTAGTATTAGTATTAGTACTAGTATTAGTATTATTTTCTTCCAAGTGCTTCTCATCTGTTTGTTGTCCAATACATACCAAAAATACAGTACTTCTAAAATCGAGCTCTTTCATATAAGCGCTACTCTACAAACTGCCTTTGCAATGATTCTTTGTCTTCATAAAAGGCATCTTTGTTTCAAAAGCTGCATGTCAACATCTTTTTTTCTTAATGGCAAGCAATTAGCAAATCCTATTGCTTAAAAACATCAATTTTCACTACCTCCAGGTCTGTGCCCAATCATTCACTGGACTGATGCTATACTGTGAGTTGATCTCACACTTTTCTTCTTATTCTCATGAATCTTCTCCATTCTACAACAGACTGATGTACAACGTAAACTGGATCATGGGGCTATTATACAACATTTGTCTATACCTCCCATTGTCACTCAGAGTAAAATCAAAAGTCTTTACCGTGGGCTACGTGACCTTGAAAGAGTCAGTGAGAGTTAGTCTCCTGTGAGTCTCTTAACCTCAGCAAATCACACACTCCCCACTTTCCACCTCCCTTCCCACTCACTTCCTAACTGTAATTGCTGAGTCCATTTGAAGGCCTTTTCTCTTTCTGGATTCTTAATAAGAATAGTTTTTGTCCATATAATCTCATGATTGCCCACTTATTTCTAGCAGCATTCACATGCACCTTCTATCCACTTGAGCATGTAATTGCCTGGCTTCAATAACAAAGGATAAAACAGCAGTGAATTAAATACCCGGTTTGTTTGACTTTCATATATCAGTCTGAATATTAGTAGGCCAAAGCTATTGCTGCTGTGCCTTAGCATCAGGGACTCAGCTATCTTCAACAACATTGTAGAGCCAACTTCAAGATGTAGTGTCTATCTCGCTGCATAGTACAGCTATGACATTTACATCACAGTGCTCACCTTTTAGACACTGGGGAAGGAAAAAAGACAAGAGGAATTAATAGTCAGTTTCAAATATAATTTCCACATGCATACCAGTAGCCAAAGCTTAATAACTAGTTGTAAGGAAGGGCAGGAAGGTCATCTTGCTTGGGTGGCTATGTGACCAGCTAAAACTCAAGTGTCCTCTGACTAAGGAAAAAGGAGAGGATGAAGATGAGTAGCAGAGTGGCATCATGCGATATATTCACAAAGCACAAACATTGCCTCATTCTGCAATGATCTTCAGTTTGTTCCATTGTTTATTAACTTTCTGTCTCCCATCACTACAATGCCAGATTCATGAGAAGCAAATTTCCATTTTTTATCGTGTCATCTACATGAAAATAAACATTGAGCTGATGTTATAAATGAAGAATTGTCTGTTCAATGAAGAAATCCCTGCTCTCTGATTCCAAATGCACCACTGTATCCTGCTATCTATCTAAACCCCTAGTCACTCTTAATGTACATAGCATGAACTTTGATTTGAGATTCAGTTTCACAAAGAGGCTCCCTGCAGAAGACATCGTGTACTTGTTAGGTATCCATATTGAATGCATACCCTGTGGTTGAATGCCCTGCCCTATGGTCTGCTATTCCATTATCCATCTCCATGATTACACAGAAACTGTCTGAGAATAAAGAACTATGTCTTATTTTTGCATTGCAGGCCCTCCGTTAGCCACAACTCTTTGTAGGGGAAGCTTGAGATTTTACTGGTCATATAACCACACAGCCAAGATGACCTTCTTGCTCTTTCTTACAACTGGTGATTAAGCTCTGGCTAATGGCATGCATGTGGAAATTATGGCTGAAATGGTGTATTGTGATTTATTCACAAAAATTTATTCCAAGTCATTTATTTAAAAAAAAACAAAAAATAAAACAAGACAACAGTTTACAAATGAGATGCTCATTGAAATGGATTTGCTTCTGAAAAGAGAATGTTGCTCAGTGAAGTGGCTCAGAACTCTGGACCCTATTTTGGGACAATAGACCAATCAATAAGCTTAGAATAAATCTTAAAGTTTCTTTAAGAAATATTCATCAAAGCTGGGCAGTGGTGGCACACGCCTTTAATCCCAGAACTTGGAAGGCAGAGGCAGGCGGATTTCTGAGTTCGAGGCCAGCCTGGTCTACAGAGTGAGTTCCAGGACAGCCAGGGCTACACAGAAAAACCTTGTCTCAAAAAAACAAAAAACATCAAGCAATTGTATCAACTTTCTGCTTAGCCTTGGTTATAAAGGTGGTAAAGGGCCTGACTCAATAAAGTCATCTCAAATTTGATAATAAAGTTTCGATTAGATATTATTGCTGGCAATCAATCTTCATTTTGAAAAACATTATAAAATTCTTTCTCTCCCTCCCGCTATCTTTGTCTCTTTCTCCCTCTTCCTTTAAATAAAATTCTAAGCTGTTTACCAGAAAAGAAAAAAAAGTGTGTTTCTCTAAGAAATATTAAATATTTGGAAACCTCCTGGGTAATACTTTAAGCTTTACTACTTTAAAGTAAAACATTTCTTTGTTGTAGAATATTATTTTGAATGGATATTTTTGGAAAAATAGTTCTGAAATTTCAGCATCCTTATGTATTCAAGTTACAAAACAAATCAGATTTGGCTGGAAAAAGACCTTGACTCTAAGTTTGTGAAGCATACATTATAGCTTCTCTTGCATGTTAGTCAGGCCATATACTCACTTTCATTGGAACAAGTGGGTTTAGGACCTTTGCAGTAGCCAACTACTTGTGTCCTGAAAGATGCAGCTGATGCCTAGCTCTACTAGTCGAGATCACAAGAAAGCAGAAGCACATTGCATTTTATCACAAAAAGAAAGCTTATGGTCTCATTGCAAACTTACAAATAGTTGTTGTATATTTTACTGAGAATTAAAAATGAAAACACAGAATACATAGTTTTATTAAGGTGAGAATATATATGTAAAGGAACAAACACATGTGCCACACAGAAGAGAATCTTCATTTGAGGCTAGTGTAATGCTAGCTGGAATTACCTTTTTAAAACCCAGCCTGAATTTAGGATATGAAGGAATTCCATCAAGAAGAGAGAGTGCATCGCTAACTTTATATGCTTATGTATTACTTGAATTTTGTAATACAATTACTATAATGAATGCTATAATGAATGCTATACCTGAATGCTAAACACAATTTTAAATTAGAAAACATTACATATTCCCTATAAGAGAAAATATACCACTTTATTTAATGAACAGGTTCCTTGGGGGAAAAAAAAGCTAAATCTATAGGCAGGATGTCATTATATTTCCACTTTGCTCTGCTAAGGTTAAAAATAACTGGCTTCACACGTAGCTCCAAATTGAGTTACATTTACTGTTTGTGTGAAGAAAAACTCAACCCATATTATTAGATTAGCATACTTTTGTATGGAATTTAGCACTTAGAGAAAAGAAAAACATGTACTTACACAAAGATTCTTTTTAAATCATACATTAAAAATATTAACAATTTGCTTCCTGAAATTATAGTTAATCAGTCATGTTCAGAGAATTCAGTGATTCTGGTCATAGCATGGACTGAGTGCTTCTGTTATCCCTAAAACTTTATAGGTCTAAAGTATAATTCCCAAAGTGATGGTCTATGCAGATAGCCATTGGCCAAGTTGGAGACTTGTGAATTAAATTTTCAGACATATGCAAAAGCTGCCTCTGCCACTGGAGGATACAGTCATAAATCCATGGCCCCTTTTTATTCAGTCCAGAACCCCAGACTAAGGACCAGGGTCAACCATAACTAGGATAGGTCTTTCCACCTCAGCTAATTTAATCTAGAGAAATTCCTTCAGAGATGCTTAGTGGCTTGTCCCCTAGGTGGTTCTTAATCTTGTTAAATTGACAATCAATATTAGCCATAATAGACTGGGAATCTATTTCAGTGGTAGAGTGCTTACGTAGTATGAAGGAATAAAAGGAGATAAGGAACAGCCAAGGAAGAAACATTTAATAAGTAACTGATGGATCAGCAGAACAGCCCACCACACAGAAGTGCATAATGCCAGCCGACAAGTCTGACAACCTAAATTCAGTTCCTAGGACCCACATGATAGAGAACTAACTGCCACATATGTGTATTTGGTGTCCACACATGTTCATGCACACACAGGACAAATAGATAGATAGATAGATAGATAGATAGATAGATAGATAGATAGATAGATAGATA
>JANHMN010000020.1:17830884-17852427 GCA_030674055.1 Rhabdomys pumilio | reverse complement strand
ATAGATAGATAGATAGATAGATAGATAGATAGATAGATAGATAGATAAGAACCTACTAAGTTAACCCAGATACTTTTTCTTTTCAGTCAGAGAGTATTATCATAATAACATGACAAAAAGATCCAATATAGTTTGTCTTTGGTAAATTATCAAAGTGCCAGTAATAGTTGCATGCATGTGTAAGAGATTATCTAAATACTACTGAAATAACTATTTCTGAGTATCCACCACATACAAAAACACATTAAAGTCTGTGCAAAAACTTATATGCAATATACAGCCGGGCGGTGGTGGCACACGCCTTTAATCCCAGCACTTGGGAGGCAGAGGCAGGTGGATTTCTGAGTTCGAGGCCAGCCTGGTCTACCAAGTGAGTTCCAGGACAGCCAGGGCTACACAGAGAAACCCTGTCTCAAAAAAAACCAAAAAAAAAAAAAAAAAAAAAAAAAAAAAAAAAAATTAAAAAAAAAAGCAATATACATCTCTATTGATATGAACGTCATTATGACAATAGTTTTGTTTTATATAAGGTTAAATAAACAGATTTCCTAAAACCTGTCTTCCCATTAATTCCCTCAACTGGGATTAGCCTTCCTTTTTAAAAATGTTCTTTTCTAAAGTCCCAGGTTATGACTATCTGACTTTTCTCCTTTAACTATCATTTCTTCCTGTTTGTCTCCAAATTGACAAGTTCTTAAAAATTATTCCCAACCATATCCTTCTTTTGCCCAGCAGCAAGAAGCCTCCAAAGATCTATACAATCTAAAGAGAAACTTTGCAGAGCCAAAATTTCTAGGAGCTCAATGCTGAGCTTTTGATATGCTAATGAAGGAGGTTATGGAATTTGGAAAAGTTCTTTTCAAAGGCAATAGCCTGGTTTATGAAGCAATTGTCTTGATGTATAATCCTATTATGCATTTGTTCTTTCCATTTGAGTACCTTCCACAACAAGTCTAATCTCTACACATGCATGCTCCCAGGCAGACACATACTGATTAGAATGAAGCACAGAATTTTAAAAAAGCAAAAGAAACAATAACTTATAATTTTCAAATACCCTCTTTGGTTAATAGCATTGCCAATTCCCAGGTCCATACATATTCACCTAAGATCTCATTTTTTTCTACTTTTTCTTCATTTTCTTCCAAATACACATTTCTATAAACTAACAAAACAACAAATGAAGCTCATGTGCTGTGCCTCCTGCAATATCAGGCACACAATGGACTCTTTCCCTTTGGTGGTAAAATAGCAACAGTAAGGCAATACACAGAGAGAAGGTGAAAACATGGAAGCTGAATGTTCTTGAAATACAACTGTTTAATTAGTGCTTGCAGAACGAAGCCCATTTGCCTGCCACACAATATGCCAATCACAAAGATGACAAGCTTCAAAAGTGACAAGTTGAAATGAGAAAGAATTTATTAATGAGGGAGACTGATCTTACAGAAACAAGAGCTAGCCCTAAATTTGCCTCCAGAGGCTATGGTTTAAATGAGTGTGTGGGATACAGCTCAAGTGGTCTAAGACATGGGCACAGGTAGACGTAACAAAGAGTGAAGATCAAAGTGTTCTGTACAAGCATGATCCAAACCGCAGCTAACATTCTTAATGTCTTCCAGGTTGGAGTTGGCCTCTTTACATGTCCTATAAGTTGGAAACAACCCAGATGTTTCTCAACCAAAGAATGGGTTCAAAAAATGTGGTTCATTTACACAATGAGATACTATTCACCTATCAAAAAGGAGGACATCATGAATTTTACAGGCAAATGGATGGAACTAGAAAATATCATCTGGAATGAGGTAACCCATACCTCCCAAAACAGGGACAGTTTGCACTCACTGATAAGTGAATATTAGCCAAAAAGTACAGAACATCTAGGTTACAACCCACAGACCTTAAGAAGTTTAAAAAGAAGGAAGGCCCAAGTGAGGGTGCTTCAGTCTCACTTAGAAAGGAAAAAAATAATCACAGGAGACAGAGGAAGGGAGGGATCTGGGTGAGAGGGGGGGGAGAAGGGGAAAGGGGGAACAGTATCAGGTATGGGAGGAGTGGACAGAAGAGAAGTCCAGAGGGCCATGAAAATGAATGAAGATATGTAGCCTCTGGGGGTAGGAAGTAGGGGCACTGTCTAGAAAGTATCAGAGACCTTGGAGGTGAGAAACTCTCAGGACTCAATGAGGGTGACTTTAGCCAAAATGTCCAGTAGTGAGGAGAGGGTACTAGAAGAGTCTATCTCCAGGAGATAGACAGGGCCACAAGTGGAGGGACAGTGTTACTAACCCACAGTGAAAATTTTTGACCAAAAATTGTTCTTGGCTAAAAGAACTGCAGGAATAAAAATGGAGAAGAGAATGAAGGAAAGGTAATCTTATGACAGGCCCAAATTGGGATTCATCTCAAGGGGAGACTCCAAGGCCTGACACTATTACTGATGTCATGTTGTGCTTACAGACAGGAGCCTAGCATGGCTGTTCTCTGGGAGACTCTATCAACAGTTGACTGAGATAGATGCAGATATTTACATCCAACCATTGGAATAAAGTCAGGGGACCCCTATGGTTAAATTAGGGGAAGGATTGAAGAAGCTGAAGGGGACAGTGACCTTATAGGAAGACCAGCAGTCTCAATTAACCCAAATCCCTTGGAGCTCCCATAGACAGAACCACCAAGCAGGCAGACAGAATACACAAGCTTGTCCTGGTCTAAGGCTCCTTGCACATATAGAGCAGAGGACTGACTGGTCTGGCCTCAGTGGGAGAAGATATACCTAATCTTCAAGAGATTTGAGGCCCCAGGGAAGAGGAATTCCTGGGGAGGTGGTACCCGCTTTGAGGCAAGGGAGAGTAAGAATGAGATGAGGAACTTTGGGAGGGGACAGGAAGGGGGTAAAGGCTGAAATGTAAATAAATAAAACAATTATTTTTAAAAAGATTTATGGCCCACAAGGCCATTCTCCCCTACATACACAGTTGGAGCCATGCGTCCCTCCCTATGTGCTCCCAGGCTGGTAGTTTAGGCCCTGGGAGCTCTGGTTGGTTGGTATTGTTGCTCACCCCAGAGGGTAAGGAGGAGGGAGTGGCTGAGTGGGTGGGAGCACATCCTCATAGAAGCAGGAGGAGGGGAGATGGAATGGGGTGGGTTCTTAGTTGGAGAAAATGGGGAAAAAGGATAACATTTGAAATGTGGATAAAATATCCAAAAGAAAATAAAAGTCCTATGATTCCTGTCATTGTTAAGTCCAGGTCGATCTGCCTCAAAGTTCTAGCAGAGCAATGTGGTCAGTTTTTCCTATTATACACATATGTCAGGGTGCTGTTTGCGACAAAGGTGATAGGAGTACATTTGGCTATGTGTGCTGGTCAATCTTAAGTACCACCTTGATAGAATTTAGCATCGCCATGAAAAAAGAAAATCCTAACATGTCTGCCAGGGAGTTTCAGATTAGGATATTTGGTGTGGGAAGACCTAATCTAAATGTTGAGCAATACTGTCTCATTTTATGAGCAATGGCTCCTAATTGATGATGCAATAGTCTTGGACTATTTGTGTTTATTGTCTTGCTTGTTCCTTGACTATTTGCATCTATTGTGTTGCTGGTTCCTCAACCTAGAACTGACCTTAATTCTTGCATGTAATTAAAATGGTATAAAAGCAAAAAGGAAAAGAAGGGATTGCATAGGAGTCTTATGGGGGAGAGGGCATGGGGAAAGGGGATAACATATAAAATGTAAACAAATAAAATATTTAATAAAAAATTGAAAAAAAACCCAAAAAACAAAAAAATTGAAAAAAAAATAAAAAATGAAAAAGCAATATTTGTATGCAAAACTGCTAAAAAGGGTTTTTTTTTTTTTTTTGGTTAAGTATAAAGTAGTCAATCAATGTACAAAATTAACTGAGATAATACATGATTTATAAAACTGGTGATAAAAACATGTAATTAAAAACAAATGAAGTTAGGTGATTCATTTAGGTTTATCTTCAATTTAAGTAGTAGTACTTGGGTTGATATCATCACAAATGAAAGTAAAAATTATATTGGTTTTGCTGAAATTTGTTCATGAAGTTTCTATACATACTGTATTCTGGACCACTGTAAATACAGCTTTCATTCACGAGCTTATTATATCGGTGTATTTGAAAGTACTGCAGCTGCTAGAATTCTTTTCACACTGTCTTATTCAACTAATTTCTCCATGGCAATCTAGTCTTCATTGATGCTAAACTTAAAAATATTCTGTGAGTCCGAGTCTTCATTTCTGTATTGTAAAAAGGTTTTATGCTTTGCCTTTGTTAACCTGTATTTTTATGGGAGTGTTGGTCATATCTTTTACATGAGTGAGAAAATTTGTCATAATTTCCTACTTCTAGAAATAGCTAATGCTATCTTTGCTACTTCTATTCTATGATATATGAATGAAGATTCCTGGGAAGAATAGCAACTGTCACTGAATCTTTTGAAAGGGTGACTGACCAGCACTTCGGTGACTGTGAAGTGTTACAAATGCAGAGACTAGTTAAAATTTACCTTGGGATACCTTTAGTCACATAAAGCTATGAAGTAAAAACTTTTTTGAAATGGATTAAATAATTTGCATCAGCCAAAAATCTAAGAATGTCATTTGATAAACCTAAGGCTAATGGCAGAGATTTCCTCACTTTGCTATAACACACCTACCTCAGTGTATTATAAAAAATAATTCTTTCTTCCATTGCTGTAAAAGCTGCCTGGAACTGTAACAACATGGAATTTGAAGATACCTAAATTCATGTTCCAGGGCCATGGCCATTCATATTTGTCTCAGAATAAATCATCTCTTGGCTCCTTTAATGTAAAAATTATGACTTCTGTGTCAGTGGACACTATGATATACCATCATATTATACCATCACATGATTATTTAATAAACTAGAATATTTCAGTCAGTTGACATTTAAATTTTGTGATTTAACTGATAGATAAAATTTCATGTAGAAAAATGATATGACATTTGCATTCAAAAGTTGTAACTGGAGATTATTGTATTAAACAAAATATGTTAGATGCAGAGAAACAAATTTCAAGTTTTTTTTTTTTTAGTGTTAAACAAAATTTAAATGTATGCATGTGTATTAAACTAGGAAATGGGCCTTGAAAAAAGTCAAATGGATGTTAAGTGGAGGGGTGGTGAAGAATAAAGGGTAATAGAATTCATATTACATGAGAGCAGAAGGGAACCTATTGTCTGGAGGCCATCAAGAAGCAAGTGACCAGGAGGCTAGAAGAGAGCAGTGGAATAAGGTGCAAATCAAAACAGTAAGACCCACTCTTTGTATGCTATTTGAAAACAACAACAATAATAAGTCCTTGCCTGCAGCACATACTGCCCACTGCTAACCTTTGCCCTCTCTTCCAACACATACTGCCACTGCTAACCTTTTTATCTGGTTGCCGGAAACCAATTAGTACATCATGAGAGAGAGAAAGAGAGAGAAAGAGAGAGGGAGCATGGAGGCAGAAGTTCACGTGTCTCCACCAGTCAAAGATAGTTTACATATCTAGGTTGGGTATTGGGTTACACTTCTGATAGAGCATTACCATACTTATAAAGCCTTTGATTAACATTTTTAAAAAATTGTATAAAAGCAAAATGGAAAAGGGGGCATGGGATAGAGGTTTTCTAGGGAGGGGAAATGGAGAAAGGAGATGGCATCTGAAATGTAAGTAAAATATCCAATAAAAAAAAGAAAGAAAGAAAAACTCTATCATAAAAAAAGAAATGTAAACAGAATGTCACTAAAATAAATTCATTATTCATCCAGAGAAAGATAGGTCTTCCTTGTCTTGTCAATACTCTTTTAAAAAATTTTATTGGATATTTTATTTATTTACAATACAGATGTCATCCCCTCTCCTCAATTCCCCTCCCTAGAACCCCCGACCACATCACTCTTCCTCCTCTTCACTTTTATACCATTTTGATTTCATGCATGTATTAAAGTCAGTTCTAGGTTGAGAGTTTAGCAATATAATAGATGCAAATAGCCAAGGAACAAGCAAGACAATAAACACAAATAGTCAGAGAAAGAGCGAGGCATTAAACCCAGTTAAGTGAACACTCCTGTGACCACTGTTTCTAAGGGCTTATCAGGATGACCAAAATATTTGAGCCTACTTCTTTGTCCTAGCCCAAGGTCATATTCATGTCTGAAGCCTTCTTCCTTGTTCTAGCCTAAAATTTAGATTTCTGTCTGAAATTACTTCTTTGTTCTAGCCTAAGATTTATATTCCTGTCTGACATTTGTTTTTTGTTGTAGCCTAAGATTTAGATTCCTACCTGAAATTACTTCTTTGTCCTAGCCTAATGCCAGATTCCTACCTGAAGCCTACTTCCTTGTTCTTAGCTAATGTCATATTCCTGCCAAGTAGCCCATTTCCTTGTCCTTGGCCCATGCCAGCTTCTTGCCAAGCAGCCCCAAAGACTCTCCGCCTCTCCCCACTTTTTATTTCATTAACAAGACTGAGCCTGTCTTAGGTTGTTCTGACAAGAATGCCTTCCTTACCTGTCATGGAATATGCACTATCAAAAGTGATGCATTTCTGCCTTAGGTTGGTAAGGCTCTGTGGAGAATCTTACCTGTCCTTGGCTTGCCAGCCTGTTAATTTAATAACTCTGTCTGGGGTGCACTTTCAGTTTCAAGCTATGTACTTTGGCTGCCAACATGTTGATGTTTTTAAAAACAAGTTTAACATGATGGGCAGGAATAAAAGTATAAACAGGACAAAAAGAACTAGCATAATCAAGCTATATATGCCATTTTTAAAGCTTGACCCAAATAGAAATATTGACCTCAAGCCATGGGTATTTTTGTCTGCAGTATTTACCGAATCAATGCTCAGCAGAGCAGCATTCTTGAAATTCATAAGCTCCCTATGCATCATTAAAACATCCCAAGAGGTGTTAGAATTATGCCAAATATACTGCAAGTGTTTTCCAAATTATAATGACTACCATTGTAAATTGTAGAACTAACATGAATCCAATGGTATTTGGACTTTGATAATACTTTCAACTAGACATTATTTTCTTCTAATTTCTGTGTGTGTGTGTGTGTGTGTGTGTGTATATATATATATATATATATATATATATATATATATTCTGGGTTTTATTCTTCTGTTGAAATGTGAATGTCATTTCTGGATTATAGCAACACAGTTTTAGGAATAGATGGGCTATACAGAAGGCAAGATTAAACCATTACATGTATACTTTAAAAAATGACAGATTTTTTTTGTGGTGGACAGATGGTTAGAAATGAAGAAATAATGAAGAATAAGCATTCATAGGGATATAAAGAAGTTCTCAGAAGAGAAAACTCTCACTTTCTTTGCTTACTCTATATTTTTTAAATGCAGCTATCCTAGTACAAAGCAAATAGTTCTTAAAATTTAGAGGATCCAGAATCTTATCACTTTGCTTTCTTTATTGCCACAGTACCATCCCTTGTTGAAGCATTTTGGCTCCCAGAGTCCTCTCTCATTGCCAGTCAAATCCTAGGTAACACTGTAGAAGGCAAATAGGCTGTAGTATTACTATAGGGTAATGTTATCATATTGGGTATTTTTGACAGCATAGTTGAAAGTTAAGAAGTACATTTTGGCAGCCAATCAAATGTTTTGGCAGAGAGAGACAGAACTCAAATTGGAGATATCCATCAGTACCTTATCCTCAGAAATTGAGGAAGCCCATGGAAGAGGAGAAGGGAAAGAATTGTAGGAGCCTTAGGGCTCCAGTACAGCAGAAGAACATGGTCCACAGAATCAACTAAACACTGATTAAACACTGCAGAGGATGGTCATAAATGGTGCTGAGGTGTTTGTCCTAGAACAAATTCTCTAGGAAATTTGATGGGAGCTTGGTCTAGAAGCAACTACAGGGCATGAAATAATGAATGGAACTCTGGTTCCCACAGTTTCCATCTTCTCCTACTATACACACGTTCTGTGGTGCTGTCTTGGCCACTCAACTCTATCTCTATCCTGTCCCAAACCTCCATTGTGACAGCTCTTATGTTAGAGAAACTGTAGACACAAACTACTACACTAAAAATACAGGTCAGAGCTCAGCCATCTTAGTGTGTCTATTGTTTACAAGTTTCCTAATGGAAATATTCATTTCCATTCAGAGACCTGGAATCCCTCCACCCCATCCCATGGTTGGAGTCTTTGCTATCTCCTTCTTCTTCATAGTTACTTGGTTGCAGATGGCCTTTTCTATTGAAATACAAAGACTTTCCCCCAAACAGAAAAGTGAGCAAAAGAGCTGAGCTGGCTACTAGAATCATTTCCTTCATCAACGCAACTTCAGGACCCTTCACATATGATTCAGTCTGTTGGTATGACCCAATCCTTCCACATTCCATTACAACTGCACTTTCTGAGTCAGGCTATTTGGAAATAGATAATTAAGGTTTTATGAGCCCTGTTTATGTACTACCAACTCACTTCATCATTTGGCTAAGAGCTCTCCTTTACAGCAACCAATTTCCTTATTGGGACAAATGTCTTGCTTGCTCTGGTCAAACACCTTCCTTCTGATGCTAGAAGATATTCTGGAAGAAATTGGAGGAAAATGGAATTTTGTGGTTGAATCCTCTCCCATAACTATTCCCTGGAACTCAGTTCTATGGGTCAGGGAAGGACACACAATGACTCCAGCAACATCCCAAGAAGTTTCCTGCTCTGATAGATCCAGACCAAGGGAGTGAAGAATGCACTGGTTACTACTGCAATGGGTGACCCTAGTTAGAAAATAAGACTCAGTAATGTAATTTAACTGTTTTTAAATGGAAGAAGAAGAGAAGGAGAATGAGGAGGAGGAGGAGAAAGAAGAGGATGAAGAAGAAGAGGAGGAGGAGTAACAGGAGGCATTATTTAAGCAGATGTTTCCCCCAAGCTTCTACAAATGAACGTATCTCATGCTACAGTTCTACTCCCTGAAAAACTATAAGCAAGTTGTCACTTCTGTCTTCTATGACTTATAGTCATTTAATTTTGTCAGCAAACATCCTCTACAATATGTTTACATCACATATAGAAGAAATTTTCAAATATGTTGGTTCATTTTCACATATTTAAAATATATGTTTAGTCAGCTCTAATGGCACATACCTCTATCCTCTGACTAGACATATAACAATATTTTGTCTCCAAAAACATGTGTGTGCACACTCACACAAGCACATGCAAATGTGTTTGTATATACTTTGTATATACTGAAAAATTGTAAATAGAGAAAAGGCACAATATTGAAGAATATGGAAACTTCTAAAGTATTTTATGCTCCTTATCAAATTGTCTGCCTATAATCATCTTATGAGTAAGTAAAGACAAGGATTATTGCCTTCTTCAGGTACTGTATGCAGTAAAAGTGAAGTAATTACCTTTAATTTGTAGCATATGTAATTCTACCTTTCTCCCTTGCAAACTGCTTCTCCAAAACACATTCTGTATCACGCTGTGGTCCATCCAAAGTATAAACAAAGAAAAGCTATTCCATGGGGCCAAGAGCCAAACTGAAAAGCAGAAACACATGCAAATGAATATTGTTGAGCTGGCCAAGATCAGCATGGCCCTGTATGTAATCCTGTGTCTCCACAGACAGATTTGTCAGCTGACTTTAAAGCTGCTTGGGAGGCTGACAGCTCTGGCTGAGAGATTTGCAGCCTTGATTACAAATACACCTGATTCGGAATGGGCATGGAGGAGCATGTTCCGTCCCTGAATGTCTTAAGTGTATGTTATGTTGTGGCTTAGATCATGAGTCAGAAAAGCCTTTGGATTAGCATAACTCATCCACCTGCCGTACACAGATGTGTTCCAGTTTTATTGTAGTTAAGAGCTCAGTGTCTCTATTTTTGTGCAGGAATACATCCTCTTTATACTTGTCTTCTGCCAAAAATACTCAGAAAATTTGTTTTAATATATGGTTTTTAAGAGTGCTTTGTGAGTCTTCAGTGGGTACTTATTTATTTAAAGGCTTTGCAAATAACAAAAGCTAATAACAAACAAGAATGTAAGATCCTGCTTGATGCTATATGAGTCACGGAATTTTAAATATGCCATCTTCTTGCCAATTGAATCTCTGCCCCTTGTCCTTAAAGTCTATATTTAAAGTTAAAATATTTATAACATGTATATTACAGAGGATTGGCCCTCTGTAGTCTGAATTATGTGGGAAGCATTGTCATTTATCTATAGAATAAATTTGTGAATGGAAAATTTTTATATTGAATATTCTCAGTGGCAATCAGAATAAAAGAGAAAGGCTGTGTTCAGAGCACAAGGAAACAGAGACAAATAAAACAGAGAAATGAAATCATTTCACAATATGAGGCAAGGATGTTTGGAAAACATTAATAGGAACAAAATAGGTGACACAATCCACATGTCTAAGAGTCAGTGTGTTCAGTGGGATTGAAACTGAGTTATGGAGAAGGGAATCAAGAAGCATGGACTTCATATGGGCTGGAGAAGCTTATGAAAAATATAACATTTGTCAAGCAGGACTAAATAGTGAAGCAAAAACTGTATTTCCAATGAGTGGGAAAATACTATGGATTAGAATATTTATTATACCTCATTCTCATGTCAGCAAAATAATGATTATCAAAAAAAATAATTTCAAAATGAATTTTTGCATTTATATTAGTGGTTCTCAACATGTGCATCACGACACCCTTAGGCTGTTTTCACATGGGTTGCCTAAGACCATCACAAATATCGGTTTACATTATGATTCATAACAATAGCAAAATAACAGTTATGAAATATCAATGAAAATAATTTTGTGGTTGGGGGCTCACCACAACATGAGGAACTGTATTTAAGGGTCGTAGCTTTAGAAAGATTGAGAACCACTGATTTATATAATCATTTATCCACATTAATTTTCTATTTCCTTATTCTAAGTTCTAGGAATAACATACACATATATACACATATGTATGCTATATACATAAGTATGGATGATATCACTTTCAGTGTACTGTTCTGAGATGTGCAACCCTGTGGTAGACAATCACTAATAATGCCATAGAACTTACAACCAGTTGCACTTGTGACCAATTTTTTCACTTAAAACACTTTATTAATAAATATTTGCATAAGCATACATACCTATACATGTATACATATATACATACATGTATAAACGATGATTAAACAATAAGATGTACTTAAAAAGTATGGGGGGTTGGGAAAAATGGAAGGAAAGAAAGGAGAAAATTATGCAAACAAAATGTTCATATATGAAATTCTCAAAAAGGAATCCAGTTTTTTAAAATATTCAACAGATTAACCAGCATTTTACAATATAAAAACAAATATGACCCACAATTATGTTGAAGAACATTTTAACTCACTACAAACCTTGAAGTTTAAAATGAGATCAACAAAAATCATTCTGCCCAGCATACTAACACAAACCACAATAACATTTTATAATTCAAAGTATTTCTGAGAACAAGAAAATAGATTGACAGGAGCTAAGTCAGCAGAACCAGGAGTATACTGTATGTTATATTTTTTTATTATTATCAAATCATAATTTTTACTTTTTAACACAGGGTTTATAAACACAAAAATGCAGGATATGGGAAAGAGGATGACACAGGAGCATAGGTGTTCAGGGGGAGTACAGATATCTTTCAGAACAGGGTATCAGCTGGGTGAAGGTTCAGGGGTCAGGTCACTATGACTCTTCCTATGATTCACTTGTCTTTATCTAATTTGGTACTATCTGCCAAAGGCTGCCTATTTACAAGGTCTATGACTACTCAGGCTGGTAGATTTCAACAAAAACTGCCTGTTTACAATAGTTTATAGCTCTCTGTTTCAGTGTTTTTCCATAGAGACCCAAGACTTTGTGTTAGCAGGCATGTATGTCTGGCCTATTGCTGATTTTATGCTTATGGCTGATTTTAGGCATTCAGTGTATAAGCAGGGCTGCCCCTGACATCTCCTCCCTTCTCCCAGTATAGAAGGGCTGTGGCGATTCTAGTCTTGCCAAGGCGGGGATAGAGGCCTGACCTCCAGTGATCAAAGGGGACTTTGTAATGGCTTCAGTCCTCCTGACTTGTGACCAATTTTAAATTAACTGCCTACAGAATACATCAAGGAAATGAAGCCAAACAATGTTTGAAAGGCTTCTGATGACTCTAATGTCCTAGAAAAAGAAATAAAAGGAAAGTTAATTTTTCAAACCTATTTGATATTTAGGACCATAATTTAAGTATAGTTGAAGAATTTTTAATTATAGTAAATCACCATACTAAAATTATTATATTAGCATTGTTACATTAAGAAATGAAGAATTGAGTCTGGAACACATGGAAACATTTTCTCAGTGTGCAGAGGCACTTGTCAAGTGTTAGTAACAATCTGATTTCAGTATCCAGTACCCACAATATGGAAAGATAGAAGCATACTTGTGAATTGTGACCTCAAGACCCAATGCATTCATGAAGAATGAATGAGAATGAATGAATGAATGAATCAATCAATCAATCAATCAATCAATCAATGAAATTTAAACACTTGGGCTAGAGAGATGGCTCACAGATTAAAACTGATTATTACTTTTGCAGAGGACCCAGTACTCACATCAGCCACCTCACAATAACCTCTACCTCCAGCTCCAGGGGATCCAGCACCTTTTTCTGATATACTGAATTCATGTACACAAATTTATAATAAAAATAAAGTCTTACACAAAAATAAATAAGCATCTTTCTAATAAATAATTTACAGAAAGACATTATGTAAAATCATTTCTTAGAAATTATTATGTGGCTTATAAACTACTAGGCACTCTGGTCTGTTTTCTAAGAAATACTGAATTTTGATGAGTCCAGTCCAGCCTTGATATGAACCATTGTATGAGCACATTCCTGATTCCTTCCTTATGCTTTTTAAGATGCAAAATATACTGTTGGATTATAATACCCTCTATTTTTGATTGGATGATTGAATGGTAGTAAAGTTTTGTTGAGAACATTTTTAAGATATTTTTAAACATTTTGACTTTTTGCTACATTTTAATACAAAATTTTATTTCTAGAAATTATCTTTGACAATAACTGTGTAATTGTCGACAATTACAAAGGAATTACAAAGTAAGAAAGTAATTACAAAGTAATCTTACTAAGTAAGAAAGGAAAGGACATAAGGAAGAGAAAGAAATGGAGAAGGAGAAAACACTTAAGTCTATAAGTTGGGAGTTAGTTTCTGTGAATTAAAAGCGAAACCATTGTTTTATGTGAAATTAAATAATGTACTGAGTTAATTCTTCTACGGCCTCATACATCTGTGCATTTGCCAAGCTGTCACCTCTGTGGTTTAGAGAGATTTTTAGATAGCACCTTATAGTTGTCTGTCACATTTCACCATCCTTTGCCATTATCCATTTTAGTTAAGATGCGTACCAAACTGTTCCACTGTCAAAGGTTGAGGGACGAAACTCACTTCCACCACACTGATATGCAGGTCTAAAGCACCCATATCTTAACTCATTAATCTTCTATCTACCCACTTTCATCCAATTGTTCCATTTACATATTTATGGGATAATTTTTGTGTCTACAGCAGGACAAATAAAATTCTAAAGGTGTTCATTCTCTTAAAACACAGTGACATTGATGAATGTAATGCTTTTAAAAGACTGGAGAGGGATGGCTTTGGGAGACACAGACATGTTGAGTAGTTTGGGCATACATTTGGGCATACCTGCAGGCTTTCCCTAGACAGAGCCTGACTCAATCCTGGCTCTGCCACTCTACTCAAACATCTATTGCACTTTCCTAGACTTCCTTCTGAGAGATTATGATACTTTCTCCATCACCAACTAGTCTGACAAGAATATAGAAGGTAAATACAGTCTGTCAAAATTCTTCTTCCAAAGGAAGAGTCATTCAGTCAGAATAAACATACTGACTGATAATACAGACTTAATGTCTTTTCTGCTAAATCATGTAGGCCATATTAAGTTTAAGTAATTCTTGCTCAAGGGATAGTCAGCAAGTAGATTAGGTTTTATAGGTGAGGAAACATGCCTGTTTCTTCATGAATTCTTTAATTATAGTGAATCTAGGGATGATAAAGGAATTCTAATCTCAGAAGAATGGGTGTTCTTACCTCAAAAGTTTGTCTAAATTGTGTGTTTGGTCTAAGGTGATATATATTATTTTACACTATACCGATCCTGGTTCAAATTCAAACTAGATACACACAGAGAGGCTGCTTCTTTTGGTGTTCACATGTGTTGGTACCATACGAGGCAAAATAGGAACTGAACTTGTTATAACAGATTCAATTTTAATAAATTAGTGCAAAGACATTTACTTTTCAGATAATTTCTTACCTATTTCCATTTATTCTTTTATTTTCTTAATAAGTTCATCCCAGTTTCATTACAGAAAGTGTTATAGTAATTAATTTGAGAGTTTAACAGTATATCATTTATCTTTGAGAGGAAAACTTCAGGCATTATCTTTTTAAAGAAACTCTACCTGGTTGGAAGAACTCGCTGGGAGTGAGTCACCCTGACTACATTTGTTTCGTTGGTGCAATTTTCCTGTAGAATTTCTTTAGACAGTTCTCTGTGTGTGTGAATTTCAAAGAATTTATGGTCGTATTGCAAAGAATTGGGTGGTCATTAGAACAAAATATTTCCTTGTTCTTTTGTCTCCGCTTTCTAAGTCCAATAGCTGGGAAGGGAGTCAAACCTTCTCAAAATGACTGCACTATCAAAATGAGAAGGTTTAATTTAAATAATAAATAAGCTGCATGGCTACCTTTTGCTCTAATCTGTGCTAAAGTTTAGCACCTGATCTGCCTCCCAGCATTATTGCGAGAACATTTAAGTGTACAGTATAAGATTGTACTTGATTTATTAAAGTAATGAATTAGGTTTATTGTAGGTGATTAAATGTATTTTACTTTTTAAAGCACAAGAACTAGAAAAGAAAAGCATCATTACAATCTGAAAATAACTAGAAAGATAAGTTCATTAACTTGCCTACACTTGCACATCATAAAATCCTTGTTAAAAATTGCTCCCTAGTCTGCAGTATTAGCTTCTTTATGAGGTAATTTCTCCATACAGTAATAAGATTTTTCTTTTACTCTCCAGTGCATATTAAACCCACTAATCTTCTTTTATAAACTATAGTTTCAGCCACTTTCTCAATTTACTCACTTTAAAGATACATCCCTATTAATATTAAAGGTAACGAATACAGATATGAACTTTGCAAAACATGCCCCTAGATTTATGCTGCAATCTTTCAGCAGGGCACTGGAATAGCACAAAAGGGGAAAGTCATAAATGTCTCATGTGTCTCGTGGCAAACCAAACAATCATAGTCCCGAAGGAATTAATTTCCCACCCCATTCATTATGTGAATGAACTCTAGACATACTTTGCACTGTCAGGAAATAAAAACAGAATGGAAACACTCAGTTCATTGAGAGAAATACAGTGAAATCTTGCCCACGAAGCACCCAGGCTTCAATAATCCAATTGATAAACATTGAAACTGCTTTTCGCAAAGAACAATTGGCCGATCTACCTGTAAACAAATGAATAAGAGTTGAGGTTTTAGACTGTTGACCAGCATTGGGGAAGTCATAATAAGTTGAAGATTACATCTTTCAAAGGATAAATTCCAATCATTTAAGGATGCTTCTTATATGAATAATTCTTCTAACAGATGCTAATTTTAAATATTATTTCTAAAATATTTTGTATCCTAAAGCTTATTGATTAATGATGTCATAAAGGATCAATACAGCCAGCCTGATTAGTGGATAGCACATCTTGGTAAGGAAAAATTAAATGAAATAGTGATAGAATTCTGTTATAAAGTCAATGTACATATAATGGCCCTGGTCTTTTTTTTTTTTTTATCTATTGGATATGAAGTTAAAAAGTAAGAATTTACTTATAGCTTTATTAATTGGCTTACTGTATTTACTGAAAAATAGAGATTTCTTAAAGTGTTCTGCATATAGAAAATTTAAGAGTAATGTTTAACGCATGTCAAAGGTGAAATGTTAAGATATGATGATTCTTAAGGGTCTACAAAGCCAGTTTTTTTTTCACTAGAAAAACTAGTGAAGATTAGAAGTATTCACAAAGAGGAAATATAGTATAACAAAAATGTATTCAAAATTTCCCATTGACTAATCAAAACGGAAACATTATTCTAGTGGTAAAATTAAAATGATAGGAAAAAAACCAAAGCTTAGGAAAAAAATAAACATTCTTACATTGCTTGAGCACATATAAAAAGCAATATCTGGCAATTTACAGCACTATTTTTAAAAAGTAATGTATGATGTGGATCCAAAATGCCTCATGAGGCATTTAAACATCTGAAGAGTGTGTGGATTATAGGCAACAATGGTACAGATACTGTTCATCACTGCTTCTATCAATTGTGATTCAGGTTAAAATATAAAGCATTCAACCACTAATTTTACTGTTAAAAGAGTTCACGAGGTACTGAGTAAATAAATTACCAAAAAGAAAAGAAAAAGATATTGTATAGCATGTTTTACTTTGAGAAGTACAAGTATACTGATGTGTGTTCTGTAAAAAGGACACTAAAGTGGTACATGTAGCTATGGCTTGAGATAGTAATAGCATGAAGCTATGCTCATTTATCTGTTTACTTTTCTTCATTCTATTTTTCATTTTATTCTTCTTCATTTCAGCCATTAAGTGCATTGAATACATACTTAAAGGCTAACTTTAATCTTCTTTAAAATGCACGTCTACTACCACAAAAATTAAAATCTTAGGCTTATAAAAAAAACTTTCAATATTATTACAAGTTATTTAAACACATAAAATGTATATTGAAGTCAGAATGGTGACATCTCATATTATGACTAGAAGTCATTTAGATAAGTTTCTGGCACTTAAAGTATCTCCTTTATACACAACAAATGGCTTGAAATGTCATTTTTATTAATTTGTGTTAAGTAATAATTTCTATAAGGTTACATACAACCTATACTTCAGATATCTCTAAAATTAAGTATACATATGTAACTTTAGTGTTCAAAGCCTCCAAACTATAACCTACTTGTTTAAAATAAAATTATAGAATAAATTTCAAATATAATTCATCTTTCCTAGTAGGACTATTATCTTCATTCATGTTCATTAATTTTATTTCATTATCAGTCTACTCACTTATTTATTTATTCACTTCTTCCATTATACAAGCCTTCCTCATTACATATTAGACAGACAGAAAAACACAGACACACAAGCACACATGTGCACATGTGCACACATATCACACACATGCACACACACACACACACACACACACACACAGAAAAAACACTTTTGTTTAAATATTCACAAACCTACATTCTGCGTTAGAATTCCTCTTTCCATTTCTTTTCTGTGTTCTGACTAACTTATTCTATGAAAGCATTGTCTACATTAAGACACTTAAGCCATTTCGATCACTTTTGATTGTCGACTTCCCTTTAACATCATGTTAGCTTCATGCATGACAGAGCTTCCTTTATGCCAACATAGATATTCAAACACAATTCTATTGGAGCTTTCTGCTTCACCAGGGTTTTAAACTGTTGTGGCAGAAGTTCTGAACTGATCCTTCCTATAATAAGTCACTGGCATTTTCTCTGCACTACCTCCACAAAAGTTCCACTTCTCCATAATAGAAATGGGTGTTAGTTAGTGCGTAAGTAAACGAAACCAGAAGCCAGTTCTGAGAAGTTAAAGTTGAACAAAGCATACCTGAACAAATCCAGAGCTGTCCATGGAAAGGAATCATAGAAATCATTGTAACTATGAAAGTACAACCCCTGAGTCAGCTGAGATTGGAGATTTTGGGGCCTTCATTCTGGTGCTAGCTACTATCCCTCTCACTTGGCCTCTTGTATTGGATGATGGATTACGTCCTATAAAAGGGAATCAACCTTCACATATTCTTTTTTTTTCCCCCAAGAGAAATCTCACACTGTCTTATCAACCACACTTGTGCTTAATCTTAATAAAACAAACTTGTAGGCATCTTGGAATCGTTTACATCTCATCTGATCTTCACCAGACATATTCACCTGAAACCTTTACATGGGCTGTAATAAGCACTGATTTTTATTAGGGAGGGATAGAGTACGTTGATGTCATTAAAGTGCACTGTTCCTTCCTGAGGGCATGTGTTGCTTCTAGTGGCAGATGGGAGCTTTTGGTGGCTGTATAGACTCCAAAGACTGAGGATTACAGGGAGAAGGGATGCTGAAATAATCAAATAGCAGCTGCAGGATTTATAAGCATGGAAGTTTCTTCTTCCTTGTTTGCCTTAAGCCTCTGAACAAGGAAGTTGTTGGGACCTTTGTGGTAAATTTGTTGACTAACACACATTCTAAGCTGTCTGTAACAGTAAGCTTAGCCTTTTTGTATAAGGCATTACAGTTAGCCTTTTTAGTTAAGTGTTTTATTCTGGTATTTTGGAAAGATACATGATCCAAACAGAATATTTATAACAAGCCTTTTAAGGCTTGTTCTCATCTATTTTTGCCCTCAAAGGTCATTTCACAAAAGAGATCAAAAGACAGCTTCTTCCAGGCCAGCTCAGTGGGTGGCCAGAAGCAGATTAAGTACTAACAGAGCACCAAAGAAGTACCAATCTGTCTGACTTGTTTTACACTGTTCAATCGTATACTGTCTTTATTGCCTCACTACATAATTTTATATATATATGAATTAGCTTAATTATAACTGATATGATGAAAAGGCATTAAAAATGATCTTGAAATAAACTTATCAAATGGACTTCCTGTGAATATCTGAACCCTTCACTGGTGGGAGCTTGTTTACTCGGTAATTTAAAAATCTTCAGGAGTACTGACATCATTTGGTGGGCATATCTTATCCAAAAATCGATTTTGTCTTTTCAGTTACTGAATTTCTAACACTAGGAAAAAACAGAACAGTTCAATTGTTGTTTTCCAGGTGAGCACTGATTAAGAAGCAGAAACTTTATGTTGGAACTATGAGACCCAGGAAATTGTTTTCTCATGTGACTTCTGTGAGCTCAGTTATCATCCCTACTGTGTATTTTCTGAATTTAATGCACAATCCTCCAATCGTACTAAAAAGAGATCTAGGGAATAATGTCAAGAATATAATATACAAAAGGAGAACTCGATATTCAAGAAGAGAAAGAATGATCTTTAAAATGTTGCCTTCAAAGTATAGTGACATCTCTGAAGATATGAGCAACTCTCTCCAGAGTACAAAACAATCTTAAATTAAGTGTTAATAAAAGCACAGAAAAGTTTATCAAGGAAATTCAAGGGCCCTGAAAGAAGAAAAATAGAAGAAAATTGAAAGAGAAAGAAGTCATGTAGCCACTGGTAAATTCAAGAACTCAAGCAATAGACTGAGTGCATGAACATGAGAATAGGGAGGATCCTACTAAGTGCACGGATGGCTCTCTAGATGGTGATGACAATTGAAGCTTATGAAGAAGCCACAGACTATGGTAGAAGGGACCTGCCCAAGGTTTTGTTAAAATTAAATGTCTGGGAATGGTTTGGAGCACAATGAGAAGAGTCAACCTCAGAGTGATGGCAAGTGTATGCATGCTTCATAGGACAAAAGATAAATATGAACAAGATGGGGGCAGGCCTGAAAACTCATAGGCAGGGAATGAAAAAGGCTTAGCAAATTTCAGTTAGAAAACATTGGTCCTAAATATCCTAAATAGGATTTGAGTGTGGAGTCCATTGCAGGAAACAGAAGGAAAAAAGAAAAAGCACTGCTGCACTAGAACCAGCTGTGTGGGAAGATAGTTCATGTGTCAGCAACAGGTGGCAGATCTAATGATCCTCACTGCATAAATGTTGGAAATAGAAAAATCCACATTATAATCCAAGCATGTGAAATGTTGAAGCCCAAAGAAAGGTGGCAGAATAATGACCTCTTCAAAATGTCCTTTTTGGAGACCAGTCAAGGACTAGAGATCCACCTCAGCCCTAGAAACTGGTATGGGGTTGGACATTTTGATTCTAACTAGTTGACCCAAAGATCATAGCAGAGCAAGAGATTTTTTTTTACCCCAACCAGTCATAGCTGACACAAGCTTGTGTGTCAGGAGCTTTGACACTGTTGCCATCTAGACTAGAATGGATCGCCCTGGCAACAACATATAGCCATCAATATCAGGCTTCACCAGTCCCCAAAGCTGAACTTCGTGAAGAACTGGCTCTAGAAATCGTAAGCATTCAGGTCAAATGTTCAGTTTTTATAAAATTAATAAAGAATACAAACTAGAATAAATTATTGGTGTGTGTGTGTGTGTGTGTGAGAGAGAGAGAGAGACAGAGAGAGAGAGAGAGAGACAGAGAGAGAGACAGAGACAGAGACAGAGACAGAGAGACGCTTCTTTTTTTTTTTCAATTTTTTTTATTGGATATTTTATTTACATTTCAGATGCCAATCCCTTTCCCCATTTCCCTTCCCCAGAAAACCCCTATTCCGTGCCCCCCCTTTTTCATTTGGCTTTTATACAATTTTTTAAATGTTAATCAAGGATTTTGTAAGTATGGTAATGCTCAATCAGAATTGTAACCTAATACCCAACCTAGCTATATAAACTATCTTTGACTAGTGGAGACACGTGAACTTCTGCCTCCATGCCCCCTCTCTCTTTCTCTCTCTTTTTCTCTCTCATTACCGAGCTTCTCATCTACTTCATCTTCTCCTCTCCTTACTCCATCTTTTCCGAGAGAGATGCTTCTTAAGTCTTTGTTTCATCTTTGTTCTTTTTTTCTAACATTATAGTATCCTAGTTTTCCTGTGTTTTTTAATGTAACTAGTTACAAGATTGTATATTTCTCTTCCATTTGACCAGAATAATGTGGAGAGCCGATGACGCTGGCACCTGACACTCGTGGGTAAACAAGTAAAATAGCACATGTGCAATGGCAAAGGACCGCCTAATTACTGCCCAACCCGGGGCGTCACATGGAAATTTGAGCAAGCAGCCAATCAGATATGTCCACCCCACCCTAGGGTGTATATAAAGCAGCACCATGTTAGATCTGGTCTCTCCTCCTCCACGCATGGGAAAACACGTGCTGCAGAAGGATCCTATGTGCCCGCGTGCGTTCTTGCCAGCGAGATGATTGCGCGGGTCACAGAATAAGACTTCATAATCGTCCCCACATTTTTCTACATTCACAAAAAGTCATCTCTTCTACATTTATGCATCTGTAATAGTCTACAAATTGCAATATACATATCCAAATCCTATTCTCTCTTCTTAGTCATACTAAAGTCCCTCCTCTTCCTCATTTTTCTCTCAGCTCACTATTTAAATACTGATATGCTCCTCATTCTAAAAAAGTTTATAATCTACATCTTCTCTAACCATTACCCCAAAACCTCTGTCTCTAAAGCAAAAAAAAAAAAAAAAAAAAAAAAAAAAAAAAAAAAAAAAAAAAAA
>JANHMN010000020.1:17717488-17830874 GCA_030674055.1 Rhabdomys pumilio | reverse complement strand
AAAAAAAAAAAAAAAAAAAAAAAAAAAAAAAAAAAAAAAAAAAAAACCAACAATAACAACAACAACAACAAAAAAACCAGTATAAAGCAAAAAACAACCCAAGTGGAGGACACCACTCTATCTGTTCCCTAAATAGCTGCAGGAAATAAAATTCCAAGATCACACACCTTTTAGGAGGACTCAGAGAAAATATAACAACCAAATAGAATTGGAAATAAGAAGTGAAAACTGGAAACAAATCCAGTCTAACAGAGAAAGTAAAACAAAGGAAGAAAGAAAGGGAGGGGAGGAAGAAAGGAAGGAAAGAAAGACAAAATACAAACTTTGGACAAGAGAGCTAGCTCACTCAGTAGGTAGAAACACCATGTAAGTACAAAGTCTGAGACAAGGTAATCTCTTAACTCTGAGCTTCTAGAAAGAAAAAATAAAAACTAAGAACATGTTACAGACTTTCAAAATACAATGACACAGAACAGACAAACATTCCCATTCTGAAAGGGAGAAAGAAGAAGACATAAAGGAACTATTAAAGAAGCAAGACTAAATCCTGACATGAAGGACACTACATCCTGCAGTCTCATGTCCAGCATCTGGAGCTCATAACTGTATCATCTAGGCTTCAACAGCCTTGAATGGTAGTGCTGTGTGGCAGCGGAGTAGGGGATGCAGACTGAAACACTGCTAGCATATGAGAGAAGTCAGTTTGCAGTAAAAAAACCTGGGCTCCCTTCCTCACCTGGGTCTCATGCCACCATGGTCCATGTTCAGGCCAGTTTATAGAGAAATTCCAGGTCTTGTTTACCTGGATTTCTTGTAACAAACTGAACATTTGTGGGAAATAAAATAATAAAATGTGTGTTCTCTGGAAATATCTTATAAAGGGCTGGAGCTACTTTGTAGCCCAACCCCCATTTAGACTTTTACCCTCAGCTTAGTAACCTACTCCTAATCTCAGAAATGAGTGTTCTTTTTAAAATAAGTAACTCTATTTCAATTTCTAGCTATTTGTTCCTGGTAAAAGAGACAATTTGTCATGGACACAAGACCCTGGACGCTGGTGCCCATTGAACTCAGATCTATGGTCAACACTAAGCATATATGGTTCTTTCCTTTCATCTTTAGTTTTTATTCAAATACCAACTGAAAGCCTAAGCATGTTTTCCCCTGACATTCTCAAGCTCTCTTCTCTGGTTCTCTGACATGCCTCATTTACAAGCCATGGCTTTCTCTCCATCTCCCAACTCCAGGCAGCTGTGGGTACTTACAATTTGCTTGTCCTGTTGTTTATTGCTTGTTTGTTTGTTTGTTTGTTTTACTCAAACTTCAATAAAATTGTCATTGAGTTTCTTTTGAGTCCATTTCTAAATTCTTTTATTTATGAGATTTAGAGTCCACAGACAAGGGTGCCAATTTCCTTGATAACAGTACATTACTCATTCTTCCTAGTGTAGCACATAAGCCATTCACAAGTTTGGCATCTCTGATATCTTGCAGTCTCCATGGCAACTTGGGTTTCCCCTTCACAGATTCATTCTATGGATGCTTGGGTCCTCTGCATGAGATCTAACCATGTCCCACATTGTCTGATCCCAGTTGCTTTCTGGAACCTTAGGGAAAGATTCCATGATGCCTTAATATTGGATTTTGCAACTACATGGACAGTGTAGCCAATCCATGCTGCTAGCTAGAGATAGTCTGCCCCTCCCCCTTTTACTATGGCAGTAGGGTCCTCTGTGTACCTTGGTAGCCAAGCAGAAAAGACATTCCCATAGGCAGTTAACTTTCACCCAGAATACCATTCAGTGGCTTTCCTACTTACTCTCCTGTCTTTCAAACAAAACTGTACTTTTACAAGCTGGAGCCTTTAACAGATGAGGTCATATGCTCATGGCATGTTTCCTATGAGAGTTTTTGATTGTTGTTTTTTTTTGTTGTTGATGTTGTTGTTTGTTTGTTTGGTATCTTAAAGATGCTTTGTACCAATACAGGAATGAATGTCTTTTTATTGTACTAGGTACCATTTTAGCATAGCCTTTTGGGACTGCCTTAGCAGTTATGAGGTGAGAAGCAATTAGTTTTGACTGTAGATAGACAAAATAAATTTAGGCAGCTTAAATTTCAGATGATGTTATAGATTTGTCTTATGATTCAGTTTGTTGTCTTTTAATAAGAAAATCTACTTTATTAATGGAATTAATGGAATTCACTTTTTACTGTAAGTCAAATTATCTTTTTTTCCACTGAATGAGGATTTATGATAGTATTTTTAGAAAATATGAATTCCTTAGTTATGTGGTTGTTTTATAATGATAAAATATTATACCTAAATTTTACATTTTTTCTAAGTAGAAGCCTCTGATATTTTTGAAGTATAATAAATTTAAAGGGAGCATAATAGAAAAGTGAGGTAAATTAAGCAAGGAACATGTAAAATTAGATGATGAAACAACCTTTTTACCCATTCAAATGTTTCTGATAACTAAAGCTTTCTACATTTCAGGGTTTACATCAGTACAGTGTCTTTGGAGAATTTGACATCTGACTCAGAGTTTAAAAACAGAACCAGGAATGAAAAGGTGAAATTCTTCTGAAGCATGGTTATTAATCTGATCACAAAGTTGAGATATAAATGACCTAAAATAAATAGTTTACACAGAAATTTATAACTTCCAAAGAATTATACTTATTTTCATATTAAATACAGTCTGAATTGAGGGGAAAATGTATGAAAACTCTAGCTGAATATGAATGGCACAAATACAAAAATACCAAGATAGCAAAAGTACCAATAGGCTCAAAAAGAAAAGAAAAAACCACAAAAATCTGGATGAGTTTGTGCTTTCTAGTTTATTCTATATGGATCGAGAATGTTTTTTTTTTTTTAAATCAATGCAAAATAGATTACAGTCAATAAAAGATATGGTAAAAAACGATTTTGTATAAAAATTTCAGATTCTGGAGATGACATGACAGCAATTAGTCTGAGATGACCTCATTTCTCCCTGCGTTGCTTATGTTGAACAATGGAAAGCTTGTCTTCCTAGGTAGAATAGCTAAAGCCTCTGAAGTAAGGCCACCTATGTCCTCTCTTGTGCACTCATTAACCAGTCTCATAAACTTAGAGGAGGAATGTAAACTCCTTGTGCATCAGTGTTCCATGAATATAAACGGTATAATGACAACTGGCTCATAGGATGCTCTGAAAATTTAATAAATTTCACTCGAACTCTATTCAGAAGCCAATACATTTAAATATATCGAAAATGTCAGTAATCATTATAGCTATTATCTGCACTGCTGTTATATGATTATGGAAAAAGCATAAACTATTTACACAGACTACCTAAAAATGATGCTAGCTAAAAAATTACCCAAAATTAAAGACTGTGATGATTGCTTAGACAGTTACCAGATGAAATGTATCTGCTATATCAGGAACTGTATCCAAACGTGGGGAAAGTGATGTCACCAGACAGATGCAGATAATGAGATCTTACAGCTGACCCTAATAGTGCTGTCATCTGGCAGGACTCCCACATATCCCTGTCTGATTTAATCTGATTTGGTCCATAACTAGGAAAACTACCCCTAGATGGAGTAGTTTATTTGAAATTTTCAGAATTCCCCCAGATTCTGTCATGGGACCACATAAAACTTAATAAAATATACTGATGCTATTTCTTCCATTCTTGGTGGGGGTGGTGTTTTTTTCTTTTATCTATGCTTTGAGAAATCAGATTTAAATGGTTTTCTTTCCTTCTCTCAAGTATAAAGAATTTAGGAATCTACAACTGTCATTTTACGTTCTATATTGGAGCGAGTAGACCAGACAAAAGGGGGAAATGGCCTAATTAAATGACTAAAATTCTAGACACATCCAAAGCAAAGCATGAGATTTAGGGGCATTAGATGTATGAGGGTAGGAGTATGTGCTAGCATCAACATGTGCCCACATATGTAACAAGTAAGAAAATGTCTGCAGAGCTAATATGGCTAGTTCAACATCAAGAGATGAGAACAAAGCAATACATATTGTATTTTCAATTCGGGTTGGGAAACTCACAAACTCTTGATGAAAAAGACTTAGAAAAGCCCACGCATGCTTTTAATCCCAGCACTTGGGAGGCAGAGGCAGGTGGGTTTCTGAGTTCGAGGCCAGCCTGGTCTACAGAGTGAGTTCCAGGACAGCCAGGGCTACACAGAGAAATCCTGTCTCTAAAAACCAAAAATAAATAAATAAATAAATAAATAAATAAATAATAATAAAAATAAAAAATAAAAATAAAAAGAAAAGCCCAAATCATCACTGATCCCACTCAGATTATGTATAAGTGATAACAGGAAGAGAAGTGCTAAAGGCAAATCAGCTTGCAAATGATCCTTCAGAACTGGTTCTTGAAAAAAAACAAGACATGATTATATTAATTAAATAGTACAAGAAGAAAATTATATCCCTAACAAAATTAAAACCTACCACAATATGCCTAGATATGAAAAGCTGAATGAGACAACATAATATTAATACAATAAAGGCATTTAAATAAAAGAATATGTTGCTAACATGTAATTTCTGTAGAAACAGAATAGTCAGAGAATTAAGCATGGGCTCACATTCTCCTAGCTGTCTTTTCACAGAGAAAAATGATATAGAAAAATAACCAATGTCATATACTCATTAATTTGGCTGGCTACAATCATTTTTCATAATTTTATGCAATCAATCAAATATCTCTATGTTGGTGGATTTTCCAGTGTTCTAAATGCATGTCCTCACAAAAATCAATTTATATTTTGTCCCAATTGGCAGTTTATATTTATCTTTTAAATAGTTTTCAAAGCATCTTTATTTTTGCAAGTCACATACTTCCTTTATAAGATCAAATATTTCTACTTACAAAAAATGTGCTGTGCCAATATTCAAGCTGAATCTTTGCAATATCCTAAGGTCTAATAAAAACCCAGAGACATGTGCCCTAGCAAATGTTACCAATGTTTCAAATCTTACTTCCTATAGGCACAAACTTGTAGAAAGTACATTTTAGTTCAACGGTTTCTTGAACACTATACTAGCAAAAATTTTACCTATTTGAAACTCTTTGTATGAACTCACTCATGGAAATTTTCATATACTATGTTGTAATGTGCTATCATGAAGACGCTGCAACTAGTGCCATGATGACAGTAATTAAAGAAAGCAAGCTATATATATATAAGTCCTCTATCAAAAAATAAGAAGTAGATTTTGTAACTCTATTCTTTCTTTTTGATTCTAAAGAAAACATTTTCTGGAATTTGTTTGATTTAGAAGATGCATCATGAATCAAATAAGTAAATAAATATCTAGGCAACAAATTAACACACACACAGAAACTATAGATAGATAGATAGATAGATAGATAGATAGATAGATAGATAGATATAGATATATACATATATATTATATATACATATACATACATATAATCTTTAAACAACCATAGTATTTGTAAGCATTTTATGAATAAGACTAATCTATTTTTAAAAGCCACATACAGAAAAATATTAGATAGCTACAATGTAATATCTAATAACCCAAGTACCTGTAGCAGCCAGAATAAAGACACCCAGGCTCCTGCAGCAGGCACACTACGGTGGACTAAAGTCTGACAGACAGATGGGAAAGACTGCGTACATGGTGGAGAGGTGGAAGAGAAAGCAAAGCCGAGGAGTTCGTACACTGTGGAGAAAGGTGCAACTGGAGAGTTGAGGGCAGTGAGGAACAGGCAAGTATGAAGAGGGCATGGTGAGGTACTGGACCTGGTCGCCTGCTGCCAAGAGCCATATCTGGGTTTTGGGTCCTGCTGTAGCTGGTGTCTGTGTCAGTGTCTCTGGCCCAAGTCAGCACCAAAGGCTAAGCAGATGTCAGATGTCCGTGGCCTTGGCTGCCACCATAGACCATGTGGATATCTAAGGGCCAGAGCGCTTAGGAGAGAACAAGCTGATCTGAGTGGCCTGTCCTGCCATCTGAGGCCATGGGGACATTCCGACCCATGCTGCTGCTGGGAGTTATGGAGTACATGGTTGCTTTGTGTTGATGTCCAAGGCTCATGTTACCACCAAAGTCATGCAGATGTCCCTGGTCTGTAATGCTGCCTCAGACACTATGCTAAGCTGGCCCCACCAGCCACCACCACACTCAGGAGAGCTGGCTCCGTTCCTTGCCTGGGGCAGCACAGTAGAACTACCCTGGCAGTGGCCCTGCCCCAAGATACCCAATAAACACACACACACACACACACACACACACACACACACACACACAAACACACAACCTGTGTCTCACTGCCTGCCACAGGCAGATGACCTGGCCCTGAGGTCTTGAGAACAAGAATGCTGGACCACCCCTCACTGATTGCACATTAAGAAGAACAGGGCCCTGTACCTTGACTGGGCAGCACAGTAGATCTGGCCCTGGTGGCCAAGGCACAGGTGAGCTGGCCCTGAAGATATAAGGGCAGAAGGGCTGACCCTGCCCTTTGCTGGCTGCAGTAGGTAACCTAGCCATAGCCATGTCAGTGCTGGCACACAGTTGAGGGTAGAGGTTAACCAATTCAGCTATCACCCAGGACCAGATGCAGGGCTTTGAGTTGGCCCATCCCAACACTTGCCTCATTTATAATCTGTTGGAGTGTGTGAAAGGCAAGAGGGTTCAGTATAGCTAGTGTAGCAGAAGCCAGAGGCTTTAAACCAGATCGATGACTCATTGCAAGGAAAATTTGTAAGTAAAGATATATGCACTAAAGGGTACATAGCGTGAGATACACTACAGCTTCCATGACAAGATTTTTTTAATTTTTTACTGAATATTTTATTTGCAATTCAGATGTTATCCCCTTATCCCATTCCCCCCCACCTGCCCAGTTTAAAAATTCCATTTTATTCAATTTTTTAAAAGAGGGTTGCAAGGGCAGAGAATGGATGTGAAAGATTGGGAAAATAGGATTGAAGTGCATGACAGTTACAAAGACTCAATAAATATTTTAAAAAATAAAGAACTGTCAAATATATTAATTAATGCATTCATTATGTTTAAGGAGTGTGAAGTATATTTTGCTACTCAGTCAACATAGAGTCTGCTGTATACACTCCAAAATATAGTCCTATAACCTCAATTTTAAAATTAAGATGTACTGTTCAAGTAGTATCACTTACTATATACGGGTATCATTCAGTATCTTCTGGCAATCAGTCAATATTTAGAAATGTTAGCTGAAATTAAATAGCAGCCCAAATTTTTCTTTTATTCGGGTTTTGAAATAGGGCTTTATGTAGCCTAGGCTGGCCTCAAAAATGTTAAGTAGCTGATGGTGAATTTGAACTCCTGATCTACCCTCCCTCATTTCTCAAGTGGCAAGGAAGTGTGTACTACCATGACCAGATTGGTGAATTCTCTTTATTCATTTGTTTACTTGCCCACATATAAAGGCATGGTAATAATCGTTACCATAGTAACTCTGTTAGCTACTATGGTAAAGTGCACATAACATAGTAGAAAAGTCTAACATAATCTTGAAGCCATACCAAAAGAATGACTATAGCTATTGATCAATTGGCTTATTGTTGAAATTAAGATGTAAAATTAAGCCCAGTGATTTTACAAGATACATTTTTGTCACTGCCACCAAGAATGGATATCATCTCTCACTGCACTTACTGCTCTGAAATTTACTCATCATTCATTATCTAGACAATTAGATGATTTTCCTTTAACAAGGCTAGACTTAAACTGATGCCTCCATCTGACTTCAACTACTTTCTCTTGTAATAGAAGGCTCATAATTAAAGGCATCTGTCATGAATGGACATGTCAGTTTCCCCCCCGAAGGTGGACAGGGACTATTGGTCTCTAATTCCCCCCCTCCCAAAAAAAACCCATTGTGACATATTGGTCTTAATTGGAAAATGTGCAGATACACAGTAATGTGCAGATAATTGATAGGTCATGGGTAGAGACAATAGAGGGACAATAGTCAGATAATAGATAGATGAAAGACAGATATGATAGATGATAGATAGATAGATAGATAGATAGATAGATAGATAGATAGATGCTATTATACTTATGGATGATTCTGGCTTCTGAACAGGAAGATGTGTTTAAGAAACAAAAAACAAACAAACAAACAAACAACCCAGACCATCCTTTTTGGTGTTGTCACACCAGGATGTGAGAACAAGGACAACGGCAGTGAGCGTAGTGCATGCTGGACATGCCAATAGAGAAATGATAAATTATTAAACTGTGATTGGAAATATTGCCATTTTTCAAAGTTGTCAGTTTAAGCATAAAAGCATCAGCACATTAAACTAGTTACTGCTTTTTCATAATTGAGACTTTAGCTTCTAGCTGTGCCCCGCAGCTTTTCATTAATCACTAGGACTGAAGTTCAGCTCAGTGACAGCTTAGAAGGCATTAAATGGGCAAAGTATTTCCCAGGTACAGTTAGGAGAGGCCTTTTAGTCCCATAATCCACAGCTAATTGTTTTTTAAAGTCTCTAAATACAATCTATTCCTGGCGTTTCCTGGTGTCAGAATTAGCTGCAAACTGGTTTTCTTTTATCTTTCCAGACTTTCTCCCACTAAAGTCTATTGAGAGCCTGTTGTTAGCTCCATAAAACAGGTGCGGAAAGACTATGATATGTGAAACCAGAACGGATACTTACCAAGGAGCCATTTATCAGATTGCCTAAGAAACACTACTTCCTGAACACTTATTTTAATCATACCATTTAATTTGTCATAAAAGAAACAAAATAGCATGAAACTTGGCATACAGGCCAAGTTCAGCTTTTTAATGTGGAGAAAATACCTTGTCAGACTCAGTGAGCAAATGCAACTGTATCTTTATTCATCATGAAGTTAGAATGTGGCTTCCCACATTTGCTTGAACTCAGAGATTCCTGTCATAAGCCCCTCTGATGCGTTGGTCCATTTTTTCTCCACAAAGTATTGTGCATCAGGTCTTAATGGATGTGCCAAAACATTCCTTCTTTCAGTATAACAAATTATCAGGAGCAATGAGGTTCATTAATTATGTCATCTAATTGGATTGAGGCAGGTGCAAAATACCTCAGATGAAGTGGTCACTGGCAGAAAGGCCCAAGTGCAAGCTTTTCTATTAGAAGCCAGCATGTCTCCAGACTCCTGGAATTACTTTGTACTTATTGATTAATGGCCATAATTTATTACAGTGCAGAAGATCTTGCATTGAGTTAAACGTGTGATTAATCAATTTTCCATCAAATTATGAACAGCAGAGCAGTTGCCAGAAAGAAAATACCAAGTGCATTTTCCCATGGTGTAAATATATCAGGACTTCAGCTAATAACTGTCTATCACTTGTGTAATATTCTCTGTCACACTGATAGATGTCATCTCCACAAGTCTGCTACAGGTAGGAGTGATGGAATGGCCACAAAGCATGTTTTATAGCTGCCCTGTTTATATAATGAAATGTTCTTTGAATCCATCTCTAAACAATTTATTAATACAACATTCATTTCTGCCTTCAGCTTGAAATACATCATTGTTAAGTCAGCAATCTTATATTAAACTCAAAGTGAATATTGAGGAAAGAAATCCTTAGGCAAAAGAGAGATGAATTTTGGACTTTGTGTGCACAGGAGCTCATTTTTATTTTATGTCACAAATTCAAAGATGACTAATTGTTGTCACTTCTAATCTTCTATAAAGTAGAGCACATGTGTGTCTTGGGAACACTACGGGAACCTACTGATTGAAGAAAAAAATTCATTTGGTTGGAAAAGTTAATTTCTCTGATTAAATAACAGCTATGTTAAGGGTTCATAAATTGTCTTCTATGTGCAAAGGTATTTCATCTTACATTTAAGCTAGTTGGTACTACATTTTTATAAATTTTCAAAAAGACTAATCTAAGTGGTGAGGCCCCTGAGCCAATCACACTGAATAAAATTAACTCACACTAAAGAGTGCATACAGTAATAAAAACTGATTTTTGACAAGTAGATTTAACTGGAATAAATCAATACAGCAGTGAGCATTCATTTCACCATTCAGTTTGGTGTAGTTAAAAAAAAAACAAGCAAATAAAAAACAAAAACAAAACAAACAAACAAAAATGGATTCAATAACCTTGAAAGCAGCTAAGTCGTACTGAGCGACTGAATAATACTGAAATTCTGAAAGTGCTACTGCAGAATCATATAGACTTTCTTCTTTTTCTCTCTAAAACAGCAGAGATATTCATGGCCCAGAGTGTGAGAGTCTACTTTATATACGTTGTTTTCCTGGTAATAATTCCACTTCAAAATGTAGGGCAACTTCATCTCCAAAGTGCTTGGTTCTGTTGTAGTAATAATAAGATTCTTACATAGGACACATACCATAACATTTTCTCAAGCCACCTGGCCAATTGTAAAGGGTTGTAAAGTTACTTAACTCCAACTGGCCAAGACTTTGCTTCTCTAAAAATAATCACATCTACTTATGACCTTTAGAATCTTTGGCTTTCTAGAGAACATGTGTGAATGAAATAGGAACTAAACAATACATTAAACATAGCCCCTATTAACGCATTACTGTGTAACTTGGAGAAAGCCATAGAAAAATTTCCCTACTCTCCTCCTAAGACCACAGAACAGATCCCCTTACATGATTCTTTTTGCGGTTTTTGTTGCCAATTTTGTGCGCTATGTCACACAGGATTTTATGTATTCCTGTTAGGTGGTTTACAAGAAGTGTTAAAATCCTGTAATTCCCCAAGCTTAAGTCTCAGTCACTTTAATAACCTACTACATTTCTCTAGCTAAGAGGGAGAATGAATATTTGAGTTTTCTTTATGCCTCACAAAGCACATGTTAGAGATAGTTCCCTGCAGAATTCTCAAACTGAAGCTCAAAATGACACGTACTTTTATATTAATTTTTAATTGTGTTATATCTTAAGGTAGACCTCAACCATTCAGAAGAAAAATTCTGCTACATGGAACTAAAGATTATATGATCATAGGGAACTGATAGAAATGTTTCTGCATTGCTAGTTAAAATATAACATGGTTCAGACTTTATTAAATAATTACATGGCAATCCTTCAAAATTTTAAACTTAAAATTACAATATACCTAACAACCCTGCTTTGAGGGAAATAATTTCATCACTGAACACAGAGACTTTAATATATATATGTGTGTACAAAGGTTTAAATTAGTGTTATTTCCAAAATCTCTGAAACAATAATAGTCTAAATGTCATCATAGTAATGACTGAATAAACAAAGTAAAACACATACAATACACTATTTTAAACAGGATATTCTGGCTCATGTTGAAGAACAGATAGCTTTTAAGACATCTGCTCAGTGAAATAAGCCATTCACAAAGACAAACGTATCATTTATGTGATATAATAGAGCAATCAAGTCCAAGTGGTTACAGTGTGGAGTTGTGATTGATAATAGTCAAAAGAGAATTTATTTTATATGGGGTGTCAGTTGTGCAAAAGGAATTTTAAAGATGCATGTTAGTGGTGACTATACAGCCATACATATTTGATGAATCTAGTCTGTACACATAAAAACTGTGACAGAACTAGATGTAGTTTGGCACAACAAAGCACACTAATAGTACATGATAATAACAGGGCAAATAGTTTGTTTCCACTAACAATGCTGGAAAAAAAAAACACTACTAATGGTGCTGGAATAAAGATTGTGAGACACAAGGATAAATTCCCTTAAGTGCTTTTCTATATTCTCAGAAAAACTTCATCTTTTAAATTGTGCTAAAAATGTTTTGTATTACTTTATGTGGGCATGGAAAACAAGAAATTATTCTAAAACTTATGTTTTATTTTATTTTTATTCTTCATAATAATCATGACATAAGCTGCACTTGCTAAATCATAAATGAGTTGAAACCATAGGTTGGCTGCCAATACGTTTTGTGAAACTCCAGGGATATGTTTTGGAACCATCATTGGTTATATGAAATTTATATGTCTCAGAACCAGTAAGTGTTACATAATATTTATATCCATAATATATACATACATGCAACTAAATAAACATTGCAGAGAGAATTTCCTGAATGCTTTCTACTGGAGAACTAACCCTGGCACCAAGAGGAACATGCATTTCCTCTGATTGTTCTGCATGATTTTTATAAAGTTTCTAATTATTTTTATTAGAAGATAAGGTGTTATCAGCTGTACATATTTTTGAAAGGCTTCTACAAATATTTCAGCTGCCTCCTAAGCTGACTTTCTCAGCACAATGAAATAAAACCCATGGTAGAAACTGTATTGGGACCTATATTGCTATGAAAAAAAAAATGAGAACCATAAACTGATTTGAGAAATCTCTTCCAATCATGGGTATAAATAGTATTTGAAGAAAATTTGATCATTCTTGACACCTAGAAATATCCAGAATTCTGTATTTTCAGGAACATCCATGATACTACAGAGCTTATCATTACCGTACCTGCTGGTTGGAATGTAAAAAATCAGACTATTCATATGCAGTTGTGGGAATGAGAAATAATCTAGACCTCCTGAAATTAATTTGGCACATGCTTATGAATCTAAATCTGCAACAATTGTCCTTCTAGGTAAGTAAAAATTTGTGAGAACGTGAAACTCTTAATACAAATGTGTTTAAGAACTTTGTAGGGTATAGCAATGGAAAACAATGGTATGTCCCCACAATAAGCTAGTTCTTAAATTAAACTATGGCACATCAGTACTGTGGAATTAACATTCACCAATAAAAAGGTGAGATATTGAAAAAAATAACATTATGTCATCTGACCTAAGCCTATATGAAATGTTATCTTTTTTATTTAGTAAAACTTATCCTAGTGACAGAGAATATAAGAGTACATGGAAATATGAATAAAATATAACATTAAGGCAAAGAAATTAATTTAAATTATATATTATAATACATTAACTATTAGAGTAACAAAAGCATTTCACTTATTAAGACAAGATACCAAAAAAAAAGTGAGAAAAAATAAAGTTCAGATATATTTCACATGCTGGGTTCACAGCTCCAAGAACAATCAGGAAGATTTAGAACGCAATATGAGATTATGACATGTTGGCCTAGGATACCATAAACATGGCTTCCAGGCCCAGTTCAATCTTAGCCAAGTGTTGTTGGCTGATGTAGTTCTGTATGTTAACTGAAGTCATTACATGTCATCTATTAGCAGATGATGATAGTAAGTTAATCACATGAGTCACATGAGTCTCATTTCTCTCTCTCTCTCTCTCTCTCTCTCTCTCTCTCTCTCTCTCTCTCCTTCCCTCCTCTCTCTCCCTCCCTTCTTCCTTCCTCTTTCCTCCTTGTTCTAATATTTTATGTTCAAGATAAATTTCCAATGTATTTGAAGGTGCCACACAATTTTCACAAATTAATTTTTCTAGCTTTTGTAATATACAAGGAGATACACTTGGTGATGCACTAACTATTCTCAGGTCACTTTTATACTCCATGGGACTTATGTTTTTCAAGAAATTGTCTTCCCCACTCAATAATATATCATGGCACACCTGCAAAGAAATCTTTCTCCTTCACTATAGCATTGTGAAGGTCAACGATTAAAATCATGTTCACCTAGCCTAGCTTCTATATCATACAGATATTTAAGAAGGGCACTTGCTCAAAACCCAGTGCTTATTTCCCAGAATGTGGTGCTTGTGGTCAAACCCCATAGAAATATATCTTATTTACATTTCTAGAAAATAGGGAAGAAGGACAAATTGAATATGTTCCACAATAAAGAGTACTTAAATTAAACAATTTATCCATGAGTTTTGGTAAAACTGGAATCTCATTAATTCATTTTAAGCATAAAATATTGTATGAGTAAGTTATTCATACCTTAAAAATCTGATTACACTCAACATGGTTACTTACTCCTAAACTCTGAACCTCCTTCCAGTAATTGGAATAGGATAAAGAGCATCAATCTGCTGTTCCAAATGTCTATCTAAATCCTCTTGTACATTCAACACATTAGTAATATTTTTCTTGTTAAATGATTAACAAAAGTAGCTGTCTTAACTTCTTGAGTCAAAGCAATTGCAGAAGCATTAGTGCTAGCATTTAATGTGATTAAAGCTGTTATACTAGCAACAATCAAGTCTACTTCCCTCTTGCTTCTGATTAAAGCCTAACTCACTTCTTCCAGTACTTGCAAGCTTTTTTTCAGAAGACCAAGGTTTTGTGATACTCAGGGCAATAACACGAAAGATGGTTGATAGACCTCTGTAACTGACATGCCGGATTTCAACACACTAACACTATTAGAAAGTGTATAATTAATGCAACTTACATTAAATACTGTAGAAGAAACAAAAGTAATTTTAACTTGACAATTAAAAGAGCCTTAACACATGTACTAACATTTGTTTGAAATTTAGTTTCTACCCCAACTTTATCTCTTGCTAACATAACATCATAGAAAACTACAGCTAACTTCCAAATATGTCTCTGAAATGTCTAGATCTAGCCTTCCAAATGAAAACTGTTATTTCCAATATTGGATTGATTTCTAGAGTAGTCTATAATTGAGTCCAAATAACTGGTCACATTTGTTTAAGAGAAATACGAGAGTTATTATAACTTGTCTTTTTGATTCTCTGTTCCACAAGGTCTAAAAACTTGAGGCAAGGCAGATTGTCCCATCAGAGGTATAGGTAAGCAATTGGATTTATGTTAGTTCTAAAATTTACAGTGGTAGTCATTATAATTAGGAAAAAAATTTAAAGAAACTTGCAGTGTATTTGGCATAATTCTAACACTTCTCTGGATGATTTAACTTTGCATAATGAGCTTATGAATTTCAAGAATTTCTGCTGAGTGTTGATACGGCAGATACTGCTGATAAAATTACCCATGTTCTGAGGTCAGTATTTCTATTTTGGTCAAGCTTCAAGACTGGCATATATAGCTTGATTATGCAAGCCCTTTTTGTCCTGGGAATACTTTTATTCCTGCCCATTATGTTAAAGCTTGTCTTTAAAAACATCAATATGTTGGCACCCAAAGTACATGGCTTGAAACTGAAAGTGCACCCCCAGACAGAGTTATTAAATTAACAGGCTGGCAAGTCAAGGACAGATAAGATTCTGCACAGAGCCTTACCAATCTAAGACAAAAGTGCATTGCTCTTGATAATGTATATTCCACAACAGGTAAAGAAGACATTCTTGGCAGAATGACCTAAGACAGGCTCAGTCTTGTTTATGAAATAAAAATGGGGAGAGTTGGAGAGCTTTTGGGGATGCCAAGCAAGAATCTGACATTGGCCAAGGACAAGGAAGTGGGCTCCAGGGAGGAATCTAACATTAGGCTAAAACAAAGAACTAATTTCAGGTAAAAATCTAAATCTTAGGCTAAAACAAAGAAGTAATTTTAAGCAGGAATCTAAATTTTAGGCTAGAACAAAGAAGCCTACTTCAGACATGAAAATGACTTTGGGCTAGGACAGGGAAGTAGGCGCAGCTATTTTGGTCATCCTGATAAGCCCTTAGAAACAGTGATCATGGGAGTGTTCATGGAATTATGTTTATTGCCTTGCTTGTTCTTTGACTATTTGTGTTTATTGTATTGCTTGTTCCTTGAGTATTTGCATTTATTGTATTGCTATTTCCTCAACCTAGAACTGACCTTAATACTTGCGTGTAATTAAAATGATATGAAAGCAAAAGGGAGGAGGAGGGATAGAATGGGGGGGGTTCTAAGGAAGAGAAATTGGGAAATGGAAAGGCATCTGAAATGTAAATAAATAAAATGTCCAATAAAAAATTTGATTATAATTCAAAAAATAGTATGCAATTTAGAAAAGACTGAACAATTGTAAAAAGCTATATAGTGGATACTGCAATTTTAAAGTAAACTAGATTGCTTACACTATGTGGTAACAAATAAGTTTTAGGATCTCATTTCAGAGAGATCCTGCACAATAAACAAAACAGCAACATTTTAATGTAGATTTTTTTTTAGATAGCCATAAAGCTTTCTTTACTTTAAGTTCTTGCTGAACTTAACATGTACAATAATAGTTTCAAATTTGTCTGCTGTTTTATTCTTGAAATTCATAAAATTATTTGAATGCAATATAATAAATAGATGACTAAATAAACAATATAGAAATTTTGGTTTCAAACTACTTTGCATGCTAGGTACAACTATAGGTTGTATATATATAGGTAAAACTATATCTGGTCACTTACTTCACAATACAGGAAAATATATTATCTTGCATACAAGTTAGAAGAAATTGATAACATTGCACTGGCCATAGAATTATATGTAGCTAAGAAAGTCTTAATAAAAGTTACAATAGTCAAAATAAAAAAATTAGTATCTGAGGAATTACTAATAAAGGATTTTAATGTATATAAAAGATTCGTTGTGTTGAAACTATAAACAACGGAACAAATCTTGGATACCACACAAGGGGCAGGCCTACAAAGTAGAGCATCAAACTGCAGTGCTAAAAAAAGCAATCTGTTCTCTCTGCAGTCTGAAAGCTGCCTTAGGCTGCTCAAGTTCCCACTATCTTTTTCTAATGCAATTGTGCAAAAGAGCTTAATTTAATTTGCTTCTTCTAACCATCAATTAATGCATCCACACCTGGAATCCATAGTGGATGAGGAACAGAAAGACCATGGTGGGGTCGAGAACAACTGAGGAAGAGTGGATAGTGTCTAGCCAGGTTTGAAGAATCCCTTCCCAGAATATGAACCAAGGACTTCAGCCGCTGACTTAGCATAACTCTTGGGTTTAGTATGAAAGGATGAAAGAAAGTAAGAGTTCTTTTTTAAACTCCTAACAGGTATTCCAAGCTCACTGACTCACTTTCCTCTGTGTAGCTCTGGAGTTGGTAGGGTGGAAACTAAGTGGTTTGAAAATAGATCTCTTCAACTAAAATTAGTCCCTGATAAGGGCACTCAGAATCACTGGCCTACATTTTCCAGAACTATTGTTCTTGTACTTTTGCCTGTGTTTATATAGTTTATCAAGCAGTTTAAATATCCATCTCCTATGAATGACCTAGACTTCAAAATCATAGAACATTTTAATGAAGCAAGCATAATGAGCCTATTGACTTGGTTGTACAATGCAAGTGTGTATCATTAGCTGAAATGAATCTGAAATTTGAAAGACTTTGTGGGCATTAATTACTAGCAATCTTTTCTTAAAATTAATCCATGGAATGCAATGCCTGTTGGCATCTTTTTGACATAAAATAAAGGAACAAATTCATTAAATAAAGTTAATTTAGAAAATGTGTCCCAATAGATTTATCAGAATCTTTGAACAAAAGGCAGTTAGGTTGGCGGGTGGGGGAGGGAAGAAGCCATTGTTTTAAAAAGAAATAGTCTATTTTAACCACTGTATTGTAAATTATTATTCATAGTCCTGTCTAAACACAAAAGTTCTTTACTCAATGACAAATCTCACAAAACTACAAATTAAAAAGTGTGTACACTATTGTAAATATTCCTCCCACTCCCTGATTCTTTTTATTTTTATCTGAAAATGTTTGGCTACAGTTTTGCTTTTTATTTTAAACAATAAATAAATATACTCTTGTCCATGTCATCTGCTATATCTAATAAAACATTATAAAATTAGTGGTAAGAATTTCTTTTTGTTGTTTTGAAAGATAATTTTTCTCTTACAATGCATATTTTAGTTTCCTACCACACAACTTCATCCAGTCCTTTCCATCTCCCCTTCCACCGAAATCACCACTCATTCCTCCTCTCAGTGGAAAAATGGAAATCTAAGAAATAATCATAAAATTAGATGAAGCAGAAAGAAAAATAAGAAGAGGACAAAACAAACAAACAGAAGAAAATGAGTCAAAGACACAGTGTAAGAAACACATGTAGACACAGAGACACATATATTCATACACACTGAAATTCCATAAAAACACAAAACATGAAGTCACACATACATGCAAATGAAAAAATAAGAAAGAAAAAAGAAAGAAAGAAAAAGAGAAAGTTGAAGAAGAAGAAGAAAGAAAAATAAGAAAGAAAATGCTTTGATACAGATTGATGAGACAAAGAACCTTCATAGAAGCCAGTGAGTTCATTTTGTTTAGACATCTATCTACTTCTCACAGTGGGATCTGGCATTCAGAGTTGTTTGATTCCCCGGTGACATTCCATGGGAGAAAACTAAATTTTCATTTGCAAGTAGTTACGAATTTGAGATGTCTTCTAGGCTAAGTGTGGGGTTTGTATCTACTTCTATAAAAGTGACTTTTATTTGCCGGAAGTAATTGTTACTTTACTGCCATAGTCTGTTAACCTAGGCCTAGTTCTGAACATTCTAGTCTCCTTACAAACTTATCTAGGCCTAGAAGGTTTTTGGCCTCTGAGACATACTACTGAATAAGATCACCCTTTCCTATTTTTTTTTCTGAACTCTGGTTGGTTGGTTGGTTGGTTGGTTGGTTGGTTGGTTGGTTGGTTGGTTGGTTAGTTGGTTGGTTCAAGGCTCAAACTCCTCTTCAAACTGAATGATTCAGTTTAGATTCTCTCTCAGCCATTGACATTTTGCTTTGCATGGTCTCAGACTAACTCTGGAAATCTGTTTCAATCTTCTGGATCATTCTCATTCTCATTCTCTGACTCCTGACTTTATCTGTGTCTAGCTTGTTCTCTCTTGGATCTATCTGTAAAATTCTCCCAGTATAACTGCCTCTTCCTTTCTCTCCCTCTCCGTGCTGCTTATCCTTAAGTAGCCTCTCTTTTTTGTCCCTTCTCATGAGAGTTGGTCATAGCTTATTCTTTCAAATCTCTCTCTCTGATTCATCACTTTGTCACTCAGTTAGACATCATTTTCAAATATAGGTGCTTCCTTCTACAAACTAACTTTACTTTCAACGTTTGGGACTAAAGGTGCATAATAAGGGTCTATATTCCAGCCAGAGGAATTAAAGTTGTGTGTTTAAGGGATGCGTCCCATCACAACTAGAAACATGTTTTTGTTTTTTCAGTAAATAACACAATCTCAGGGTTCACAACGTGACCAGATATCCTTCAGCATACTTCACTTCTCATGCCTGGAACCCCAACTCCCATCTAGTGCAGATCTGTGCATGCCCTGTGCATGATACCAAAGTCTATGAATTCATATGTGTACAGGTCCTGCTGTGTTTAGAAGGCCTTGTTTCCTTAGTATCCAGTAATGAGAGATATTTTGAATAAGGAATTCAGTCCGGCTTGTTTCCAGCAGCCGCCATGTTCCCACTGCTCCTTGGTTCTCGCAGGGGCTCTGGCTAGCTAGAAGCACTGGCCCTGGTACCCACAAGTTGCTAGCATAGCGGATGGCTCTGACAATCCACCACGCTGCATCCACAAAGCTCAGCTAAACCCCAGACAATATCTGCCATCCTTGCAGTACCCGTTAGAATGGAGACTCTTAAAGCTTAATGATTATCCAATGGATTTATATATTTGGAAATGCTCAATTAACAAGATGCCCACACAATTAGAATTGTTACCCACTATCTGACCTTTGATAAATTGCTACCCAGGACTTCTCTTGAACCATCTGTCCTCCTCCATGGTCAATAACCTCTTTTTTCTCTCTCCTCGCCTTTCTTCCTCACTCGGTCAACCTTTCATTCAGCCCAATCACTGAGCTTTATTGCAAATGTAGTGGGGTGGGGGTGGGGGGATATCCTCCTACAGTATCCTCTATTCCCTATGGCTTTCACAGTTTTCTGCCTCTTCCTTCACAGGATTCTCTGAGGCATGAGAAAAGGGACTTGGTAGAGACATTCCATTTAAGACTGCATGTTCCAAAGTCTTCTCTGTGCATTGGCTCTGAGTCTCTGGATTTGTTCCATATTCCGCTGGATGAAGTTTGTCTGATGATGGCTGAGGATGGAACTGATCTGCGAGTATAGTTTAATGTCCTTAGCAGTCATCTTATTGTTATGTTCCTTTAGCAGAACAGTAGTATTTGATTTTACCCAACTTTTCTGGTCTGTCAGGTTCAAGATTTTTGTCCACTTGAGTAGTGTCTGGTGTGGGTTCCATCTCATAGAGTGGGTGTTAAGTACTATCAGATATTGATTAATTACTCCCACAAGCTTGTGTCAGTATTTGCACCATCACATCTTGCAGGTAGGTCAGCAGTGAAGATCTAATTCTTTGTAGGTGGGTTGATGGTTATCTTTCTCCTTTGGTAGCATGCAGAGTACTTTCCTGTACCAAAGACTCTCACATAGGCTCTAGGTTGGCACCAGCTTTACTTCTCCCTGTTCAATGAAATGTGCAGGTGTTGTCTTTAGCTATAAGGTCTTACCCTCACTTTGTGGAGAGCAAATAGTCACCTTGGGAAATACCCTTGGTTGTTTGAGGGTTTCCATGAAGCCTCTTAAGCCAACAATTCAATTAGATGTAACCCAATTACATTATTGGAAGCTTCATTTGGTGATGAAAGATTTTCAGTTTGGACACTATCTCCCCCATTATTTGGCAGTTTATCACCTTCATGCATGGATATATTTAAGGAAATATCTATTACATTAAGTTTCCATATGACCCACCAAATGGCACTCAGTTTTAGCAGTCTCTCCCCATAGTCTCTATCTTGTCCCTCTTCCACCACTCCTCTATTGATTCTCCCGCTACAACCCCACACCTCATCCATCCATTCATCTATTCTATTTACTTTTCTAGGGAAATTCATTCCTTCTCCATAGTTCCCTAATCTATACCTCTGTGATGCTATGGATTGTAGCTTGCTTACCTTTGACTCAACAGCCAAATATGTACACATAAGAGAACATATACCATATTTATTATTCTGGGTCTAAGTAAGCTCACTAAAGATGATTTACTTTCCAGCTCCATCCATTTATCTGTGTATTTCTCTATTTTGTTTTTTAATGACTGAATAATACTCTACTGTGTGAATATATAAAATTTTCCTTATTCATTCATATATTGAGAGGCATCTAGGTTGTTTTGAGTTTCTGGCTATTTTGACTAGAGCAGCAATGAATCTGGTTATGCCAGTAAGTATCTCTGGTAAAACAGAAGATCTTTTAAGTATATGCCAACAGAGGTATGTAGTGGTATATTTCCCGCTACATTAAACTTGGTATTTTGGGAGTAGCTAATGTGGATGGAGTAAGGAGAGGAAGAGGAGAAGGAAAAGAAGGAGCTAGGAAGGAGAACCAGAGAGAGGGGAAAGGGGCTGTAGATTTGTCTCCAGAAGTCTAAGGTAGGTGTAATATCTAAGTTAGGTATTGGATAACACCTCTAATTGTGTGGGCTTCTTGTTATTTGAGCATTACCAAATGTATAAAGCTACTGGATAATCTTTAAACATTAGAATCTTATTTCTTCCAAGTACCGCGTGGATGGAGGGATGGTCTGGGTTCAGCCAAGCCTTGTGGAAACACCGTGGAAGATTGGCAGAGCCATCTCCCATGCTGGCTTCTCCTGGGTGGCAGGGCCGGTGTCTCTGGCCGCCTGAGCCAGCAGCCTGAGCCAAGCAACTGTGAGCACAGGCACCACTGCTCATGGCCTCAGGCCTAGCCTAGTCGGGGAAACTGGTGGCTCTGTAACAACAAGCCAGATCAAGTGCTGCCGCCTTAAATATTAACTTTAACAGAGGTAAACCTAGATCTTGAGGTAGATCTATTCCCAGCTTCCTGAGGACTAACGATTTCCATCGTGGCCACATAAGTTTGCACTCCCACCAGCAATGGGTGAGTGTTCTCCTTATTACTCAGCCTCCCCAGCATAAGCTGTCATTTGTTTTATTGCCCTTAGCCTTTCTGACAGGCGTAAGACAAAATCTCAAAGTAGTTTTGCTTTGCATCTCCCTGATGGCTACGGATTTTTTAGCCATTTGAGTTTTACCTTTTGAAACTTCACTGTTTAAATATCTTTTTTTAAATTGGGTTATTTATCTTCTTGATATTCAGGTTTCTCTTTCTCTCTCTCTCTCTCTCTCTCTCTCTCTCTCTCTCTCTCTCTCTCTGAGATCTTTATATATTTTAGATATGAGATCTCAATTGCATATGTACTTTATTTAAAAAAAATGATTTCCCATTCTGTAGACAACTGAATTATCCAGATGATGGTAGCCACTGTCATAGAGATGTTTTTCAGTTTGAGGTCCCATTTGCTAATTGCTGTTCTTAGTAGCTGTGTTCAGAGCAAATGACTCAGCACTGCCCATTGAATCAGGAACATAAAAACTCTGCCACTAGAGACAGATGTAGACTATGGAAAAACAGCCTAGACTACTTTCATATTCTCAAACCCTTCTCACCCCCAACCATAATCTGTCCTGTTTCGCCTACATATTCCACTTCCAAAGAATGCAACACAGTTACATTTGTGGAATCTTTCTAGCTCACCCTCTGACTGCAGGGAAGACAGACAGCATTTGGCTATAGTTCATTAGTTTGTTACCTTTCCCTTATCAGTCAAATTTTAGGGTTTACTTCTCAGTTGCTGTCTCTACTGCTTCCTCTTCAATATACCTCACCTCTGCCTTTCCCCTGTTAATACAGTAGTAATCATACCTAACTCAGAATCCTTTTTTTTTTTTTTTTTTTAGACTTTTTTTGATGGGGGGGGTTTTTTTTTTTTTTTTTTTTTGGTTTTTTTTGGGGTTTTTTTTTTTTTTTTTTTTTTTTTTTGCCTTGGCACTCATATCCAAAATAATGAATATACTAATACATACACTTTTGTCAGTGACCAGTGAACTTTTACTTCCTAAAAAGGGTAGAACTTAAGGTAGGAAAGCAGTAATTAAAAATTAATTAACTAATTAAAATTAATTAAATATAACCAGTGACCTAACACTAATAGTCAAGTCCAAACACAAAAACAGTAATAACATAAAAATCTAGGTAACATAAAAATTGCTAGCCACAGTAATGGCCACCATTGAAATAATATAAGATACCAAAGAACTCAAAACATGCGCTCACAAAACAATCAAAGAAAAGAGGGGAAGTAATGAATAAAGAGTAGAGACAAGATATGACCCTAGCTTAGGCCCACAGACACTCCGCAATTTTGGTCTTGCACTATCTTCAGTGGAAACCTACAGAAATGCAGTGTGGAGACAAGATTAGATTCTGGGTAAAGATCACAGACATGTGGAGAGCTCCACAACTTACAGTTCCAGGGAGGACAATCTAGGAGACACAGAGCAATAACTGACCCTCAGAGGAAGACTCAATATACACCTCCCAAAGGCTTACAGAGGGAAAGGACACTTTAAACCACCTAGTTAACACTGCAAAATCAACTATAGAAAGAAAAAACTGGTGCTTGAATTTTTAATGACAACATATAAGATAAAAAAAAAACAATGAATGAATTAACTTGAGATATACAAATCCCAACAAAAAACAGAAATGACAGTAAAAACCAAGGCAACTTGTCTCTTCCATAAATCACCAATCCTATAAAGTGGTACCTAATGCAAATTACCTGAGGAACTACTAGAAAAAGATTTCAAAAGGTGTTTAGACGTACAGTTAACTCAAATAACATATAGATGCACTCCCAGATAAAATCAAAAGTATATGAAATAAAGGTTAAACTGAAGATATGAAAATAGAAATATAAATTGATAAGCATGCTGGAAATGAAAAGCTAATAAAAAAAACCCTTCAGTGAATAGCCTCACCAGGAAAATTGGTTATGTAAAAATCATAATCATCCATAAGAATCAGAGATGGAAGACAAGGTAGGTATAAAAATTGAATCACTCAGTGAAGGGCAATAAAAAGAATTTAAAGAGAAATAAGAACAGAACATGTGAGAACTCTGGAACACCATGAAAAGATGTGTTGCTCTAAGAGCAAGCAAGGAGAAGAATACCACAGCAAAGGCATACAGAACATTTACAATAAGATCTTGCAAGAAAATTTCCCAAATCTAAAGAAAGAGATGCCTATCTCGATACAAGAGGCCTACAGAACTCCAAATAGATAAGACCAGAAAAGAAACTCCCCATGACAAGTTAAAGTCAAAACATTCAAACACAGAGTAAAGAAAGTTTTGAAAGCTGAAAGAGACAAAGGTCAAGTCACCTACAAAAGAAGTCTCTACAGAAGCATCTGGTTATTTGCCAGAAACGTTTTTTTTTTTCCTCCTTTTTATTGAAAATAGATTTTTTTCTCATATAATATATCCTGATTATGGATACAAAATTTTTATAATGGAAATGCTATTAGATCTAAAATACTCAGATTAATCCAACAGACTAATAGTGTCTCACCAATAAACACTTCATTTAGAAAACAATAAAAACAAACCTAAGCAAAAAAAAAAAATGAAATTAAGCAACATCGTAAGTCAAATAGACTTAATAGGCATCTAAAAATCTACTAAAACACTAATGAGTGCATATTATTCTCATTATCTCATGGAACTTTTTTCAAAATCAACCAATCACAATTTAGGACCCAAAGCAAAATTGAAATAACATCCTTCATTCTATCTGATCACAGTGAAAGAAAACTTGGTATCAACAGTAGTAGAGACTATACAAACTAAGCAAATTCATGGAAATGAAACAAGATACTAACTAATAATGTAAGTGGATCAGTAAAGAAGTTAAGTAGAAAAATTTAAAATTCTACAATTTAATGAACACGAAAACAAGACAACATGCTAAAACTTATGAGATACTTGGAAAACCATCATAGATGTTTATAGCACAAAGTGTCTGCCTACAAATTTAACATAGCTCAACTTTAACATAGCTCAACTGAGTAACTTAAATCTAGAACAAATAATAATACTCCAAAACATTAGAAGGAAATAAATAAAGTCAGGGCTGAAATTAATAAAATAGAAATGAAAAACCAGTAAAATAGAAATGAAAGTAACTAGAGAAAAAAATCAATAAAATGAAAGGTTGCTTCTTTAAGAAGATTGACAAAAGTGTCAAATTGTATCCCAGAGGATCTTGAAAACAATAGAAACTATTGTCAGTCCTCTTGGTTGCTCAACAGAATGTGGTGGCAAGACCCTATTGCTTTAGAAACAAGACGCATTGGTCATAGGATATGGAGACATCATGTTACTAATCAAGAAGTAGTCTCCTGTTGTCTACCTGTCATAGTACTTGTGGTGGTTTGAATAAGATTGGCCCCTAGAGACTCATAAGTGTGGATGCTTAGCTATAAGAAATGGCATTATTAGGGGGTGTGGCCTTGTTGGACAAAGTGTGTCACTGTGGGGGTGGACTTTGAAGCCCCTTTAGCTCAAGTTACACCCAGTGTGACAATTTCCTCCTGGCTTTCTTCAGATCAAAATGCATAACTCCTGACTACCCTAGCACCAAGTATGCCTATATCATACTATGCTTCCCACCATAATGATAAAGAACTGAACCTCTGAAAGTGTAAGCCAGCCCCAATTAAATGTTTGCCTTTATAAGAGTTGCTTTCATCATGGTATCTTTTCACAGCAATAAAACTCTATCTAAGACAGAACTGAACAATATTATGCAGGTTTCTGGGAGGTGAAGAATGATGGTAGTAGCCCACAGTCTTAGCTACTGTGAACCCTGTGAACTATAATAATGACTGGCAAGATACGTTCATTAGTGCAAAAGTAGCAGGGATGCTATAAGGATAACCAGGCATTTTTCTTGTGATTAATTTCCACTCCAAAGGAAGAAAGTCATGTGCAGTACTGTAAATATTTCTCCAAAGCCATGCTTGGGGAGCTCACAGGCTTCAAGCATGAATGTAGTGCTATTATTTTGCCAAGTGGACATACAGTTTCAAAGTAGTTCCTAAATTCATATCTTTATACCCACAGTTTAGCACAGGTCTGAGACATATCAATATGACATGACTAGAAAATTGATTCACATAATATAATCACATGTGTAATTAAAATATAATATTTACTTTTTAAAAACTGTACAATGAATGGTATACAGGGCGGAAACTCAAAATTGTTCAAAATGGAGAGAATAAGCCTCAGTGAAGTACTCATCCACAAACGGGTCATCTCTATTATATCCCTCCCTAAAGCTCAGGGACCATTGCCGAAGAAGGAGTAAAAGGATTAGAACAAGCAGAGGTCGACTTGCACTGAAGTAAAACATTGTCTTCTAGACATGACAGGTCTGCTACACTGATAAACAGCAGTTATGGTTGCCTGCATAAGACCTGCACAATACCAAGTGTATCAAAACACTAGCTTGGAGTGGGAAGTGATCCACAAACCCCTCAATCCTACATGAAGAACTATGGGTAATTAAAGGCTTCTGAAAGAGAAAGTTGTCTTTGTTATTGTGGTTGCTCTCTCCTTTTTTTTGTTAAAGGATGTGACTCCTGGTAGGCTGATCATGCTCGAGCGCATGGGCCTACATCCCAGAAAACATGGAAAATTCAAAGCTGAGCTGAGTTATTAAAAAATATAAAAGTGGATATGAAATTTGGAGTTGGGAGTGTAGAGATAGATTCAGGAGAATTAAGAGTAAATATGGTCAATATATGTTGTATGAAGTTCTCAAAGATTTAATTGAAAAGTTAAGAAAGGTTGCCTCACAAATGCTTGCTCGTTGTTAGAATAGTCCAATACATACAACAATAAAAACTACTTTAATAAAAACATAATATCCAGTCAGAAATACACCAAGATGACATGATTACAATATTTACTCCATGGTATAATTACACATGTAATTAAAATACAAGAGATATCTTTTAAGTTGTTTATGGAAATAGATAATTTTTAGATGTTGTCTTAGGGTTTCCATTGCTGTGAAGAGACATCATGACTGAAGGAACTCTTATAAAGGACAACATTTAATTGGGTCTTGTTTAGAGTTTCAGAGGATAAGTCTATTATCATCATGGAGACATGATCATCAGGCAGACATGGTGCTGAAGAAGGAGCAGAGAGTTCTACAGCTTTGGTCTGAAAGCCATTAGAAGAAGACTGACTCTCAGGCAGCTAGGAGAAGGGTCTCAAAGCCTACCCTGACAGTGACACATTTCCTCCAACAAGGCCACATCTATTCTAACAAGGCCACACTTCCTAATAATGCCATTCCTTGGGCCAAGCCTATTCAAACCACCACGGATGTGCTTAAATGACATATCCTGAAAAAAAATGATTTTGCTATAAAACATTGTTTCTGCTAATAATTAAGCTCCTTAAGTTTTAATGCCATTTAAGGACAGTACATGCAACTTCACTTGAAGCCCTTTCAAAGGCAGTTATTCATAAGTCCCCTAAGGAATGGACAGAGCAAGGGTAAGTTATGGTGCTGGGGACTGATGGACTTGCCTTTCATTTATTGTCAGCTCAAACTGAGAATGATAGCAAGGACCATGCTATTTACATAACTTCAAAAATCTAATAAATCACTGAAGAGGGGCGAACAAGAACAGAAATTCTCTAAAATATTTCAATAGCCTTTTTATAATGTGAAGTTTTCTTTTCTTATGATTCTAAAAATGTATCTTTTAAAATCCTCAAGAAGATCTTCTTGAGAACTGTATTTTAAAATGTCAAAAACTAGGCTGGATTACTACCTTTTTTTTTCAGAATATCTGTATATACTCACTGAATATAAACTTTATATAGAAACTATTTTTCTTCCATGCTCCCCTTTTGCAGCATCTCACAGCCCTGCAGCCTCTATAACCTCACCCTTGCTGCCAAATTTGTTTCTCTGTAACTCCTAGTTGAAAGTACATTGCCCTATTTTCTGAACACAAAATTGGAACATATAGCCTGACCAAAAAAAAAAAAATTCTGTCTTTGCCAGTAAAAGAGATATTTTAAAATAAATAACTTACATACCAAAAAATACAGGAAATTCTAAGATGTTTCAGTAAGTTTTGGTGACAAAGATAAAAGATTTTAAATTAGGTTGTCCCAGAAAACTCACAATAGCAAGGTACAGATCACAAAGAACTCTTGCTTTTGAATTCCTTTGTCTCTGGTCATTTTTATGTGTAAAAATGTGTCTCTGTATGTACCACGTGTATATGTACGTGCCCACAGAGGTCAAAAGTCATTGTCATATAGACCTTGAGTTCCAAATGGTTATTAGGTGCTTGGGATCTGAACTTTAGTTCTTTAGCAGAATAGGAAAAGTCTTTAACCACTGAGCCATTTCTCTAGTCTTCTCTATAGTCATTTGGTACACAATATAGTTCTAGGTTATCCATTAGAGTCTCACTTGACTTCATGGAATGATGAAAGGTTATTTGGTGTAAAACAGTGGCTTATGATTGGGCATCCTATGCTTCAGTTCTGTCAGGACAATACTTAGAAAAAAGACAGATCAAAATAGGAAAGCTGAGGCACTTTCCCTAGTATCTATTTGGCACATTACATTGCCTGATAAATAAATAAATAAAAGTCAACCCCTATTGTGGAAGCAGGACTTGATAGGGTAAAGGGCAGGAATTCAAACTTTGTAGTTATAGGTATTTACCAGCAAACAACAAAGAACATACACTGTCATAACAACTATTTTATCATGTTATATAATCTTGTGCTGTGTAAGTGCAGGCAATTCTCAGCTACGCTGTTCTTCTGTTGAGTATGGTTTTAAGTTGTATTCAGCTGGTAAATCCTATTTCAGATGATCCCACTAGTGTTAGCACTAGGGCTGAGCAGAGTGATAACACCCAGCTAGTGAGTTTATAACAGGATGTAAACTCAAACACCAAAACATCATAATTTCAGGAGTTAATTTCAAAGTTTCTGATTAATCTGCCTAATTTCATAATTCCCTTCTGAAAAGAAAATGCTATGCTTTAACCCAGGTGAACACTAGTCCAGCATTTCGTTGTGGATATAGGTTGATTGTGTCTATTAGCTACACCTAAAAAAGAACATTGCCAAGTTGAGAAGCGATGATATAACTAGATGCTGTATGCATTCTTTGTATTTAAATATCCAATCTGTGCTTCCCTTAAAAGGAATCCAAATGACATAGTGCCACATTATCAAGCAAGCTTCAGAACAAAATAATGTAGTCCAATTTAAAGAACCAAATACAGTGTTGAATATCATAACTTTTTTATATTGCATCTCATTTTATTTATTATTAACAAGATTTCCTTATTAAGCTTACTTACCAAAATAAATTTAGAATGCCCATGTCTTATGATTTTCTTCTTGGCAACCAGAAAACATAGTAATGGAATTCAAAGACGTTATGCATTTCATCTATACAGGCAATGTGAGTGTCAAAACATGCAGAAGGAGTCTGCTGCCTACAGAATTAGATATAGCGATATGATTTTTCTTTTCCCAGAGAGAGCGCTGTGTTAAGTAAATACTTTCTCATCTGCAGTCTCTCCTTTCTTTGAGAACTGGGATTTAATACTGCTTGGTAATTTTTTGTTAGAAAAACAAGCAGTGAGTAAAAAAAAAAAAAGAGGGATTTAGGTTAAGGCCTTTTAACTAGAAAACAAAAAATTTTGAAGTCAGAATTGGGAATATGTTCTATTAAATTTGACCTCATTATTTAATCCTTTGCTTATCTGGCAATCTACTTAATGAAAACTAGAAAACAGAAATAATTTGCTTTCTAACATTTTAAAGTAAGCTTTAATTTTCAAATCAAAATTAATAGATTTGAATATCGTTTCCCGTTATCTCATCTTAAATTTTTGTTTGTTCTCATTTATGAGTATTGTATACTATTTGGATGCTATGAAATGACTCCCACAAGCCTATGTGTTTGAACTGTAGATACTGAGCCAACAAGATGTCTCAGAGGATCAAGGCACATGCTGCAGATTCTAAAGATCTAAGTTTGCTCCACTATATTCATATGGAGGATGGAGAGAACCAACTCATGAAAGTTGAGCCCCACTCCCTCATGTGCATCAGGGTACACATGAATGCACACACACACACGTAAGCACATGCATACACACATGCAGGTACATACACACAGATGCATGTGCACATTAAATAAAAATATGTAACTAAAACAGTTATAAAATATGCCTAAACCTACAGACACTTGATGCGCCAGGGTGGAGGGATACCCAGAAGGTCTCACCCTCTTAGGGGAGATGAGGATGAGAATAGAGGGAAGAACTGCAGAGGAGATGGACTTGAGTCAGGCACAAAATTTACTTGTTAATCTGGACAGTTAAATATGATATTCCCCCATTATCAAAATTGAGTTGATAGCTGTATAATAATAAAATCCCTCTCAAAAAACCCAGTCTAATAGTCTTCAAAATTCCAATATGGAACCGAGAAATGCAGCTTAGTGTTGTTGAAATTCATCTCCCAGCACAGGTCCTAGAAAATAGAAGTACTATGCTTTATATTTCTAATGTTTTAAAGTAAATTTCATTTTCCAAATCAAACCTAAGTATTCAGGTGTTTCTTGCACATGATGTCTTCACATCCCATCCAAAGGAAGAATATGTACATATAGATGGGCTAGTTGACCATGTGGCAGATAACATAGGGGCATGGTTAACTTCTCCCAGAGCCTTCACACTGATGATCATATTGGCTGCATTAATTTGCACTTCCATCAGTAGCATATGAGTTCATCACGGCAAGATTTCTGATATACAAATAAGAATCATGAGGCAGAAAAGAAAATTTTAACAGGAAGCAGACATCTTGGAAATTTGGTTTTGGATCACTAATCTCTGAAACAAACAAATCCTTACTGATGGGAATGCCCATGAAGCCTTTAGAAATAGAGAAAATTATCTAATGGTAGCATAGTCTTAATCTTACCACACAGGAACCTGTATTATTATGGTTGGTATTAGAGTTTTGTATCTGTATTATGTCAGATGGACTTGGGCTAACACTACCTGTTTGTATTCAAAGTATTTAAGGAAGAACTACCTCAGGTCTTTGTTTGTTGAATTTTTATAAAGTAATTTTATCTCAGAAGCAAATAAATTCATTAGCAAAAACTTTTAAATTAACAAGAATATTATATATGTGTGTGTATGTATATACATACATACGCATTTGCATATACATATACTTATACATATATGTCATATACATATGTAATAAACTTCAAGCCTGTAGGAGCAAGGCAGTATTTTAAATATTATAAAAATATTTTATTGTAATGTCTTTTTTCCAAATTACTCATTTTAGACTTATTTTTGGAATACACTCCTTTGAAAATCAAATAATATTTTGAATAAACACAATCCAAAAGTTCTAATATTTTTCTGGTACTTAAACAATTTTAACGTGCCTATGCAACATTGTATTCTGTATTTATATTTTGCTTTATGAGTCTTCTTTCTTTTAAGCTAAAGTCATAATTTTAATTATTAAATTTTTACTTATAAAAATTATACAATATATCCATCTACATGTTAATATTTTTAATTTTATTTTGTGTATCCATGAATTCCTATCTACATACATGTGTAGCACACACATGCTTGGTGCTCCCATAAGCCAGAAGAAGCTGTCAGATCGCCTGAAAATGCAGTTACCATCTGGCTGTGTGTCATCTAATGTACGTGCTGGGAACTGAACCATTGTCTTCTGCAAGAACAGCAACACTCTTAACTGTTGAGCTATCTCTCCAGTACCATATACAGTAACATTTTATTAAAATTATACCTCCATTATTTTAAATGATTTATGTACTTACATTTGTGCATTGGTATTTTTCATGCACGTATGTCTGTATGGTCGTGTTGGATCACCTAGAACCGGAATTACAGATAGTTCTGAGTGGCCATATGGATATTGAGAACTGAACCTTGGTCCCATGGAAAAGCAGCCAGTGCTCATAACTGCTGAGCTATTTTCCATCCCTACCCTATGTTAGTGTTTAAAAAAGAAAATTAATTATTTTTTAGTGATCTTTAACAACTAGTAGAGACTTAGTTTCTTAGTTTGTAGTAGGTCTTTATATGTTCAATATTTTTATTGTTCTTAGACTTGGTATTTTATAATAATTACTTACAAAAACCTGACAAATTCCTTCCCATCTCCTATTAGCGACAAGGCTACAGTCAAAATACTTTGTAGATAACTTTCTTCACAGACACTCATTTAAAATAATAAAGGAGTATCATCACCCTTCTTTATCTTCCAGAAGTACCCTACATATCTCCTGTCTCATCTAACACCAAGTGAATCTAAACTCTATTACTGTTTTGACAGGGATTTCCCATCCCAAAGGCTTCCAATTATATTTTCCCTTTCATACCTTTTTGGAGGCAATCTCTAAAAAAATTGACTTTCGTAATTACCAAACTCTATTATTAAAAACCTTTACTCTACTTTCTTGAAGATACAGTATTTTTATAATCTCCTACTTTCTTCCTACAAAAATCCTCAATGTAAAGTTGTTAATAATAACAATAATTAATAATTGGCTTTGTCTCTTAAGTGCCAGATCTCACTTTCCCCTACAATTCTGTTAATATTTGATAATTAATTTAAATCTAATTTCCAAGTCTGATCTATTGAGATTATTTAGCCCACACAGAGCTTTAGCTTCTAAGTGCCACCTGTTTTTACATTCATGTTTTCACTGATTTTCCTCCATTTGTCTTTCTTTCTTGGTTTCCGTAGCTATAAAGTTATTTAACTTCTCCTGCCCAATTTCTCCCTACATCGATGGATCCCTTAAACTTGTTGGCATGTGGCATAGAGAAACTGAGGCTGCTTAGCTTCTCTTTCATTTTTCAGACTCAGGTGTGAATGATTGACTACTGCCTAAGAAAAAAAAAACAAATTTTTAGAAAAAAAATCTCATTTTAAAATCCAAGCTCTCTGCCCTCTTGCTCATGTATCACCCAAAGTCAAGAGTACTTAATATTGCACTCACATCATTTATACAGCTTTCTGCATCTTCCCACCCAACTACAAAAATCATCTTACATCATTGCAAATGTGAATATCAGTAAGTCACTTTAGAAGACCTCACTCACATCAGTTTTGTTACATTATATTATTTTATGAGATGTAATATAAAAATACAAACAACTAATAAAAATAAAATTTAAATTACAGTATATTGTTTAAAAAAATAACTTGTACTTTGCTTGGAAGTAACTTACTTGGTAATGAATATGCTTCAAAAGCATGAGAACCCAAGTTCAGAGTCCTAGCACTCATAAAAAAAGCCAGACATGGTAGCATAGGTTTAGACAGTGGGATTGCTGTGGTCTAATCACTGGTCAGCAAGTTTAGCTCAATGGTGAGTTCAGGGTTCGGTGAAAGACTATGTCTCAAGAAATAATGTAGAGAGTGATAGAGTGTGTTATCACCTGCACTTCTGGTCTCCACACACCTGTACCCTACAACTGATACACACGTGAACATGTACTCATATACACCACACACAAAATGTATGTTAGTGTTATTTATCCTGTATCATTAATAAATTAAACCATTGATAGTTATGTGAGTATAAGGAAAATAGTACAGATAGGCCCTCTATTTTCTGGGTTTCAAGCATTCACTGAGGCCAGGGAAAGTATCTGCAGATAAGATGTTAGGTCACTTTGCAGCTTGGCAATAGGAAACAAAGAAAAAAAAAGAGATGTGGGGGTAGGGAAACTAAAGGAAGAAGGGAAGGACAAAAAGGGCAAAAAGAAAACAAAACACTTTATTTCAGCTAAATCCAATGTGACAATTTTCCTAAAAAAGAAAAATTCCCGGTGGTTTAGCAAAACATGATGCCTCGTTTTTGAGCCAGCTTTAACAACTGGATATTTAGTCTTTGATAACCTGAACCAAACTCTGAAGATCTGGAAAGTGAAGCCGTGCCATTCCTCCTATAGCTAGAACCGATTTATTCATTCTACCCATTCTCTATGGAGGTAGGTTGCACATAGGTAACAAGTGATTCCAAATACCAAAGAACAGCAAGAGGTGAAACTCTAACGCACCCTTCACACACCTTACTTTAACTCCCTTTAAAATGCTGTAAACCATATTGGTTCCTTAGTTAACACTATGAGTCTAAATTAAATGCTACATTTCTTAATTTATCATTTACCCATATTCATCATCTGTGCCTTAAAAGAGAAGGAACATTATTTTGTCTTGCTTTCTCTTTTTGGTAAGGCTAGTTATATGAACTCTAAATTCTACAGTATAATCAGAAATTAAAATTTGAATAATATAAATTTCTCAGTTTTGAAAAGTTCAGATGATGTCTATTGTCTGTGTATGTGGGGTGAGGAAGTCTGCCATGCCTCCAAGAGGAAATAACAGCTAGTTCTGCCTGCCTGTTTTCAGTTCCTTCCCACACTCTGCTGGTGTTGGCTGCCTGTTCCTGCTGTATGTCACAACTGTGCAGTCTCTCAATATGTACCACAGAACATCCATGGATGCCCTTTAATTGATTTGAAAACACAAAGTATGGAAATTACACTGTATTTGTCTTAAATCATATTCAGAAGCATCACTGCCAGTTTTTGATTCCCACATTCAGACCTCCCTCCCTTAAGATGCCTACCTGATCTCTCTCTGGCTCATTTGACATGACATGTCTGTATGCACTTCCCTCTTCCCGTCTCTGTCTCTGCCCCTCCTGGCTCTTGCCTTCAAATGCCTACAACACTATAACATCTAATTTCTCTCCCCTCTTTCATCCCTACCACCTCCAGTTTCCTTTTCTGAACTCACAGCTGCTCAATTCAAAATCCATTTTATTGGGTTAGTAAAATTGAAACAAGCTCTGTCCTAAGGCAGAAAGCTCAAAATATGATCAGTGAGCAGAGCAAGGTCTTAGAAGTTACTAAACAGCATAATTCCAACTTTACATAAATAACAGGAACGTACATATGTCTATATTTGCATGTTAAGAAAAGATGCCAGACATTAACATGTTCTCCCTCATCCTGTGCTACCAAATGGCTGTTTTTCTAAATGAGCTTATCACTTCTGTGGTTTAGAATATGTGCTATGTACCATGTTATAGAGCATATCATTTTGTCAGATACAAGAGTGAGAATGTACTGAATCTAGAGTCATACAGTCAGAGCTGTTGGGCTTCAGAGAAGACAGATTATACCCAGGTCAGTAAAGACAACGACTGCTTTTTAGGTAGAAAGAGGGGCATGAAAGTATTCTATATAACTCTTAAATGTTGAGATAGTAGCATAGAAACTACATGAGTAAAAATAGACTAATCCAATTTTACAAAACACAGTCTGCTTTGTAAATTTGCTGGTCCCTCCAGAAGAATTTACTCTGTGTAGTCCTGTTTCTGATTTTTCCATCGATGAGTTAATATATGATAACTTAGAGAATTTTTTTATATTTTTTCACATTTTAATTAATTTATTTGTTCATTTGTTTTTGTTTGTTTCTGAGATGGGGTTTCATATAGCTTAGTTGGCTTTGAAGTTTTTAGGTTGCCAAGGATGATCTTGAACTTCTGAGCCTTGTCTCCTCCTACCAAGTGCTAAGATTACATGTGTATGACACTGTGCCTGGTGTATGTGATGGTGGCATTTGCCCACTGTATCATATATGCTAAACAGGCATGGTACTCTGTCAAGCTGTTTAAGGAGTAATAAGTACCTGATAACAGAAGCAAGCTATCTTCAAAAGCTCAGAAAGTACAGCCTAGACTAAACACCCAGTTGTTAAAGCTGGCCGAAAAATGAGACATCATGCATTGCTAGACCACCGGGAATTTTTCAAAAGCAATCACAGAGCCAATAAAACAATTCCAAAATAAGTTTTAAACCTTAGCATCCTGATTAGCTACTACTGAGATTGTAGGCTTTTACTTTCAAATCAAACCTCACCAATCTGGGATTCAACTACCCTAATCAATTTTTTGAGCTGCCAACTCTGAGCAAATATTAACAAAAATAATACTTACATACATATGGGTATATTTAAGTCTCTGTGGAGAATCAGACCATTAGGAATAGCAGTCAAGCCGGGCGGTGATGGCGCATGCCTTTAATCCCAGCACCTGGGAGGCAGAGGCAGGTGGATTTCTGTGTTCGAGGCCAGCCTGGTCTACAGAGTGAGTTCCGGGACAGCCAGGACTACACAGAGAAACCCTGTCTCGAACAAAACAAAAAAACAAACAAACAAACAAAAAGGAATAGCAGTCAAGTGAGGTGTTTAATATGTGAAGTTTAAAAATTGCTTACTTCTCTTCCCTTACAGCTAAATGCAGGTTCAGCACAATAAACTCTACTTTTAAATGCCTGTGATTATGACCAGATATATTCAGCTGTCATAGTTTTAGTTTCAAATAAATGCATCCTGCTTAACTGTGGGAGAAGGTCTGAAACTAACTCCCAACTGGAAAAGGCAAAACTTCAAATAATTCCTCTAAGCAATTGCAGAGCTTGTAATAGAATGTGGGAAAAGTATCCATAAATTCATTATTTTCTGAGTTTTCCAAGACATAATAAATCCTTTAATGGTATGTCATCATAAAAACAATTCTATTTTTCATGTTAACTGAATAAAACCTTTTAATATAAAACTAGGGCCATTTTTTTCAACTTCCTGTCGCAGAATTCTTTATTAATTAATTTTTTTTTTACTTCACAATTATTACCTCCCCTTCCTGGTAACCTGGCAGAGTTCTTTCCCACACTCCCTCCCCTCTACCTGTGAGAGGGTGCCTCCCAGACAAAATTTAAACATAGGTGAGAAATTTAGTAAAGTAATATTTAAAACATTATCCACACACCAGTATATTTAATAGAAAAAAATAATATCTTATTACTGTGATGAGTCTAAAATTAATTTAATTAACTATGGGATGTATTCGTGACAAAAACGAGAACTAGTTACACATTAGAGCTGTTCACTTCTGCATATATACATATACACATACACATACATATGCATATACACACATACATAGACACACACACATATACATACATACATGCACACACACGCATATGTCATTGTCTACATTCAATTCAAATTAAAAGAGAAAAGTTGCAGATGTATTAGGCAGGTTTCTAAAGTGTTAAAAACAATAAGCCTTTAGCAAACTTCTGCCTTTTAGTACTGTCAAAAGATTGAAAGCTGAACTCAAAGCAATATAAAACAAACAAAATAATCACCCCAATAAGTGATTACCAAAATCTCCACAATCATTTCACTGTCACTCTAAATCAGTAGAGATATAAAGGTGACACAGAGAAAAATACCACATGAATCATGTTAAAATAGCCCCTTTGCTCATTTCTAGAAAATCCTACTACACCCTTAGCTGACTTTCTATTCCCACCTTTTTATCTACATGATAATATGGCAATCATCCAAATCATTAAAAGGAACTAAATATCTGGGGATGTTGCTACCAAACTTAAAAAAAAAGTTTCATAATTTAAAAACAACAATGTGTAAGAAAACTTATTTTCAAAATGTTCTCTCAAATCTTAACACATTAGAGATTTTAAATTAACAAATAGTGAGTGTATAAATAGTTTTGCACTTAATTTAGCCTTCTTAACTCACCTTGGAAAGCATATCTTCTATAAAGTATAGCTGTATAAAGAAACTCACCAAATGACTTGGCTTTGCCATGTACTTTTCCATGGAAACAACTGCGTTTAAATCATTAAACATATTCAGGGTTGTGTATTTATCTCTGCATTGGGGGGATCGGGGAGCTGTTTGTGGGAGATGTAAAAGGCAAATGTGAATATTCAGATAATATCTAACATTCGTTTTAAATGACTATTGAACAGAAATATGTATCTGCTAATATGTTCTGTCTTTTCAAAACAAAAGACTTATGTAATTAATGTTCTGGAAATCATTCCTGGAATAAATTCTAAAAATCAACACTTCATATTTTAAACAAAAATATGAGTTTAAGTGCTTCTTAAGACACACTTGCTTATAAAAACAAAGGTGTCAAAAATGGAATCAATTTTAGCATAAATAAAAGGCTATCGTTTCTCATGTTTATGAAGAAATCTTTTTTTTTTCTTTTTAACTTGAAGCAAATTTCACCCAGTGAAATGGTTCTTATCTTCAATGTCACTTGGCTCTGTTTTAATCATACCTTTAAAACAACTGGAAAATGAACCTGAGCTTCCAAGCGAACATCCTAAGTCCTGCAAAGCCTAGTATATACAGTCAGCAGTATACTCTCCTTGTCAATGTGAGACAGAGGTATTACTGTTACTATTTTCAATGTCTCAACTGTTAGGCTGAGTGGGGGAAATCTGCTTGAGATTTAGACAGTTACCAAATTACCAAAACTAGCACAGCAACCCTTAATGAGCAAAACCATTAATGATCTTCCAACTGGAGTCCCTGTTCAAATACCTCACCTTGTTAGCACAGAATGAGGTGTTCAATCAAGAGCCTGGGAGTGGGAAGTACCAGCGCCTAGTTCTGGGTGGTGATTACAAGGGCGAGGGGACAAGTGCCAAGGTAACAGTCTTCTGCCCCGCAGGAAGCTGAGAAACCTTCAAGTCTCCGTTTGTAAATCAGGCCTGATGATTGCAGCAGCCACCAGCAAAGAGCATATGAAACAATTATTTGCACCATCTTCTTCCACTGTTTTAATTTGCTCTTAAAAATGAACAAGATGATCCCCAGAGTCATTGGCATTTTGTCTTTAGAAATTTAGAGCCCGTTCTAGGATTTTTCTGGCATTGAAAGGCAAGAAAAGCCTCAGTGCATAATTTAAGGGAACAGTTCCTGCTCGCAAGTGACTTGATTATTCAGATTTATTGACTTCAAATCAACAAAATATTCTCCAGGAGTTGGTTTGAGATATTGAAGTTGTTGAGTTTTATAGCATAGGACATACTTGTTGATTTTTTAAAAAATTTTTTGTGTTCCTATTTTCCATTTAAAACACTGTGACTTAGGCATTGAAACTGTTAAACTTTAAAAACAACTGACTTAAATTCTTTTAATCTGCTCTTTGACTACTGGAAGCTTACAGATAATTCATGAAATTATTTTTGTTTTAAGCTCTTATTTTAGTTCTTAGTTTAGTTATTTAGAATAACAGCAGCATATTAATATATTTAAGCAAACATTTTTAAACATTATATTTTTAAAATATGTATCATTTATCTTAAAGAAAAAGTTGCATCGGGAATATGAAATATATCTTTAAGTGCCATTATGCTGGATTAATTTTACTACTAATAAGCATATATTTTTAACTGAATATATTACTTAAATTAATTGAAATTGTAAGCAATAAAGTATTTATCATTAAAATGAGACACAAATATGTATTAATTTCTTTTTCTGTTTTATAAAAATCTACTATAAATGTGCCTATGTTTTTTCCTCTTGATTATTCAAGGGGAATGTGCAAATCTGTTAAAGGGTGGTATGATAATTAATCACAGGCAGGTACATGAAGTCTACATGTAAGATGACTGATTATATCTTATATCTATATAATTTCATAAACTGTTTTACTATCATTTAATCTGAGAAAGGATTTTCAGAACCACTAAATAGTACCTGGTTTTATTTCATGCAAATACATTAAGTAGAGTATCTGTAAGTCTATATATTTTTATTAGATGCTGAAACTAGAAAGCAGGGTTTATTGTTTCTTTTAACCTATTTATTTGTTCCTGAACTTGAAAACATTATAGGGTACTGTTTATCTAAGACATAAAAAATAATAGGACAAGTATAGCTTCTTGAAACTGACTTTTGAAAGTCCACTTGAATAACATGATTAAATATGATGGAATAGACTGTCATATTTTGCTAAGTAGCTAGATAGCATTGTTTTTTCTCTTGACTGTGAACTTCCATTGAATTTTTGTTTTGTTTTGTTTTTGTTTTTGTTTTTCTGAATGGTGTGCTATTAAGTTTCCAAAGCTGGAAATTAAAATACTTAATTAAAATACTCAATTAAAATAGCACAAACGTACAGTGATCACTTCAGAAAGTTTCTTAAACAAAACAAAACAAAACCTATTTCATCACAAGCTGTCCAAAAGTAGAGGGCGCTGCTGTTCATTTATTTTGAGAGTGTTTCAAAAATCAAACACATTCATCTACTAATTTACTTTTTGTTTTCAAAACCTGCCAGTAAATTCTAATCATATTATATATGTTTAAAGTCTGTTTTTAGACGTAAAGAGACAAAGAATACTTAGGCAGTACAGTATTAAAGTTGTACGTGTTATTGTAGAAATAAGTATTTTTTTCAATTATCCTCAAGTTCTAATTATCTATAAATTATTTTAGATGTTCTAGTGGCTAGATTTTATATATTTCAATTTTCTGTCACTATAGTTATGTAAAAAATAGCCTGGTGTCCAGGAGATGTAAGCTGAAAATTTAAGAATGTCATTATTTTATATGGGATGAGGAAAAGGATGAAGTATATATAAAAGCAATTAGTTCTGAGTCAAGACTGTGTATTTTCAATAGTATGCTACAATGTTTCCGGTGTTTGAAATTTTACAAAGTTACAATTGAGAAAAATGTTCCAATCAGTGTCTGCCTTTGTTCTCTATTTTTCCCTAAGCAAGCATATATTTTAAAGTTGTTTCACTAAGCATGCTAGTTTCTGTATGGTTTTTAATGCACTCTTAAAATTTAGAAGTGTTCCCTTATCATGTAACAAATATAATATTTTTCATTAATGAATCAAAGCTAAGTGGAAAAAAATAACTCTAATGGCATATATACATATACATATACATATGTATATGTATATGTATATAATATTTCTATTGTAAAATGTTATAATTTTTTGATTTTCAAACATTTTCATTAGTAGCAAAATCACACGAATTTTCTTGTAGTTTTTTTTTCATTTGTGTGATTGTTATAAATTTAAAGCAATCAAAAATAAAACAGAGTACAGCCAATCTTATAAATACAAACTTTGATAATCAAACTTGTAAAAAATCAAACTTGAAAAATCTCATGTATTACATGGGTGCTCTACAACATCTAAAGTGAATTAGTGCTATGCAAAACCAACCAGTTCCTTGTCTGTCAGGGCCAAAGCTGAATGGCAGCTGAGGATTTAAAATGTATTTGCTGAGAAAACAGATCAGAAACTCAAATGTGATTATGTTCTAATGCAATTTTCACTGTTGGCTCTTAACACTTAATTTTATACTTAAAAGCATCTTGATATTTCTTTTCTTGTTACATGTACATTTGGTACAGCTAAATATAGACAAGCTGGTGGGTTATGCTAGCATTAATATGACAGCATTCTGTGTAGTTAAAGCCACATAATCAGCCAAATTTTCTTACTTTTGATTTTCTTTCTTTAACACCAACGAAAAGGCAGCACCTACTCTCTCCCTAGTCTGACATGCGTAAAGAAACAAGCAAAGGATGTGAGTGACGAGGACAGGTAAATATGTATTCTATGCAGAGCCGTGAAACTAAGTACAAGAAAAACATAAAAACCGCATCAGGAAAAGTTTGGAATGTAGCTCAGGCATAACTTTTCAACTCTTCCAGTTATTTTAACATCAAAATAAGCGTGGCAGAAAGCACAGGACGAAAAGTGCATGACTAAAACGGCTCCTAATGTGCTCTTTTGAATAGGCTATCCCACACTGTCTGTTTAGGCTGCATCTAAACTAGCACAAGTAGGCATTGTCTGATTTTTATGCTATCCACCCACATTTAAGAAGTTTTTCACTTTCAAACAAGGAAAGAGAGTCGAGGAGGGAAACAGCCAATCCACAACTGAGTTAACAGTTGCCTTGTATGATAGACAAGTTCTTTGGGACCGACATACCCCACAGACTGACTAACTAGGACACGGGATGAAACTTGGCCATGTCTTTATGTCAGTTCACTGCCATCAAAACAAAGGCTCATATTGCATGAAAATCTTGTGCAAATGAGCCATAATGGCGTGAATGACAATCTCCTAAGACCATGCAGCAAGGCCCTTCTTTGATCTGAAACACTGTTAATCTTTCTCACACATAGCACACTAGTGCACTTGGGAAATCCTCCAGGAGTACCACCCTTCATCCGGAGCAAGAGATGAAGAGTCATCAAGCAAATTTTCTGTCTTGGCCACGACTTCATTTGAACCGTTTTTCACTTTGTTTTAGGTAGATTTAATAGGTGGTTTTGTTCAGATATTCACAGAAAGTTTAGACCTCTCCCCTCTTTACTTCAAAACCTTGGTTTTAAAAATAATTCTCTGTCTTGTATGAAAAATATATGATGTTAATATATTTTAAAACACTTTCAAGGGCTATACAAATTGGAGAATGTGTAAAATGTCTTATTTGTGTAGTTTTTTTTTTTTTCATAAATTCTCGTGGACTCAGACTGATAATAGCTCATACTACAGGACACCAAATCATGTAAGAAAGGAGAAAGCCAGGATAGGAGAGAAAATAAGAGATAGGAGAGGAGGGAAAAAGGAAGGGAAGGAAAAAGGAGGGTAGAAGGAGAGGGAGGGGGAAAGGGAGGGAAGGAAGGAGGGAGGGAGAGAGGAAGAAAGGGAGGTTTTCTACTGTAAGAAAAGAATGATTTGGGTGTTTTTCATTTCAAATACAATTTAAACCATCAAACTACCTCACAAGAAATTGGAGGTCAGATTTTGGATCACAGAATGTCTTTTCTTTTGCTTTCTAATATTAAAATAAACTGTTTGTTTGGAAAGCCAAATATGTAAGGCACATGTGTTTAATACAAGCTGAGTAAATCACGCCAACTAAAAGATGGTAGGAAATATGCCTCCTCAGTTGTGCTTTCCTTTTGAAGTGTTGCCTAAAAATCAGGCCCCGGCTTCAAAGAGAGAAGGATTACAGCCTTTATCCAGCAATTAATATGGTTGGAACTCAGAGCATCAGCAGCATCTAACCACAACCCTGGCTGGACAGAAGCATAGCAGAAATCTGTTCTCTTTCAGAACTTGAAATAAATCATAAGATTGAATAAATAAACAATATAATATTGTTAATACTTGGCTGGAAAAGAAGGGGCAGAGCTAAGTTTTCGCAGCTAATAACCAACCTGTGTTTTGATATCCAGACAAGCACCTCCAAAAACTGAGATCCCTGGACAAGGTTTCTACATCTGGATCATTTTACTCTCCCAACCAGCTTTCAAGAAAGAAATGCTACTAGTGAGAAATCTATTTCTTTCTCCTTATGGAATGGATCAGATAAAAATTTGGATGTGGAGAAGTCCTTCTTCCTGTCAAAGTTTAAGGGTTCAAAAATGGTAAGAATATAAAAGCACACAAATCTCTGTAGGATTTGCAGGAAGAGTTTTAAGCACATTAGATTATGCAAAGTGGTCATCCTAGATGACAGAGTTGGGCTTCATTTTTCTTTCCCAATTTTATTTTAAGAATCTTCTGACAGTGGTTGCCAGGGGTGTAACCAGTTAGCACACAATCCTTACACAGAAATTTCTGGCAAAAAAATGTAGAAAGATGATTCCTTTCTGTTACTAGGTGACTGCAGAATTGAAGTCCATAAAACATCCTTCATTTCAACTCAGTACTCCACAATGTTAGATCTTAAATTTTTTTAAATTTTAGCTTGTGTTCTATTGTGATAGATCTCAGGTCTCCCAGGCAGGCTTGCTCTGTAACCGAGGCTAACATTAAGTTTCTTATCAATTCTGATCTCTGTGCCTTGGCCTCCCAAGGCTGAGATGACAGACAGGTAGTCTGTATATTAAAGAGTGAAATACCAGGAAACAATCTTTCAGAGCAAGAGGCTAGTTGCAATTAATCTATTTATATAAATTTTTGAGCCTGGAGACAAAGAGGTGTCTATTCTGGGGATGGAAGCTAGAATATTAAATATTTAATATTGAATAGTAAAGAACAAAATATCAAGAAAAAAATTTCAGAACAAGGGGTTAATTGCAATTAATATACCTATATAATACACTGTTTAAGCCTGAAGACATATTAAGAGGCGTTTACTCAGGAATGGGAACTTTTCTCACTATAAGGGCTGATCACCTTGGAATAAGAAGGACATATTCACTTCCATACAGAGAAAATAGGTCGCCTCACAAGTCACACACAGTTGCTGCTCTGATTTTTCCTACAGTTTTTTTCTGTCTTGAAAGAAATCGCCATGTGTAAAGTATTAACAGAAAAATAACAGAGCACCCTGACAACCTAAGTGATGTATTTCGTTAATAAACAAAGCTTATTCTTCAGTGCAGTGTGTTGTGGAAGATGCTTGAGGAACAATGGCTGAAAACTCTAAATATTTTTTTTAAATTAATATGTAATAGTCTCTTTGCTAACAGATTCATACTTACCTCTAGATCTTACATATAAATATAGAAATGAGATCACAAAGACATTTCATTTTCTATACTCGTCTCACATGCATTTTCTTCTGTATTGACTTGCCTTTTGGCACTTATCATAAACATTCTGATAATATGCTTTAGCTGTACAGAAAGTTGGGCAGAAAAACAAAGAGCAGTTGATGGATTAAATATCTGAAAGCAGACAAAGTCATCCTGATAAGTGAGGCCATTGAAAATGGGGTTAGCGTTTACATAAACTTAAGAGTCTATTATTTTGAGAAGGGGCAGTGAGCAGGATGTAAAGTGAATAAGTAAAAAATATTATAATAATAATAATAATAATAATAATAATAATAATAATAATAATAATACAGGATCATTTTGTTCATTTTGACATCCTTCTGTTGCAGTGTCGTGATTCCCAGACTATAGCTCAAAAGCCAGGGATCCTGCCAAAGCTATTTTGCCACTTGACAGTAGAGTCCTTCGTGTTGTGTAAATTTGTACAAGGGGAGGGAATAAAAAGATTCAAAAAGCAAGGAAAGAAATTTTTTTAACTGCTAAAAAGAGAATAAAGAATGAGCACTTGCTTTTTAATCTTGCATCCGATTTCTTAAATAAAATTTTCTGATAGTACACTATCATTACCCACCAAGCATGGGGTTTGGCACTCTCTACTGAGGCACATCTACCATGGTCTCCCCTCCTCTGTATTTAGTTGTCAGAAGGCATATTTGTTAGGTACAAATTATTCAAGCCCAGTTTCAAAAGATCCATAACCTATTTAGAGTTTAATGTTACTAGACCCACCCACAACCACTAGCCTATTCCCAGCACACTTATATAAATACATAGATTTGTGCTTATGGGGTCATTAAAGGGTACTAATGAATATGTTATTTATACAAAACTACAGGTTCATTAAATAGAATCTATTTAACTGCATTTTTTTTTCAAAATTTGTTGTCAGGTAAAGCTTTTCTTATTTTGTCCCCCATAGGAAACTAACGTTTTCTGTAGCAGTATGTCCTAAGAATACTATTTTTAAGGTGATAAAAACAGAAACGCATGGCTACTGCTTCTTGTAAATCTAAAATATCAGTAGTGCTCTCAACACTTGCAGGCCAATGTGCTGTTTTTTTATCTTGTAAATTTAATCAGTCTTTTCATCTGACATTTTAATTTTATTATTAAATGAATAATATGTTTACATGGCCTTACCTAACAAAATAAAGGATAAAAATATAAAGAAGTGGAACTGTTCCTTTTTTTGCCCTGTTTTTAGTGACCCAAGCTCTTCCAGTGAGCTAGTCCTTTACATGTTGATGTATTCTTTCATTGAGCTTCTATGTGTAAGAGAGAACCACAACCTGCAATTACAGTCTTTCTTGTTTACATCTGAAATGTTCTATGACGGTGGTTCTCAACCTTCCTACCGCTGCAACCATTTAATACAGTTCCTCATGTTGTGGTGACCCCCAACCTCAAAATTATCCCACTGCTACTTCATAACTGTAATTTTCTTACTGTTGTGAATTATAATATAGATATTGAATATGTGGGGTATCTGATCTGCAACCCCAAAGAGGTCTCAATCTTTTGGGAACCCCTGGTGCTAATGGTTTGGCTTTGGGGTCAGGAAGATGGAAAGCCAAATGGATTTAGTTTTACTTTCACTTTTACTTTCATTTTCACATTTATTTTCCCAAAGGCAGTGTGCAGAAAGAAACCTAATTTCCTCCTTACCTGGTTTATGGCCATCTACAGGAAAGACATATGACAAAACTAAACAATATGTAAATTTAACTGTATGAAAAGCTAAATAGAACTTTTCCTGGATGACTGAGGAATGGGGTAGGAAAAGACATTGGAGGGTCTCAGATTGTTTTCAGACAGTCTTTTAAATATTATTTTGATTCCAGCATAGAAAACACAAGTCTAAAAGAGCCTCCACTTAGAAAGTAAAAATAGCTATATTTATAGGATTAAGGCCATGAACCTTTCTGGGCCTGGCAGCATACGTCATTTACTTACTTATCTTTAAGGATTTTTGAGAACATGAAACATTTTTTTAATTTAAATTTTTTTTTCTGGTTCTGGATAGATGGCTCAGTGATTAAGAGCACTGTTTGCTCTTGCATAGCACCCTGGCTCAATTCCCAGCATTGGGAGAGCAGGTCCTGCACCTCACCTGAGCAGCACAGTAGAGTTGGCCCTCCTGGTGTGTGAGAGAGTGAGCACCCTGAGAGCATGAGATCACGAGAGCCACTGCAGGAGCTGACTCGGTCCCGCAGCTGTAGCAGTACTCAGGGAGCTTGTGGGAAGCGGACAGTGCAGGAAAGCTCACCTTGCTGGTATGGGTGCTGGAAAGATGGTAGACAGAGCAACTCAGCTACCTCCCATTCCTTAATCCAGGGCTTTGAATTGGCCCATCCAAACATTTACCTCATCTAGGAATTGCTGGAATGTGTGAAGTGACCTGTCCTACTGATCCAAAGCTGCAGGATCTCCATGATTCAGGGCAACAGTAGGATATCCAAGAAGAGTTCTGGTGAGGATCCGGTATTGATATTATAGATGAAGCCAGAGGCTTCAAACCAGACCAATGACTAACTGATATGAACATTTTCAAGTAAAGAAGTGTGGATAACGGGATGTACAGTGGGACACACTGTGACACACCACAGCTTCCATATTGAGATGACTTTGTTCTTTTGGGTGAGACATTGGCCATCTATGTTTCATTTTTTCACATGGGCTAATTCTCAGTTTCTATATTCTCCCAAAACTTTCTCCAGTAGTTCTGTCCTTTAAACACCTGTCTTTATTCTCTGCTTCTCATATTTTGGGTGGGATTTAAACTTAAGTGGATTATAACTAAGTCAATTCATTCATTCATTCATTCATTCATTCATTCAAGACCTCATGCATAGCTAGTTAAGAGCTTTCTCTACCACTAAACTCCTCAGCCAAATTTTACAATGTATTATTGCAGCTGCGGTAGCCATATTTCAAATGCTCTCCAGTCACATGTGCTCGTGGTTATCAAATTGAACTGCTCAGCCATGAAGCCCTTCTCTCATTACATGAAGCTATTGGCAATGTTGTCCTAGAAAATAGAAAAATAAAAATACTCTATGCTACTCTGGATATGCCATGTAATCTTGTCAATTATTTTCTAGCATTTTTCAGTTTCTATATATTCTGAAGTGAGAAAAGTAATGGTATTAACTTTATAAGTTATTGACTATAAAGAACATGTTTATATAAATTGACTTAACATGGATATAAATATGGGTAAGAAATATAAGTCTAGGAATAAACACATGAAGATAGAATTATATTCATTTTTTTTCTTTTTTACAAGGAGTATTTCCCTCCTATATTAGCTGACTTTTTACAATTTTACCTTGGCCATGTCTAATAGACCCATTTACTCTCTGAGTTGTTTCAGTATTGACTAACACATGTGCTCTCATTTTGCTGTATCTTATAGCAAGATAGTAATACCTAAAACTTATTAATGCAAAGACCACATCTTCAGATCTCAAGCACCCAACAAAGGTCTTCAGGACAAAATGAATAGCTTATAAAGTTGCTAAAACATGTTAAATTTGGTCATAAACATTGATGAATCGTGTGTGTGTGTGTGTGTGTGTGTGTGTGTGTGTGTTAGAGAATACTCACTTATTTTAAGTTATATTCACACTTGTAGCCTCAAATATGTTTTATTCTTATGGTCTCCTCTGAAGTTGGAAACGTAGCTTTCACTGATCGTATAAGTTGCTTAGACTCTCCCAATTTAATGAATTTTCTAAAATAAACTACATAAAAATATACATTATAATTTCCTATTTGTCGAAACCCAGAAAATTATATTTTTAAAAAGTCACTGGGGAGATAAAATAGGAATGGGTAGGGGTAAGTGTGATCCAAATATGACATTATCAAGGAATAAATAGAACAGTATTTTTAAAGTCATTGAGAACAGGGTTCTGACTACAAAGAAAGGCTCTGAAGCAGATTTCCAGCCTTAGAAAGAGAAATAAATCTAGGTAACCTGGTGCTGTACACTTGTAATCCTAGCAGTCGGGCAGGATCATTATAAATTTGAAGCGAGCCTGGGCGACATATTGCAATACTGTATCAAAACAACAAAATATTTGGTTTTGCTTTGGGCTCTGTTATCCAAAACAGAATCATTAAAAAGACAAAAAACAAAGAAGAGTAATCATGATATTTGTGGGAGGAATGGACAAAACCAGAATATACCATGCTGACTGAAGTAGCCCATACCCCAAGACAAATGACAAATGTTCTTTCTTATTTGTCCAATCTAATTCTGAATCTTTAGATATAAAAGTACATAATCCCAAATAACCAAAGAAAACCAGGAGAACTAAATGGGATCACAACAGGAAGTGGAGAAGAAGATACTCTAGAGAATGGGATTGTAGGACACAGGGGATAAGACGGGAAAAAATACAAGGGCACTATATCTAGAAAGGAGAAAGGGGGAAACATGGGGGATAGGGAAAGAAGAAGGGTATAGAATGCCAAAGATGACTGAAAATACCATAGAAAAACATTACCAAATGTTTACTTTAAAATACATATAATATATATGTAAGTTCACTTGTATTAACATATATATGTTATATATATATATATATATTAAATATATATATATATAATTTAAACAATTTATAATTTGAGTGATAATGTTCTCTGAAGAATCATAGATCATCTAACAAAAACCCTGGAGCCAAACATGGAAAACGTTCCTTCAAGTTTCTAAGCAGGGAAGTTCAAGAGACATGCTAAAACAACAGAGGCTACTGACATTGATTGCCTCCAAAAACTTAGTGTAAGACCCTAAAGACACAGCATACTTCAAACACAGAGCTTGGTAGAATCAAACTGTAATTAATCTGAATACTCGTCCCTGGGGACAGGCTCTCATATCAGAAGATGCAATGAAAGCTACCAAAGAGGTGAACAATCAAATTCTACCCTATGAACTGTAATGACTAGACTAGCAATATATCCGTTATGGTGCAATAGTGTCATTTTTATCATGAGGATAACCACAGCTGTATAATAGGACTTAAGACTTCCCCAACAGGAAGTAAACTGGTATTATAAATCCTAGTCAAATATCCATAAGTGGAGATGTCATAGATGCAAGAGGAGAATCTAAACCATTTTTCTAAATATAATTTCTAACTGCACTCTATTTTTCGTTATACCCAGAGATAATTGTAGCCTTCACACCTCATCAAAGATTCTTTTGGCAACAGTTGAACAGATATTCACAATTGGTCAAAATCCAGAGAGTAAGTAACTGTGCAGCACATGACAACAACTAACACATATCACAACACAACCAACCCTCTACACCTGAGTCTCAGGGATCACCACAGAGAAAGGATCAGAAAGATTGTGGAGCCAGAAGCCCAGGGTGTCTGCTCTAAGACATTGCCTTTGATATATGACAGGAATGCTACATCCATGAATTTTCCTACCTGAGACAAGTCTTTATGGTACCAAAAGGTACCATGCAAGCTTCCAGAGCAGAAAAGCAGCCAAGAGACCTACACGTTTATGTCATTCCTGAACCACAACAATGAACATCATATCAAGTACAGTTGTCAAATGTATATTCTTTAATTGGATTTAGAATCTGCTAAACAAGAAAGAAATTCTGCCTGATCCTGACATCTTAGCATACCACCTAGAGATCTTGGAGGAGAACCTATACTATTTTGCTAAAACAATATAATTCCTAACTGCATTCTAAACATTTATCCTTGTACCCACAAATAAGAGTAGTTCTCACACCTCATCAAGGAAATTTCTGTCACAACAGTCCGAGATGATTAGAGAAAACCAGGGCCAATCAAAACACAGAGTTTTAGAGCCCAGTCCCAATAGATAAATCTACAGAACTCTCCCACACCCAAGGCACAGTTAATACTGCAGAAGAGGAGATGAAAGAGTTGTAAGAACCAGAGGATCTGGGAGTTTACTGTAAGATCATGTCTCCTAAAATGTCAGAAGCTATACCCATAAAGCCTCACATACATGATTGCCTAATCATGAGCTGAACAAGGAGAACAACAGTAGATGCACAAAGTGGATGAGGGTGGGAGCCCAGGAGGCCTCGATTCTATACAAAAACCTACAAGAAACTAAGAAATGCTGAAAGCAGGAAAAATAGACTTTCCCACGAAACAACACACTGATTATCAAGAACCAAATAGTCAGCCCTGAAAACATACATGCAAGTCACATTATACAGCAGATTGAGCCAGTTGTTTTTATATATATACATATATATACATATATATGTATATATGTGTGTATGTATATATATACATATATATGTATATGTATATATATATATATACACATATATATATATATATATATCAATTAATTTTAAACAGAGGCCATGAATTTGAAAGAGAACAAGGAGGAGTGTATGGGAGGGGCTGGAGGGAGGAAATGTAAGTGAGCAATGTTGCAACTGCATTATAATCTCAAAGGATAGCAGAAATAATTTTTAAATGATAAGCATTAGGCATGCTATACTTATTTTAACAGCACGCATTACTTTTAATAACTATATAAGAGTCATGAAATTTTTCTCACCCCAAAATATTGCAGTATATAAATCTCACAACGTGATGGTTATCACTGGCAACCTTCAGCACACGATGCCACTAGAAGTAGGACCATGAAGTAGGCTATGCCTGCTTCTTCAGGACTGCGTTTCTACAGAAAGAAAAGCCATTTGTTTCTGCCTCCTCCTGAGTAACATAAATCAGTCTGTCATTTCCAAAGAGCAACTTGGAAGTGCAATATGAAGACTTGCATTTCAGTATTACCTTTTAAAGTTTTTTTCTTCTTACAGATTGCTCAGTAAAAATAATTGCAGTTCAAAAAGGAAACTGCTATTCAATTATGAACTGCATTCTTGCAAAAATACCTTGTCATTTTCTGTTCTAAAAGTAAGTCACAAATCCAGATTTCCATGTAATACTTCTGGATTTTAAAATGTTGACAATTTTCAAAAACGTTAAAAAACACTGTGTTGGCCAAAACATCCACAGCTGCTCATAGAATCAGGTTTGCATGAGGTAGTCTGTGAGCCTGCCCACATGTACTTACACAACTAAGGAATATATGCAAATGAATGTGTACTCTAGTTAGTTCCCCTAGATCAAAACCCAGGAATCAGGAATGATGAATTAGTGTACAAATGTTTTCCTTAATATGAATGTTAAAATAAAGAACAATATTGGCATTCAGCTATACTTCCATTAACTTTAAAGGAAGGTAACCTATCTAAAATGTTTAGAAAATTTATACATAAAAACATTTATATATATATATATATATATATATATATATATATATAATGTGTGTGTGTGTTCAATTTTTCTTTGTAATATCTTAAATTCTAAGACATAATTTCTGGATACGTATCACATCTCCATTTGTAATGTAGGTAATTCTTATTTTAGTTCAGACCATAATTTATAAAAAAAAAAAAAGCTTCAGTTAAATAACTTTCATAAAATAAACCAAAATTACTTAATATGCCATGGAGAAAGTTTTGTGTAACTAAAGCACATAATAATAGTGTGATTGTTCTGGATGAAATAATATTGCCTTTAGTGTTTATGAACTATTGGCAGGGCCCTCCAAGTACTCACTTCACTTAATTCATAGAACTGGTAAAAAATGCAGTAATTATTTCGGGGTATATTTGTCCAAAGAATTTTCAAACTCCAACCATGATTCTTGTGCCCAGATATTTTTAAGCTCTTTTGACTTCACACATTGAAATTTATGGTGCGTTTTCCAGTACTCCCTGCTGTGTCCCTCATCAGGTCCTGGCTGCCAAGTCACTAGGAAACAAGAAATGAATGCTGGAAAACCCCGTGGCTGTTCTGAACTAAAGAACTGCAAACATGACCAGAGTTCTCCACAAACCCTTCTAGACTGTCAAAAGAAAAATGGCAACAAGCTGCAACCACTCAATGAAGCAATATTTTCCTTATTACTTGCAAAGCCTTTTATTTGGCCTCAACAGTATCATGTTTGAAACGATTTTAAGACTGGGACAATATTTGGTGTAGCCATCTGTTCTCTCAGATTAGCTGTCAGATGAATAGAGTGTTTGTAGTCAATGTTTTCACATTGATCTAAAATATCAACAACTTCAATATTAGTTTATGACATTAGTAGGAAATATTTTCATATTTTTACATCAAACAAAATGTTGAGGTTTTTTTTTTTACAATAACTTATGTCTCAAAAGTCACTGATATATGCAAATAGATTTTAATTGAATCTAGAAGACAGAGGTAGTCGGTGTCAGATGAATTTAGTATATCAGAACTTCCTCTGTTCTTGGGCTTTTAAGAACACATCTTAAGTTTGGAGATTCCTAACCATCCACCATTACAAGTCCCTTCTGGGCAATGATCTATCAAGTTCTGACTGTCTCAAACTGTGTGCACCAGATTCTACATCAATCACACTCACACTGGCTGCACTTTTAACGGGAAAGCCAAGAAACAATAATTTTCAATTAAGAAACTAGAAGAGTTGGGTTTAATTTATGATTCAAGACTAATTATCAAATAGCTGGCCTAATGAAAATGAAGCTGCTGGTTACTGCAAAGATTTAACTTCATTTTCTTGGAGAGACACTGATATGATCCAGAATGTAATTTATTGAAATAGTATGATGTATTTTAAAAGTCATAGACATGTAAATGAGATAATTATCATTTTAAATGAGAAGGCTAATTATTTATATTATGATGAATTTTATATTCTGAGTGCATATACACCTGAAATAAAAGCTTATCTTTGCTTCTGATAATGATTTTCACTTCCTTCATAAGCTACTGGAAGATCTAAAAATATTTCACATAGTTTAAAAGCAGATAATCCCTTGATAGAAGAGAATTATTTAACAGCTTTAATTGTTCAGATTTGACGTAATTTATTCAGAATGAGTAAATGAAAACTTTAAAGTCATCTAAAATATTATCAAGTGAATGTAACATACACATTATCAAGTATGTGTAACATACACAGACCATATGTGTATGTTATTATTAATTATGTCGTTTTGTGGGGTTGTTTACTATGGAGTTTATAAATTGCTAATATCTAGGGTCATAAATGCACAAGGATGCAGATTAATTTTACTTCATCCTAAAAACAAAATATTTTACTGTAGTGGTGTATGTGGTGCTTTTTACCAGTTTACACCTCGTGTGACTCTACTCTGACACCAGTCCTCCAGCTATCCTGATCCACACTTCAGCTTCTTAATCCTGCATTTTTTCTGGGCCAGTTTTCTTGGCTCCTGTAGTCTGCTAACTTCCAGAAAACCACAGCTCCGAGTTCGACTCCCTTTTCTTCTGTCCCAATACTAGATGTTGCACGCTTTACATAATCAGCAGAAAATCCCCCTCCTATTCATCAAATTTAGAAAGTGTGTCTGTTTTCTGAAGTCACGAGTTGTCTGGGCACTGCTTTTCAATCTTGCATATTAGTGTAAGCTTTATAAATTTTATTTTATTTTAATTTAATGGCGAGTAGTAATTTGTACTTTTCAGTTTGTGCATATTTACGTGAACCTTTCTAAATGTAATATACTTCAATAAAAAATACTTTGAATATCAATTTATTTCCCAAAGTATATAAATCAGATATGTATGGGGATAGAACTTGAGACACTAGAATTTTAAATGCTCCCAAGCCATTTCTAACACTTAACTACCTAGTCAGAAATACTGACTGGATGTATTGAGAAATTTTTCTTTTCTTTTTTTCCAGAAGGGTAATGACCATTGGAATAAAGCACATGTGAACACTTCCAAGAAGTGTTATGCTTGCCTCTTATAAGTGACATGGTTGTAAGTCTGGGAGCACACAGGGAGGGACCCATGTACCCTCCAGCTGTACATGTAAGGGAGGATGGCCTTGTTGGGCATAGGTGAGAGAGGAGGTCCTTGGTTCCTTGAAGGCTGGATGCCCCAGTGTTGGGGAATTCAAGGGCGGGGAGGTGGGTGGGGGCACAACCTCATAGAAGCAGGAGGAGGGAAGATGGGATAGGAGGTATCTGGGGGTGGGAAATGGGCAAAGACAATAGCATCTGAAGTGTAAATAAATAAAATATCCAAGAAGAAAGAAAAAAAGAAGAAAAAAAGTGACATGGTTTTAATTTAGAATCATTGTCTGTTGGAGTTGACCACGTACCCATCAAAATTCTAACTTCTAAGACATGATCATCCCTTTGGTGTCAGCATTAGAGTAATATTTATTTTATACTTCTGAGTGTAGTTTTTTGACTGCACTCCTAACTATGTGCTTCTTGAGGTTCCAAAGCTGATTCAGTGTTTCAACACATGTTCATCACAGCACAATTGTGATGTTGCTTGATTTCAGAGACCTCTGTTAGACCAGAACATTAGAAAGTTTAGAGTAGGATGAGTGAAAATGATCTTGTGATACTGATTAACTACCATCAAAAATAGCAAAGATAATTAATAGGAAAACTCTGATAATTTTTAATCATGATATATCAATAACATAAAAACAGTTCTAGAAACAGCTTGTTGTTGGTAAGATTAACTTTCATCCATCCTTTATAATGCTACCAAATTTGTTTACACAGATACTAATTGAGAAATTCCCACTCAAACAAAGCAGATTCCTTACAGCTTTTAAATTTACTTGCTCTTTCCCTCTACCCTACACTTAGGATTGTCTGAAGTGCAAGTCTGCTTGAATCCCTACATGATGTTGGAATCTTAAACACACACATGCTTCCTAAATTATTTCTATTCAAATTGATGCTTGCAGATGTGCTTGTCAGCTTTCCATCACCATAATGAAACACCTGAGGTAATTAACTTATAAACACATTTTTTAAAGTAGAAACTCATCTATAAAAACTTTTCTTATTTTTTTCTTTTATGACACTAGTGAGGAGCATGGGGAGAATTTTGATTTCTTTGAAAAAACACAGAAATATTATGGCAATATATTTTCATTGTAATCCCAGGTGTAGGATATGGGGCTGCTTCGGATTGTTCACAGTAGCTGATTATGATCTGCCTAGTGCTCTAGCAGGGGTCTGGTTTTGCCAGTGGCAGACAGTTTCTGTGATTGTGTGATGTTTGGAATTCTGGTAACTTTTTAGAGTGAATCTAAATGCTAGAGCCCGGATAGGCAGGATGGTAGGTTGTTGGTTGTTGGTTGGTTGCTGTTGTATGCCATTGCTTTCAGTTTGTTAAGTAGTCATGTGCAAAGAAGAAAAAAAAAACAAGAAGAAATTAGATATCCTCACAGTGAAGATCAAACTTGTCTCAAGGATCTCGATGCCTCTAATCAGTAGGAGGAAGTCTAAAGATAAGATTGCCCCCATTTTCCTTCTATCTCTTTTTCCATCCTTTCCTTTGTTAGGAGATTGAAAGAGTGGGAAAGGGGATAGAGAAGAATGGGAGGAAAAATTCCCCTCAAAGTGGTGGTGTACTTTATTACTTAAGGTCACAGTCTATCGTGTCCATACAGCTCCTCTGAGTCCATTCCAAAATGGAAGACTCTTCTTTTTCCAACAGATCTACTTTTCTGTCTGATCTGGGGAGCTTGACCCACAATATTCTACCTGAGGAATGTCACATAATCCTTGGCAAATGGAACCTATCCAGCAAATACCTAGGATTCCTGGAATGCCTCTCTCTCTGCAAATAAGGCATTTACAGTATTTTAAACTCTAGCCAATTATTTACATTCACCCTGAAAACTCCTTCCCACTCTCCAGTTTTCATATATCGTCCCTGTCTACCAAGAAAAAAAGTGTATGCCCACCAGCTGTTTCATTGAAGATTGTCTAAAAGAGCTCTCCACATCCCCCAAGTAATCACTTAGAGCCACACCAGGATGCTGAAAACCCCATCCATTCTGGACTCTGCTTCATCCTTCCAGCCTGGTTTGCAGTGGTGCCTGGACACCCTGAGGGAAAAATGGAGGATACAGAGCCACAACTGATTCCCAACATGCATACCATGGCTGTGTATACCACAAAGTTACCAAAGTCTGGCTACAGAAGAACATTACAAGATAGAGGTTTTACTCTTGTTTCAGTTTTAATAGCACAAGGAGATTTTGTAGTACAATATCAAATAATCTCAATGAGTTCTTATTAAGGAGCGAGGCTGTGGTGTGTATTGGTCTGAAGATCACCTATGCACCGAAATTTAGCTTGTTGAAGCTTACATCATGTTCTTGCACAGCTATAGGAAGGTGAATAGCAGGAAGTGATATTTTGATAGTGAATTGGATACGATCATTTACCAAAGCTGTCCTACTATTACTCCAGAACCATACAGATCAAGTCTACACAGATTAACAAGAATTTAAACAAGTACTCTCTGCACCTACAATTTTGTAAAAAAAAGCATGTTATAGTGTCTCATTACCCAGGTTTCCAGATTGTTTGTAAAGAGTGGTATTGTTGGTATCCTTTCATTAAGTCACAAATTTGGGTCACATCTACATCTGTTTGTGATATCACTGTATTTGTCTATGTTAATTGAGATTCTTACTCACTGAGTGATTAAAAAAAATCTGTGTGACATGAAATTAGTGTTTGAAAAGCCAGTCACTATGGTTTTCTAATATAATGACCACCTCCTAGATTACATTTGGATGTTTCCTAACTTGATTCTTGTCTGTTATGGCTGTCTTTGGCCTACAGCATTATCAATCTAGTCAGCTGAATAAGTACTCTGTTAACTTCCCTCCCGTGTCCATGTCCTGTCCACCGTCAACTACTCTCAGTGATTTTCTTATGATATCCAAATCTCATTTCTCTCCTCTCCCAGCTTCCATTAAGTCTCACAAAAACTATAACAAATAGCCAATTAACTTACCCACAGATAGAATAAATTCGTAAAGGAAAATATCATGATGCTCTCTATACTTAGACTACTTTAATGGTTTCATAATGATCTCTGAATAAAATTCAAATCTAAAAGAGCTAGAGGAATCAATTATCACCTCCCATTTTATCTTTTAGTTACTAGCAATCTTTTAACCACAGTTGTGTCCCATCCTAAAATTTTACATGCTCTCTCAAAAATTCTCAATTCTATCTCCAAATGAAAGTACTCTATCTAACCTTAATCTGAATTTTAATTTTGCTAATATTAATTCTATTTATTTATTTATTTATTTTCGTCCTAACTGTTGCCCCTTCTCCTGGTCCCCCCTCACACTGTTCCTCCTCTCATCCCTTTTTCTTCTGAGAGGGTACCCCCTCCTATATCTCCTCACCACAGTGTATTAAGACTTAGCAGGATTAGGCACATCAAGAGGATAAGATAAGTTTTTCTCGCTCCTTCATAACTTAAGACCATGTAAGTTTTAATACTTATAGAATAATACGTAATTTTTAGCACTTAGATGAAGAATAATATAATATTCATTGTTCATGTGGTTATATATTATTATCTAACTTGCTCAAGAAGCTGTAGGATCTTACTATAAAAATATGCTTCTCACTCATATTTTACATTCTGTTCCTAGAACAAATATTTAGTAAATAATTCTCAATACATTGTAAATTGGACCAAACAGAGAGTGGCACTCACAATGACCATAGCAATTCTTGAGCTACTCTGATAATATGTGAAGTATATTTGTTCTCAGTTTCTTTAGAATCATGTACATAATTAGTTTCTACATCATGTTGGTAGATAAATAATATTTACTTTTTAATGTATTTGTTTCCTTCCTCATATCCTTTCTTCCTTGCAAATGTGTCTTCTCTCTACATGCCCCATTGATTTTTTCATTCCTACCCCTTACAAGAGTTTTAATTCAGTCATTAGCAAACAAGATATCATTTAGACTGTGTAGAACTGCAGTAATTCTCTCAAAGAGATAAGAATAACTTAATAATTTCTGCTGCATATCTACTATGTGCCTATTATTTTTTTTCTGTGATACACACAGAAGACCAAAAGCAGATGTGAAGCACAGCACTTAGCAGTAAGAAGAGCTAGCAACACCCAGACTGTTTGGCCCGTTTTGTTTTGTTTTGTTTCATTTTGTTTTTCCCTTCCTCCATTCCCTACTGATGGCTTCACTTGGAGATTGTCTCATACAGAAAAGGAATCAATGAAACAGAAGTTTCTTTAAAGCCATTTGAGGACATCTGCTTAGGAGGATGCTTCAGAGAATAAACCCAATGGTACTTTTCAGGCAAATGCTTAGCACAATTCTCAGAAAAAATTGCAGAATCTCATGCAGTGTATTGCTGTTTCAAAGAAGAGCTCATATAAGATGAAAACAACTAATAAACTGGCAAATAAATCAAAGTTAGATGATTCCTGAGTCTCAAATCTCCAGTAGCTGAGTTGTGCCTTTGTAGTGCCTTGATCAGCCTAATCTGTGATGAGGCAGCAATGAAATCCATAAGAGAGCCTCCTAGTACCAGACTTCCTCCAGTGCTTGCTGCAACTCAGAGCAGCAAATACTTATCTCACTTATTATAGATGAAGAAAGTCTCCAAAGTCCTCCATTAAATCAGAAAGAATGCTAACTTTGATCTCCTTGTCTTCAAACAAGGAGTTGTGGTTCCATGGTAAGAAGCAATACCATGGTGTCTGTAATTCACAAATGCAGGGTGTGGAATCTAGATAAGCAAGAGTTTTTTCACATGCAATTGTTGGAAAGGGCAGCATGGATCAATATGAGGCAAGCATTGTTAAGGATGGATGCCAAAGTCACAAAAACAAATTGCAAAACCACAATGAACTGCCTTCCTATGCAGGAGAGAGATACTGAGAAGTTATTATAAAAATCCATGCAATTCCAAAAGTAAAAATGGCATTTATTTTGTGACCAAAGGCTTTGTCTGCTTAAATTTGAATTGGACTTGACTAATTAGTCCAAGTTCATCAAACTTACTTTGATTATTCCTGACTCTCACAGACCCTTTCTACATAGAAAGGGAATGGAAAAATCCATTCTATTTTAAAAGTTATAGTTAATAATTTGCAAGCAAGAATCTTAATTTTATTCCCAATAAACAACTAATGTAAATTTATGAAAACTATAGAGACAACTAGGAGGGTAAGTGAGAGTCCAACTGAGATTTGAATGCAAAGTTTTAAAAAGTATTTATTTTTAATTCTGTATGTGGATTTGTGAGTGCAAGTATACACAGTGACGAGATGCTTCAGGTCTCCTGGATGTGGCGTTACATGCAGTTGTGACCTGTCTGATATGAGTACTATGTGCTATCTTCAGATCCTCTGGAAGAGCTGCAACTGCCCTTAACTGATGAGCCATATTTCCAAGTGTTTAATAATTCAAGTGTTTAATAAACCTGGTATTTACAATAAAATAGAAATAAAGTGTGTCTTCTCTTAAGTATTTCCACATGCTAATTTGTTTGATGACCAAAAGTTTATAAACTGTGACAATGAGACACATTCTCACTCAACTACAAGTAAGTGTAGCAACCTAGTTAAGCAACCTACTCAGGTGATGCTCAGTAACAGAGTCAAAATATAAACCTAGACCTTGTGGGTCTGGTGTGCATGTGTTTTAACCAGCCCACTCTGTGCCTGACTCTTGCAGAGTTCTATTCCTGCTTGATGCTCACATAACGAAAGGTTCAGAAACAGTGATCGTACATCTCAACGAGTTCTACAAACAAAAATTGTAATCTGTGGAACAAAAATTTGTTTTGTGCCTGCTAATCTCAAAGTATTGGGCACCACCTATGTTGCCTACAGGACTAATTTAGAAAGCCATGCACAAAAGCTTGTCATTTAACAACACAGGACAGTTACATAACTAAATCTACTAAATACTATGCAGCACTGCAAGGCAAAATGAACCAAATTACCAGTCTACAAACAAACAAAAACCAAAAATGAAAACTCCACCTCAATATAACTCAAAAAATATTTGAAAAACTGTCATAGGAAAATACATTATTTCACATGTGCTTAAAAATACATATATAAGAACCAAGCAGGTGAGAAATATCAGAACCAATTTTGACAACTCCCTCCCTCATTTGCCACTGGGCCCCACAGACTGCAACAATATAGAACCAGAACCCAAATCCTATTTAAGAGAACAATTGCTGCTTACTCTTGTAAAGGTCACTCACAATTGTTCAAAGTTGGGAGAATAAGTGACTTTGAGGTACCCAGCCCCAGCTGATATATCTACTACACAGCTGCTATACATAAGGTTCAGGAAATATCATAGAAGTGGGAGGAAAAAGATTGGAATAGCCAGGGGACCAGGATGTCTGCTTTGAGGAAGTTTCTTCTATAACAGACAGGAAAAGACTCCAATGAAATCTCAACAGCATGGTTTCCACAAGACCTGAAAAAAATCTCACCAACTAACATGTCAATATGAACATGGGAAATCTCAGAAAGCTTTACCCTCTACTTAGCTACAAGCAATCGTAGACAGAAAGAAAAAAATCTATTCCATGGATGAGCACTGATAAGTTATCCAAATCCAAATTATCAGCCTTGGACACAAAAGCATAGGAGCAACATTAACTCGTGTCTACACACACATAAAAATAACTGAAGAAGTGATCATGAATTTTAAGAAGTATAAAGAATATGAGAAGATTTTGTAGGGGAGATATAGGGATGGAAATGATGTAAATACATTATGTATACATAAAATTCTCAAACATTGTAAAATTATTTTAAAAGTTAGTATTATTGGGTGGAGATGTTAGTCAGTGGTTAAGAGTACTTTTTCAGTTCCCAGCACCCACTTGTTGGTTCACAACTATCTGTAATTCCAGTTCTAAGAGATCCAACACTTTCTTCTGACCTCCATGGGAGCTGAAAGTATGTGATGCACTTACATAAACGCAGTCAAACAATAATATACATTTTTAAATACTAAAAAATATTTAGTTTGTAGGATATGTCATTGATTGTGGTGAGAAGCAGCATAGTATGATAGAAATAATTCCTGTCTATACAACAATTAATAAAAATTGCTGCTACTATCTGTAGTTGTCTGATCTGGTTGTTTATAATTTAGTACAGTGTTTGTCAAAGCCATTATGTTTTTTAGAGTGGTTACTTAAAATTAACACTCACATGCAGCCTTGCTGAATCAGAAACATTTGCAATGAAGCTCAAGGTTTTGAAAGATTAATAAGATCTCAATATCTTTCACACACCCTAAATGAGAGGAAAAAAATGAGTCAGAAGAAGAAGAAGAAGAAGAAGAAGAAGAAGAAGAAGAAGAAGAAGTGGAGGAGGAAACAGTGATCAGGGTAATGTTCAGGGAATTTTTTATTGCCTTGCTTGTCCTTTGACTAGTTGTGTTTATTGTCTTGCTTGCCCCTTAACTATTTGCATCTATTGTATCGCTAGCCCTCAACCTAGAACTGACCCTAATACTTGCATGTAATTAAAATGGTATAAAAGGCAAAATGGAGGAGGAGGGATGGGATAGATGGATTCTAAGGAGAATAAATGAGGAAAAGAGATGGCATCTGAAATGCAAATAAATAAAATATCCCATAAAAAAGGAAAAAATGAGACAGAAAACTTGTATGAAATCAAAGATAATGGTAAGGCCTATCAATCATTCATACTAAATACTAAACTTATTTTTTTCTTTACAATAAGACATAATATATTCAAACGTTTTGAATATCAGTGACCATGTTTTGAAGCATGATGGTACAGGTACACAATGAATTCCATGACTAGCAGAAACTAGCATGGAAAATTGTATACTCGGGGTGTTGAACAAATCTTACACATATTAAGAACTACCAGGTATACTGGGAGCTCTACAAGTCAACAGTAGATGACAGTAAAAGATGCAGTTTTAGAGAAGGGACGAGAACTGAACATCTAAGGACAACCAGTACTTGGAGCAATGAAGGCTTGGAACTCAGAATGGAGACAGGATACAACAGAGAGTAAGGCCCAAAGGCGTGAAGGGAGTACCACTCCTTGTAGCATCATAAGCTGTGTACTTAAGGAGAAAACATGAGCTATCTTAGTCTGAAGCTCACAAACAGGGCAAGTTCCACAACTTTGGTTTTCTTTTGAAGACTGGGTTACTGTGTGTCATCCTGGCTATGCTAGTAACTGCTCTGTAGACCAAGAGCCTTGCTCCTGTCTCCCAAGTGCTAGAATTCAAAGCATGTGGCGCCAATGCCCAGCAAGCTCTACAACTCTTAACATAAGCTACAGACCCTTACAAGAGGCTCTAGCTTACTGATAACATTGCCTAACTCTCAGAAAACTACTCATAGAATTACTGGTTCCTAACACCAATTCTACAGAGAAAAATGATACTTCAAGTCTACTGTGACTTAGTTTTCTCTTGCTCATTTTAAGTATCTCCACCAAAATAAGAAATAAATAGATATAAATAAGTAAAAAACTAAAGAAAAACTCAAGAAATTAACTTCAGATATCACAAAGGAGAAATAAAAATTCAATGAAAAAAACGGAGACAATGTGTCTTCTCCAAAAATTATTAATCCCATAGAAACTGCTCCCAATAAGAATGATTAGGAAGAACACCAGGCAAGAATGAAACTATGTTCAAAGAACTAAAAAGTATATCAATGTGCTCCAAAAGAACAAAACCAAAAAGTTGAAGGTAAGTAGGAGGTCAATCCAACATATGAACACAGAATTCAAAAAGAAATACAACAGCTGAAGGGAAGTCAAACAAAATGATGTTAGAAATGAAGAACTAAATAAACCAAATTGTGATCTCAATGGAGGCCCATTATTGATGAATAGTGAGTAGTACATACCTACAATGGAAAATTACTCACCTATAAAGAAAAACAAAATTGTGAAAATTTCAGGTAAAATGGAACTGGAAATAATAATCTTGAGTACAGTTGACTTCAGGTCCAAAAAGACAGACACCACATGCAATCCCTCATATGCAGATTCAAGGTTCATATCTTTGTGTGTTTAACTTGGAGCACAAGCAGAAATAGGGAAACTAGATAGGGGTGTGTGGAAACCATGAAACAAGGGGGACTAGATTACTGGCAAAATGAAAGCAGAGAGGCGGAGATAAAAAAAAATCTCAAGCAGTGAAAGATTCAAAGGTATAGGGGAAATGAGGGGATGGGGAAAGGGCTAACCTAAAGGAAAACCACATGGAAACCTACTGACTTGCAGCCCAATTAAAATTGTATGTGGAGTGACTGTAGACTACATGTGATAGGAAAGAATTCTGGGGATTGTGTATTTAACAGATGATGAAGTGGGCAGATAAGGGAGAGGAAGCATAGTGGGAGAGGTAACCAAACTAAGAATGCATGTAAAAATCCTATAGAAACCTACTAAATAATAAGCTAATTTCAAAATCTAACTTTAGAAAGACTTAAAACAGAATTAGCCTCTGTGGATGAACAATGCTACTATAAGAATACATAGTTTGTTCAATTAAAATTGTAGTGGAATGCATATTTTCCTATGAATGACTGCTTATGGGGGCCCTAGGAGGTCACCAAAAGAACATGGGCTATTAACACTGCCCTTGGCTATCTGCCATAATTACATAGCAAGACCATACTGCTGAAAACACTTTGGCTATACAGAAATCAATTTGAATTCAACTAGACAAACCCTGCACACTAGCTGTCATTGTGCAGAAAGATACTATGCAGGCTGCTGGAGGAAAACAGAAATCAATGGTCTCCACTCTTCCTCCTTCAATACTTGACTTCCCAGTAATGATCTGCCCATTGATGCAGTGAGGTAACTATGAGGTAACTAGCCACATTTTGACTGGATTTAAGGTTTGTTCTCAGGGGAAAATTTCATGCAACCCTGGCTAAAAGCCTAAGGCTGGGGAGTGGGGTCAGGAAATAGAATAAAAACATGGAGCAGGGGCTATGAGGAACTGAGGATAGCCACTGGAGGGTGGCTATCACCAGGGAAAAGAGAGGCTTCCAGGACCCACCTGAAATGACTTTAACTGAATTGTACAGGGAAGGTGGTGATAGAACCTGTAGAGGCCACCTCCAGCAGATAGTCAAGGCCCTGGGTTGAGGGATGGGGGGCACCTGTAGGACCATGAAAGGCAACCTGGTTTCTGATTGATAACTGGCTGGAAACTGCTGGAGACCCCAGGTGATCCTGAGGGGCCCCAGGTGGGATGCAGGTGACCCTAAGGGATAGTATTTTGCCATGTTCCCAGACTCCAGTCTCCTGACAGGAGGCTGCTTACCTCCATAGATCTGTGCCTTTCAGTCACGAGGACAATACCCGCTACCCCCTCCACAGGTAGAGGGTGTGACTACTGGCCACAGAGTCTCAAGATAGATCTCCATATTAATGAGATACCTAAAGGCCAGAGAGCGTATAGCCAATTAAGCATTCCTTCCCAGACCCTCCTCCTAGCAAAAGATATTTAACCTCAGACCTGCCCTGAGGAAACTGGGGTATAGTTTTCATATACTTTCATCTAACAGACTGTAAACTGTTTCTCTTCTTCAAAATCTGCCATGGGAACAGTGGAGCAGGTCTTCATCCACAGAGCCACTGCCTGATCTCCCACAGAAGAATTTTCCGTGTTCCCAACCATAAAGACCACCAGGCCAGCCAAGTGAGCCTCCAAGAACTCTTATCCCCACAGGACATAGCTGAAGCTTCTCTTCACTTCTATCCTTCAGCTACAGGCCAATCCATCCTGTATTCGCCCAGTTCATTCTTGGCCCTTCTGCTCCCTGCCAGAGGCACGTGGGGGCCCAAGAGCCTGAGAACCAGCCAGTCCCTGGTCACCTTTTGGCCCAGGGACCCCCAAGCCAAGAGCTGTGGCTCCCTTTGGAACCTTGGACTGTGCGCCCCACCCACAAACAGGGTCCTGCAGCTTCACATAGCCCGATGTCCACTGGTGTCAGCGTGTAGTGAGCACAGTCAAATTTCCTCACCTCTGTCTCCATGAAAGGCCCTAGCCCCCTCGTGAGACAGACATGGGACCCATACAAGAACCCAACAACAGAACCCACGCACACTACAACCCAACAGGAATCTACCCATTTAAAGTTTTTAACCAGGAAATGTTCCTGTCCAAAGGAAGAAAGGGAACAAAAAATGGAGCAGAGACTAAAGGAAGGGCCATCTGGATACTGCTCCACCTGGAGAGCCATCTTGTCTGCAGACACCAAACCCTACACTGTTGCTGTGGTCAAGACGCACTTGCTGGCAGGAACCTGGTGTGGCTGCTCCTTGGGAGGTCCAGCCAGCAACTGACCAATGCAGATGTGGATGCTTGGAGCCAACCATCAGACTGAGCTCAGGGACGCCATGGGGTAGCTGGCAGAAAGACTTGAGGAGCATAGGGGGATTGTAATCCCATAGGAAGAACAACAAAGGTCAGCCAGACCACCCAGTGCTCCCAGAGACCAAGGATCCACGACTCCAGATACACATGAGGCAGAGGATAGCCTTGCCTGAGAGCGATAGGAAGTGAGGCTCTAGGTCCTGTGGAGGTATGATGCCCCAATGGAGGAGGATACTGGAGTGGTGGCTAAGGAGAGGATGGATGGGTGGGTGGGTGGGGGAGCACCCTCATGGAGGCAAAGAGGGGGGAGGGGAAGTGTGCGATGGGAGGGGTTGTGGAGGGTTAACTGGGAAGTGAACATCATTTGAGACGTAAATGAATGGAATGATTATTTTTTTAAAAAGACCACTACAAAATTTCTCTTCGTTTGCAGGTATTTCTCATTCATCACAATGAACACATGTTACTGAAACACTACTTTCATTATTAAATAAATAAAACACGGGGAAAAATTTAATCAGTAAACATCATTACCAATGTTCGGAACTTTTCTAATGTATTTTTTCACTATAAAATATTGTTTGTTATTTAAAATACACAGAGGTCTACTTTTACAACTTAATTTGAAGCATAAAAATGGCAGGCTGAGCAATGAGATTGAATATATTTTAAACTTTTGAAGGATGCTAAACAATTTTATTCAGGTCTTTCATATTTTTACCTTTAGAATCAGAAATATGTATTTTTGCAAAAAAAATAGTGGAACTCTGTGGGGGTTCAGGAAATAGAATAACTGTACTTCTTTCTAGCTTCCAATGTCTTCTTGACTGGACCCACCTCCACTTATATCCAGTGAAATAGTAATAGACAGGTTGGTATAAAAGTAATCTTTAGCCACAACAATCTTCCATGTTTGCATTAGAATCACTTAAAAAAACTTCAGAAGTGCTGAAAATGATGTAAATGAGAAAGTTGTCCAGTGACTTTCAACTTTGGCTGCCTTTGTGCTATGGGCAAATGCCACTATGATCAGAGAGGCAGCCATAAGCAATCATCCTCACCAGCTGTTGACCTGTAACCTGTACCCTAAATATACAATCAGCATTATCAGATTCATTGAAAGTGCTGGGATTGGGAACTTAATTCACTGCACAGTTGTTAACATACTTTTACTGGAGTAATTTTCCCATTCTTTATCAATAGAAATTCTTAGAAATTCAAACAAGTAAATAAAACTTAAGACCGTACCAAGACAGACCTTTCTTTATATTGCAACCTTCTGCACCCTTTGTCCAAAACCACCAAGAGCTCCTTATTCACAATGCTGTGTTTGGAATAAGCCGCTTGATTCTTCTTATCTGGTTGAATCTGATTATTGTGACAGAATAGCAGAGCCCACTGACTGACCGCAAAATTGTAATCTTTGGATAAGTGCATTTGTAAACAATGTAATCTGTATACCTCTTCAAGTACTTAAAGAGTAATTTATTACTAACATTCTTGAATCTTTCCTTCACATAATTAATGCATCTTCCTCAAGATTTCAAGTTTCTTTCTCTTCTCTCAGAGGTTCCTCTGGCTACCCAGTCTTCATCTCCTTTCCTGAGAAATTCCCTTGCTTCTAAGTTTTATGCTTTCATGTACTGTTCATCTCCATCCCTTGCAACGCCCCTTGAACCATGTCTAAGTCAATGCTTTTTAGTTTTTATTTACAAGACATTAACTTCTTTCTTCCACCCTGGAGTGTTTAAATTTCATACACTGTGCCCCTCAGAGTTTTTTTTTCTTTTTTTAGTGTGATACATTAATGGTACAATGTTAGATGTTACCAAAGAGTAAATCAAGACATGCTGTGAATAATATAGTCTTCCTGACACCACACCTGTGGTCACCTGGATATGTGTGACCAAGCTAGATTTAAAATGATACTTAAAAAGATCATTACTAGTCACATACTGTTAAATTTATAACTTAAGGGTATAGTGCTATACCCTATAGTGCTATAGTTTTCCCCATAACTGGCCAAGGTACAAAGAATATGACTATACAATGCTGAGTCCTAACAGGAACTAGTATGCTGCACCTCCTCCTCACAAGGTTTGGGTTTCATTGAAGAAAAGGAAACAGAGTGTAAGAGCCAAAGATATTGGATGAACACAAGAGAAGAGTATATTCTGGAGACAGCAGGGCAGCTACACACATGAACTAACAGAAATTAGGACAGTGTGTGCAAGACCTGTGTAAGGCCAAGGCAGACAAAATCTCAGCACAGAGCTAGCATTGGAATGGGAATCTCACCCAATAGCTGAGGAGATCTTGGAAATTCATAGCTCCTGAGTGAGAGGGAGTCAGTTTTCTTTTAGAATGTAATCCTTAGTACTAGGTCAGCTGGACTCCATTGGAAGTCCATACAACCAAAAATATATGGGCAGCACAAATTGGATTTGACATATTTGGAAGAGGGAGAGAAGGAGAAACTTGTGTGGTGTAAGGAAGGTGGCATTGATATAGAAAGAGTTATGGAAGGACAGTAACTATGGTCAAAACACATTGTATGAAATTCTCAAAATCTAATAAAAAGTTTAAAACCTATACAACATTTACTGTTGTTCTCTAGAGGCCAAATGACTAGCTGTCAATCATTATTGATGTTGAAAATAAAAATCCCCAAAAACTAACACATAAAATACAATTTGCCTATAAATAAATACATTCAATATAGTTCAGAAAAAAATACACAAAATACAATTCAATAAGTATTTTTATAACCACACAGACTGTTAAAATTGAATGATTTTTTTAGATCTTACAAAACTTTTATGTTGACTGAAAACAGATTTTTTTTCATACAATATATTCTGTTAACTATTTCCCCTCCCCCCACTCCTCTCAAGTTCTTCATTCTTATCTGGATCTAATCCTTTCTGTTTCTCAATCAAAAATAAAAAGTCCTCTAAGGAATATTAATAAAATACAATATAATGAAATAGTATCAGAATATAACAAAACAAAAAAGTAAGAAACACATACAGATACAAAGAAACACATCAAGACATAGGAATCCCATAAAACATAAAACTGGAAACTATGATATATATGCAAAGAACATACAATATTTAAAAAATGACACAGCTCATGTTATGAGACAAAAAAAATGCCATTTAATTTGTTTTGTAGTAGCCATGTATGGTTAAAATAAAGACTATCCTTAAGAATAGTTTGTTTCCCCAGAAAGACCCCCTTAAGCACAATTAATTTTTCATTTGTTTAATTGGTTATTAAATATAGATTGCCTCTGGGTTAGAATGGGGCCATGTGTTCACTTCTTCTCTTGGTACTGGGACTCACCTGACTTGGACCTGTGCAGGCTGTGTGTAGCTATCTCAGTCTCTGTGAGTTCATATGTGAGTCAATTCTGTTTATTTAGAGGGTCTTGTTTCTTTAGCATCATCAATCGCCTGTGAATCTTACACTTTTCCCCGAAACTTGAGGAAAGGGATTTGATGGAGGCATTTCTTTTAAGGTTCAGTGTTCCAATGTCTCTTGCACTGTGTACATTGTCTGGCTGTGGTTCTCTGTCTCTGGTATCTCCATTTATGGTTCTCTATCAGACGGAAATCTGATGCAGGAAAATGCTTCTCTGGGGATAGATAAGCAAGGTTCAGATCTGAGTATAGTAGAATGTCATTAGAAATGATTTTATTGCTATGTTCCTTTAGCAGAACAGTAGTATTTGGTTTACCTAGATTCCTGTTCTGTCTAGTCTCAGATATTTGGAAACACAAGCAGTGTCAGGTATGGATTCCCTCTTATGGAGCTAGTTTTAACTCAGACCAGATCTTTATAGGTTACTCCCACAGGTTGTACCACCACGGCAATAGCAGAATGTCCTGCAGGCAAGTAATCATTGTAGACCAAAGGTTGTAGGTTGGTTGGTATTTATAATTTTCATTTGGTAGAATGAAGATTACCTTCTAGAACTCTGAATGCTAATTAGTCCATAGTTATATTCAGTATGAGGAGTAACTTCTAGTACCCTGAACATTAATTAGTCCATAATTATATACAGGCAGCAGGTTGACTTCTCTGTATCCAGTGAGTTCTATAGATATTGTCTTCATCAATAAGACTTTACCAGAAGTTTCTGTAAAACAACCTTGGGAATAACCTATGTTGTTTGCTGGTCCCAGAGGGACCCCTTTGTCAAAAATTCAATTATATATATAACTTATTCTCGGTTCAAGAAGCTTCAGTTGGTGGTCAGAAATATCTAGTTGTGGTTCTGTCTCCATGGTTATTTGGCAATTTCATGAGGATTGCCTTCAGATATGAATATATTTTATGAAGCTTTTACTATACTAGGTTTCCATATGACCCTCCAAAACGTCTTAGCTGACTCTCCTCTCCCATTCCACCTCTCTTGATCCTTACTCTATATTTAACCTCTGTGGTTTATGAATTGACGTTCATGTATCAATGACTTAACAGCTAACATCCACATATAGGTGAGCACATACCATATTTGTCTTTCTGGGTTATGTCACTCAGTATGATTCTTTATCTAACCCCATGCATTTACGAGTAGAGTTCATAATTTCATGTTAACAGCTTAATAATATTCTATTGTATAAATGTACCAACTTTTCTTTATCCATTCATAAGCTGACAGACTTCTACATTGTTTCCAATATCTGACTATCAGGAACAGAAAAGCAATGAACCTGGTAGAGTAAGTGTTTTTATAGTATGAAGAAACCTCCTTTGGGTATGTGTCCAAGATCTTGAAGTAGTTTGAATCCAGAGGAATTGGCAAACTGATTGGTTTAAGATGAAATCTCAAAGTTGTTTTAATTTTCACTTCCATGATGTCTAAAGATGTTGAACATTTTCTTAAGTGTTTGTCAGCCATTTGAGTTCACCCTTTTGATATTTTCTTTGGGTCTTTACCACATTTTTTAACTGGGTTATTTGTTTTTTTTTTTTTTTTTTAATGTCAAGTGTTTTGGATTCTCAAGTTTTATGGATCTAAAATGTTCAAGGGAAGATGTTTTTTTTTAATGGAGGCTATTTTCACAGTAGTACAAGAAAAAAACAATAGTACAAAGAACACAGTCTACTTTGAAAATGTAGCAATTTATAAAACATGATTTGAGGAAATGCCTTCAGATTCTTATACTGTGAACAGAACTTCAAAAATGTGAGAAGCATTGATAGTGTAAAACTATATTGTGATGCATCTGCACAGACTAGCTCTGTGACATTGCTTGATTCTCAGAGGGATGATTCCACAATTGATAATGAGTACACTGCTACATGATTGTTTTACAACTGAAGAAAATACAACTTTGTAAATATTGCCTTTATTTTCTGTGATGGTGGGATGAGATAAGAGCCTTACCCAACATGTGAGAATATACTATGTAGGCTAAGCTCAGAGAGCTTTTTTCTCTATTCTAGCTACAGCCTGGAAGCTTCTAACCTCCATACAATCTAGTCTACCTAGCTGACTCATTCAAATTAACTGATTTAAAACCTACTATCAAAAATTCTATCCAGAATACTTTATTTTAATTAATTAATTAATTAATTAATTAATAATTTTTATCACAGAGTCTCTTTTCCTTACCACTTCCCCTTCTCCTCTGAAAGGGTAGGGCCCCACTGGTATGCCCCCACCCTGGCACATCAAGTTTCTGCCCAATTAGATGCATCTTCTCCCACTGAGGATAGTTAAGTCAGCCATGAAGAGGGAGCTGCCTGCCTGATACATATGTGCTGGGGGCCTCATTCCAACTCCTGCATGTTCTTTAGTTAGTGTCTTTGAGAGCTCCCAGGAGTCCAGATTTATTGAATCTGTTGGCCTTCCTATGAAGTTCCCACCCCCTTCATGGCCTTCTATTCTTTCCCCCAACTCTTTAATAGGTGTTCTCGAACTCCATCTAATGTTTTGCTGTGGGTATCTGCATTTATTTCAGTCCATTGCTGGGTAGAGCCTGCTAGGGGACAGTTATACTAGAATTATGTCTGCAAGCATGACAGAGTATCATTAATATCAGAGATTTGTGCCCCTTCTCCCCCTCACCTTGGCCTGGTGCCTGGAGCAGAAACACGGCTGGTCTGCTCCCCTGTGGACACCATATCCTGAGACATCCTAGAGGAGCCACTGAACTCAGAGCAGTGGATACCTTATCCTGAGAAATCCTAGAGGAGCCATTGTACCCAGAGCAGCTGAAGCTCAGGATTACAAGATCACAGAGACATCTGGACCCTGAGGAGCTCTGACACAAGCAAGATAACTGGAAAGGGCAGCACCAGTCAGAGTGAGTGCAGGTAGCACTAGAGTTAACCAGATGGCAAAAGGCAAGTGCAAGAACATAAGCGACAGAATCCAAAGTTACTTGGCATCATCAGAACCCAGCTCTCCCATCATAGAAAGCTGTGAACACACAATCATATCAGAAAAGCAGGATTCAGAATTAAAATCACTTCTCATGATGATGATAGAGGACTTTAAGAAGGACATAAATAACATTCTTGAAGAATTTGAGGAGAAGACAGGTAAACAAATAGAAACCCTTAAAGAGGAAACACAAAAATTTCTTAAAGAATTGCAAGAAAACACAACCAAACAGGTGAAAGAATTAAAGAAAACCATCCAGAATCAAAACATGGAAGTAGTAACAATAAAGAAATCACAAAGGGAGACTACCCTGAAGGTAAAAAACCTAGGAAAAAGATCAGGAGTCATAGACACAAGTATCACCAACAGAATACAAGAGATAGAAGAGAGAATCTCATGCACAGATGATACCACGGGAAACATTGACACAACTGTCAAAGAAAATGCAAAATACAAAAAGCTACTAACATAAAACATCCAGGAAATCCAAGCAACAATGAGAATGCCAAACGTAAGGATAATGGGTATAGATGAGGGGGAAGACTCCCAACTTAAAGGACCAGTAAATATCTTCAACAAAATTATAGAAGAAAACTTTCCTAACCTACAGAAAGAGGTGTCCATAAAAATACAAGAAGCCTACAGAACTCCAAATAATCTAGACCAGAAAAGAAATACCCCTCGTCACATAATAATGAAAACATCAAATGTACAAAACAAAGAAAAATACTAAAGGCATTAAGGGAAAAGGGTAAGTAACATATAAAGGCAGACCTATAAGAATTACACCAGACTTCTCACCAGAAACTATAAAAGCCAGAAGATCCTGGACTGACATTATTCAGACACTAAGAAAACACAAATGTCAGACCAGACTACTATACCGAGCAAAACTCACAATCACTATAGATAGAGAAATCAAGATATTCCATGACAAAACCAAATTTATACAATATCTTACCACAAATAGAGCACTTCAAAGGATAATTGGTGGAAAACTCCAACACAAGGAGGGAAACTACAACCTAGAAAAAGCAAGAAAATAATCTTCCAAAACCCCAAAAGAAGATAGCTACACAAATGTAACTCCACTGCCATAACAAAAATAACAGGAAGCAACATTCATTTTTTCTTAATATCTCTTAATATCAATGGACTCTATTTTCCAATAAAAAGACATAGACTATCAGACTGGATACATAAACACAACCCAACATTTTGCTGCATACAGGAAACACACTTCTGTGAAAAAGACAGACACTACCTCAGAGTAAAAGAATGGAAAACAATCTTCCAAGCAAATGGTCCCAAGAAACAAGCCGGAGTAGCCATTCTAATATCAAATAAAATTTATTTTTAACCAAAAGTAATCAAAAAAGATAAGGAAGGACACTTCATATTCATCAAGGGAAAAATATACCAAGATGAACTCTCAATTCTGAACACCTATGCCCCAAATGCAAGGGCACCCACATACATAAAAGAAACTTTACTAAAGCTCAAAGCATACATTACACCTCACACAATAATAGTGGAGGATTTCAACACCCCACTCTCAGCAATGGACAGATCATGGAAACAAAAACTAAACCGAAACACAATGAAACTAACAGAAGTTATGAACCAATTGGATTTAACTGATATCTATAGAACATTTCATCCTAAAACAAAAGAATATACCATTTTCTCAGCACCTCATGGTACATTCTCCAAAATAGATCATATAATTGGTCACAAAACAGTCCTCAACAGATAAAAAAGATTGAAATAATCCCTTGTACCCTATCAGACCACCATGGACTAAGGCTGGTCTTTAATAATGACAAAAACAAAGGAAAGCCCACATACACATGGAAACTGAACAATGCTCTACTCAACAATAACTTGGTCAAGAAAGAAAGAAAGAAAGAAAGAAAGAAAGAAAGAAAGAAAGAAAGAAGAAAGAGAGAACAAAAGAAAGAAGTAAAGAAAGAAATTAAAGACTTTTTACAATTTAATTAAAAGGAAGACACATCATAACAAACCTTGTGGGACTCCATGAAAGCAGTACTAAGAGGGAAAACTCATAGCTCTAAGTGCTAAAAAAAAAAAAAAAAAAAAAAAAAAAAAAAAAAAAAAAAAAAAAAACGGAGAGAGCATACACTAACAACTTGACAGCACACCTGAAAGCTTTAGAACAAAAAGAAGCAAATATACCCAAGAGGAGTAGATGGCAGGAAATAATCAAACTCAGGGCTGAAATCAACCAAGTAGAAACAGAAAGAACTATACAAAATATCGACAAAACCAGGAGCTGCTTCTTTGAGAAAATCAACAAGATAGACAAATCCTTAGCCAGACTAACCAAAGGGCACAGAGACAGTATTCAAATTAATAAAATCAGAACTGAAATGGGAGACATAACAACAGAAACTGAGGAAATTAAAAAATCAACAGATCCTACTACAAAAACCTATACTCAACAAAACTGAAAAAATCCAGATGAAATGGACAATTTTCTAGACAGATACCAGGTATCAAAATTAAATCAGGAGCAAATAAACCATCTAAACAGTCCCATAACCCTTAATGAAATAGATGCAGTCATTAAAAGTCTCCCCACGCCTATAACCAGAATATTTTTTTTTCTGATTCACTTTGCATCTTGCTCATTGTGGCCCTCCTGGTCACCTCTTACCACAATTTTCCCCCATCCTCCATGCCCTCCTCTTTTGAGATGGTAAAGGTCCCCCTGGGTGTCCCTACACCCTGGCACATTCTTTCCCACTGAGGCTAGACAAGGCAGCCCAGCAAGAAGACCACATCCCATAGACAGGCAAAACTTTTGGGATAGTCTCAATTCCAGTTGTTTGGTATCCCATGAAGACCAAGCTGCATCTGCAACATATGTGGTGGGAGACCTAAGTCCAGCCTGAGTTCTTTGGTTAGTGCTTCAGACTGAGAGACCCAAGGATCCAGGTTACTTGATTCTGTTGATCTTCCCGTGGAGTTCCTATTCCCTTTGGGCCCGTAATCCTGCCTCCTATTCTTCTATAAGAGTCCTCAAGCTCCGTCTACTGTTTGGCTTTGGAAGTGTGCATCTGAGTCAGCTGCTGAGTGGAGACTCTCAGATGACAACATGCTCCTGTCAGCAAGCATAATTGAGTATCTTTAATTGTGTCATGTATTGGTGTTTACCCATAGGGTGTGTCTCAAATTGGGCCATTGATTGACCATTCCCTCGACCTCTGCTCCATCATCCATGCCTACATTTCTTGTTGACAGTATAAGGTTTGGGCTGAAAATTTTGTGGGTATGTCTCTATTGCTCTTCTGTCGTTCCTGAGGAGGTGGCCTCTTTTGGTTCCATATCACCAGTGTAGTGAGTCACAGGTAAGGTCATATTCATTGATTCTTTCCTGATTCCCTTACTCCACGTCTCTGTCTTGTCCTGGAGATACCCCCTACCTTCTCACTCCCATCAGTTGCATATTTTCATTCATGTTCATGGCCCTCTGGAATATTTTCAATGAACAATTTCATCATAAATCTTATTATCTTATTAGTAAAAATGGTTGAGCTGAAATTTTTTTTTTACTTTCTTGGAATTTAGTCCTTTGTATGGAGTACAATGTGTGAAAAGGGTAATTACTTTAAGAGACAGTGAATGGTTAACTAAAAATTGTGCAAACATTTAAATTTTTTTGACACAATTAATGGGCTGGTTTTTACTCTCCTCCACAACAAGTTTTGCAAAAAAACTCCTCAAGGCTACACAGGGTGAAGAAATGCCTCAGCACATTCCATTTACCAACAAAGTTCTAAAATCAACTTTGTAAATGTCATGATTCTTAGTGCTATTGTGGAGATTATTCCTTGAGAGCATTTGGCCAGAATTGTGGGCATACTTTGTTTCTCCAAGAGAGGGGGGGAAAAAGAGCAGCAAACCATTTCTTGGAAAATGTCATTCTCCCACAAGACTTTATGAAAGAAACATCTGTAATGAAGCTCTCTAAGGCTCTTCTCAAAGCCACAGCTGACAGCGAAAAGGCATTGCTGGGCATGCGAGTCAATCCCATCCCATCAGCCTCAGACCAAGGCACCTAATTTGTTGTGTACCACATGTATTTTCCTCACATGTGCTGAGATATTGTGACATTAATGTGGCTTTTGTCCAAACCTCAGCTGAATAAACACTTTGACCATTCATTGGGCAAATTGGCATCCTCTTAAAAGGTCTTCTGTCCTAAGAAAATTAACTTAATGTCAAGAAAGCATTTTTCTTAGCTTGAGTTTGTAATTTATACACAGAGTCTGAAATCTCCAGACACTAGAAACTCTTTACTCATCTACCATAGGGCACATTCTGCAATTTTAAAACCAGTTTTCTTGGTGTAATACGATTTTCATTAGATATCTTGAGGTTGTGTGGGGTCCAACTTATGAAAATTACCACTAGTGTTCAGGATCTAATTAAATTATTCAACTGTGGAATTCTTTTCCAGATAATCACAATACAGCTATTGGACACCTGTACCTCTGGTTTTTAAGTAAACATTTAATTGGTCTATAATATATATAACCATATTCCCATATATCTTAAATATTACCAAATATATGTATGTGTGTATGTGTGTATGTATATCAGTTGATTAATATCTAATGAAATGATAGATAGATAGATAGATAGATAGATAGATGATAGATAGATAGATAGATAGATAGATATGAGAGAGAGAGAGAGAGAGAGAGAGAGAGAGAGAGAGAGAGAGGTCAACTAGCTGAATTCATTAGGAAGCTCAAGCCTGAGAAAGATTCATTCTCCCTCTTAGCAGTCATTAAATGTCTGTAGCTCTTCCTGTCTAGGTAGAATCCCATAAAGGTACTTCTTCCTTTCACATTAATGTACCTATTGCTGTTGTATTTGTTCATGTTTTTTTTTAAGACAATGATATTATTGAGGTATCATGGTTGAAGCTTCTTCGCCATTTCTAGCTGACACAATCCCCCAGAATATTTTTGATTCCTCTGACTTTTACAATATTTCCACCCCTCTCTTGAAGCCTTGGGTGTAGAGATTGCATTGTAGATTTGTCAAAAATGATTTGGCACTTTATGATCAGTTGTGATTGGTACCAATTTGGTCTTTGTCTACTGCAAATTGAAGCTTCTTTGATGAGAGATGAGAGCTACACTTTTTAGTGGGTAAACAGATTTGGTAAATTTGCTAAAGGAGACAGCAGGAAAAAAGCCAATCTGTAAAGAGAATACTTTATGTATTATATGGATGCATCACCAGTCAATTAAAAAACCTATATCCTCTATAGGAAAGGGTAGAATAAAAGGTGGGACATCTGGGAAGCAGAAAGATTTCTGGGATAGAATGAGGCATGGGAAATTTGCCAGGAAGAAGTGACCAGACAGATGCATGGTACTTGAGCACAAGTCACCAGCTACATGGCAGAATATAGATTAGAACAAATGGGTTAATTTAAGTTATTATCTAGTCAGAGAAGAGTCTAGCTATATGGCCAATGCATTACATCTTTGAGTCCGAGTCTTATTTCTGGGAACATGGGACATCAAGGATAAAAAAATAAATCTCAATTTTTACACCAATCAGATTTGTTTAAATTGAGTGTGGTACCCATAACATTGCCACTTAAAGGTTTCCAAATCTCTTGTTTATCTGTGAAAGCCAGAAGGATGTTATGTTACACAGAAGTTAACTTTGAAGAAGAGACACTGAGAAGGAAGATTGTCTTGCACTATTTTAGACCAAATATAGTTGACTAATTCTTATGAGCAGAATCCCTTTCTCTGCTAAGATCAGATATGGATATGATGAGAAAGCACTGCATATTGATGATGTTTTGAAGGCTCAGAGCATTTAATTCAAGTCTTGTTTACAGTTTTATAGCATTATTCCTTGATAATAATGGCAGAAAGCAGATAGATGTAGTGCTAGGACATAGCTGAGAGCTTTATATATTGATCCAAAGGCAGAAGGCAGAGACATACAAATTGGCCCTTGCAAGGGCTTTCTTTAAATTCACTTTACATCAGCTCCACCTTGTAGAACTAAATAATTAATAAATAAATCCCAACAATAGGTTCACTACCGGCCTCAATGTTTTATGTTCCTGAATGAAAGACATACACTCAGCCTTTACATTTTGATATGTCTTAAAAATCACAATAGCCGGGCCACTGCTTAACCTCAACATGGTTAATCCATCTCCTGTCAGTAATCCCAAATTATTACTTACTAAACCCTATATTTTATCTTGGCTGCCCTAGACTCAGTTGGGCAGCCCTCTGGGGTGTGCACCCTCCACTATTCTCAAGCATGGCATCTCTTCTCTTTTCCATGGCATGGCCGATCTCCCTCCTTCTCTCCCTCTCTCCTGGTCCCAAGCCCAAGAAATTCCAAAAACCCTACCTCTGTCTGTCCTTTCCACCTATTGGATGTTGGTATTTTTATTTATAAATCAGAATTAACTAGGGCCAGTTCCAAGAAGCTACATGCAGACAGTCATATAAGCAGTTTTGGGGACCCTAATTAACATTAAAATGCAAGCAGCACTACCCCCTAATGCAGAACCTCCCCTCATTCTTCCCTCTAATTCTCCTTTGAGAAGGGGGGCTCCCTTTAGGTATCCTCCCCACTGGGTACATTATCTCAAGACCCAGATATACCACCTCTGGGCATATACCCAAAAGATGCTCCACTATCCCACAAGGACACTTGCTCAACTGTTTTGCTTTATTCATAATAGCCCAAAACTGGAAACAACCTAGATGTCCCTTAACTGAAGGTAGATAAAGAAACTGTGGTTCATTTACACAGTGGAATACTACTCAGCCATGACAAACAAAGACATCATAAGTTGCACAGGTAAATGGATGGAACTAGAAAATATTCTCCTGAGTGAGGTAACTCAGACCCAAAAGGACATGTTTGCTTTATACGCCATAAAGTACAGCATAAGCCCCTATAATCAACAGACCCAAAGAAACAAGGGCTTTTGAAGCCTCAAAGTCTACCCCAAGGTGTGATACATCTCTTTCAACTAACTGTGGACTAAGCATTCAAACATAAGAGGCTTATGGGAGTCATTTTCATTCAAACCACCATAACGTGTATATATTCATATTTTTTAATAATGGAGAAAACTTATCCTCAAAATACTATATTTTCTTGAACACTTTTCTCAAGGGAAGTGAAATGCTAGTCGTGTCCCATATATTATCACACTTATATGTGAAATAATCTTTTTATAAGATTTTTTCTTTCCTAAATTAAGTGTACAGCAGATGTTCAACACAGGGGTGTGTGTGTGTGTGTGTGTGTGTGTGTGTGTGTGTGTGTGTGTTTAGTATCATACCAACTCTCTACTTTTACAGAACTGTGTGAAGTAGAGTTGAGTTTCCCATCTTCTTTTCATACAGAGATAAATGCTCCTGGGACAAACCAAAGAAGCAACTGAGTATTCCAACACGTAATTACAGGTACATGCAGACAAGTGGCATTTTCCTTTAATCGTAGAAGAAATCCTAGTTTCTATTATTGGTTTTAAACATTTTATAGCTAAATATTACTTCATCTTAACAATTCTCAAAATATGGACCCCATGGGTTCTTCGGGGCCTTACACAGAAAGGTTCAGTGAGTTTCCTCTTCCCGTGTGTGCATCAATGTGAGATCAGACTTCCTTCTTAATGCTCAGTGTAATGTTTCTCAAAAGACTGAAGGCAGACACAAGTGTGAGAGCTTAGCTCTTCAGTTTTGAAAGACATTGATAAATTGCAATGTCACTCTTCTCTGTAATGTCCTTAATTTTGGAAAACATAGATAAGGATATTAACCTCTCTATATGAATTAATATATATACATACTTCATACTTTACAGGTATGTAAGACCAACATAAATAAAATGTTGGGGGAGTTATATTTTTTCTTATATATTGCATAGTAAGCACTGTTTTCCCTCTTTCCACTGCCCTCAGTCTCTCCTTTCTACTTCCCCTCTACTCCAGACACACGCCCACTCCCTCCCCACCTCTTGTCAGAAAAGAGTAGAGTTCCTAGAGATACCAACCAAACACTGAATAACAAGCTATAATAAGACCAGGCACATAGCATCACATCAATGCTGGATGAGGTAACCCAGAGGAAGAAGGGTCCTACAAGTAGGCAAAAGAGTCAGGGACAGTCACCACTCCCACTGTTAGGGTTTTCACGAGAACATCAAAGCTACCCTGCAAAAACTTATAATCAAAGAACCTAGTTCAAACCCCTAAAGGCTCTCTGATCTTTGAGAATCCCCATTGGTTCAATTCAGTTGATTCTGGAGCTGAGTTCTTGTTTTCTTGTGGTGTCCCTGACACCCCTGGTTCCTCTTAACTCTCCTCCACAGGACTCTGTGAGCTCCACCTAATGTTTGCCTGTGGTAGTCAGTACCAGTGCCCATCAATTAGTTGCTGGATGAAGTCTATCTGGCCTCTAATAACAATCATACTAGAGTCTGGATCCAGAACACTCTGCAGGTAGGACAAAGTCCCTCCACTTGAGGCATTGCTTGGTTACAGAAGATGGACAGTTTAGGCTCCTGCCTGCTATTACTAGGACTCTTTTCTGGTGTTTACTTTTACTGATTACATGAAGTTTCCATTGCACTGGATTTTCATTTTGCCCACCCCTCCCCAAATGCCTCCCAATCCCACTATTTTTCTCCTGGTATTTTCCAGACACTACCCACACACACATATTGGATCCTTCCTGTTCCCAATCCCACCTGCTCCCAGTCCTCCCATGAAATTTATTCTATTTCCCTTTCCCATGAAAAACCATGATTGAAAAGATGAAGAGGATCTAGGAGGAACTGGGTGATGAAAAGGAATATGATCAAAATATTGCATGAAAAAATCTTTAAATAAAAAAATAATCAAAAATGAATGTAAAATGATCTTGCATTCCCAAAAAGTTAAAAAAAAAATACTGCTTAGTTCAATTATCCTCCAACTCTGCTACTCTGCTAATACAAAAAAAAAAAAGGAAATTGGGAAGTAAGTGAGATTTATTTTCTATATGTCAAGATGTGAAGGAAGGTAAAGTGATATAAGGATAAGAAGAAAATAATAGCTGGCTGATGATAGATTTTAAGTAAAGTGAGTCTCTAACACATGTAAGGTCCTAGGTTCAACCTCCACTATTCTTTTTTTTTTTGAGAAAAAAATATGTAGGGACAAAAAAATAGTGGATTTCAGTGATATACAAATATATATTTATATAAATATATAATCTTGTTTAATCTCTGCATTTGTTCATTTTGTAACATAGCTATCAGAAAGAAATGAGCATTGGTAAATTAAAAGAAGTTTACTGATAGAGCCTGGAGGCTCTGAGAAGAGTTGAAGGGGAAGAAATGTGTGATTAAAATAAATTGTCTGAATAAAAACTTATTCAGTAAAAACGTAACTTAGGGATTTAGTTGAAGAAACTAAGCTACTATGTCCATGAATAAAAATCATGGACAAAACTTTTTTAGTGTGAGAAATCTGATATAATATACATTCTCTCTCTCTCTCTCTCTCTCTCTCTCTCTCTCTCTCTTCTCTTCTCTTCCTTCTTTCTCTCACACACATACACAGAGAGATACACACAAAGAGAGAATGTGTTGAAATAAAAGAAGCAAAAAACAAAGCAAATCTTTCTTTTTGTTCACACACACACACACACACACACACACAGAGAGAGAGAGAGAGAGAGAGAGAGAGAGAGAGAGAGAGAGAGAGGAGAGAGAGGGGAAAGTGTGGTTTTTATTTATCTCTTTGAGGGAAACATCCTGTGTGGAAAGGTCATTGCTTTATCCAGAATGCCTAATACTCACATTTTAGAACACCTAATTTTTCCCGTTTTTCTGAATAAATGTGCTTAGTTCCTTCCAATATCCACTTATTCATATTGGAAAAATTGAGTCAGTGTTGTAAAATGCAAATCAAATTAACATAATTTTTAAATACATTTTTCTGTACTAAAAATCAAAGTTACTATCACCTCTTTGCAAATATTATTAGTTCTCTGAAACCTTCATAGAATGCATTTTGATTTCAGAATTTCATAGAATGAATTTCATATTCACCCCTGACTCCTCCCCTTTCTACTTCCTAATGCACCCCCAATTACTATCACCCTTCAATTTCGTGTCCCTTAAAAAGTAGTAACTCATCAACTCCAATTTGTGTTGTTCATATACTTCTGGATGTATGTATAGTCAACTTACCAGGGTCACACACCATTAATGATAACTGACTCTTCCTATTTTAAAACCCACCAACTGTCTACAATTCCTCAGTTAGGGAGGGGTGAAGACTCATAAACCTGTTTGTTACTCCATGCTAAAATTTGACTGTCTTGATATTATGCAGGTCTTGTTGGGGCAGCTACAGCTGCCGTAGGTTCATGAGTTTGATGGTCCTGTCATATTCAAAAGACACTGTTTAACTTGGTCCTCTCTAACTTCTGGTTTTGTAATCATTACACCTCCTCTTCCACGATGGTACTAGAGCCTGGGAGAGAAATGTGATATAAATATCCCATTTGTGGTTGAATATTGCACACTCCCTTAATTTTGGACCATGTATGACTTTCTGCATTTACCCCCTTCCACTGCAAAAGCAAAATAAAAACAAAACCCTTCTCTAATTAGATCTGAGAGCTTCATTAATCTATTAATAGAGGTTAATATTTTAACTTATTCTTTGTGTTTATGTTCTAGTCCTCGTCTTATGTTGCCTTTCTTGTCTTCCAGTACAGCCTCTTTTATTCAAACCATCATAGCCCATAGCTATAGACAATTGATGGCTTTTGGAGTAGGAAGAGTCAGTGCTCTTTAATAGTGTGACCCTGCTAATTTGACTATAATCCCAGAATTATATGGACAACACAGATTGCAGTTGATAGATTGCTAATGTTAAAAATAAAGATAATTTTAAAAAGCAGACAGGGGGATTTGAAGTGGCAATGCCTGATTTCTCTAACAACTCCGTTCTGTCATGTGACTTTTTTTTCTGTTAACTGTCTTATAAGAGGGTGTTTTGCTGAAACAGACACTTTGAGGAGAAGCATGATGTTTACAAGAAATATAAATATAACCCCACAGACAGTGAGAGGATGTTCTAGCATTGGTTCACCTTGCAACACTTTGATGATCTTCACTGGTCTTCGCTTGTCATAATTTTGTAGAGATTAAAAAAAAAAAAACATGCCGAATAATTTCTCCTGGTAATTTGGCTGCTTCTTGCCACTTCCTGGGACTCAAGTCAATTTTTCAGAGCCTCATGATTTCTTTTGGATCAAGCCACTACTACTGATTTGTGTTTGGTGTTTGCCAATTGAACTGGACTACTGCTACTGATTTGTATGTGATATTTTGGACTGGACTGTTGATATTCTGACAATGAAGATTGGTATTGCCCTAAAGCACTACTTCTAAATAGATCCACATCTGCCTTGTCCTACTAACCATCTTTCTTCTCTATCTTTGACCATCAAGCTAGAAGAGAGGTTGAAGCATGTAAGAACTCTAGTTAAAGTATATTTTGAAAAAGATAAGCCTTCAGGAGTTGAGTTATTATGTTCTCACCTATTTAATTTTTTACTTTTAAACATTTACAGTCTGTGACTGCCCATCAGAAGATTAAAGACCAGTAAGACAACAACCAGAAGAAGATAACAATGAGTGAATATTTCACATAACATGCAAAGGAGCGCTGTGTTGGAGACTGACAGCTATCCATGCTATACCTAGGCTTCTTCCTAATGTCATCTGCCTGTTTCACAGGTTTTCAATGTTCTCAATCACATATAGCATTAGAAATGGCTTTTTAGCTAATGTGTTTGTGTGATGTTATTGTTGATGAAATGAGAGTAAAAGCTGTTAGGATAAATTCTTAGGAAGGCTCTTGTACTTCCTCTTAACTTCTGGAACCTGAAAAAGATGGTCAGGATTATAAGCAACTGTTTTAGATAGTCAATTAAAACTGAAAGCTAAAAACACCAATAAAATAAAATAAACCTGTTTGAGTTAAAAGCATATTGTTTGAAAAAATAAACACTGACATTGCTTAGCTAGACTATTAGCACAGGGTAGCAAGGAAGTGCGATTCCGTCACGGGACTCTGACCTGATCCTAAATGATATGCTACTATTAAAATTTAGAGAAAGGAAATAAACACTTTTATAGGATATGTTAGTAGCGTCTGAGCTAAATCGAAAAGATTAAATAGTATTTTATAATAGGGTAAGTGCTATAGAACTCCATGAAGAAGATTTTAAAGATCAAGTTGTATTTGCAGTATATCAAATTTAATGGAAACTGCACAGCAGCTTCCTGCTGAGTTTGGCACACATAGCCTCCATTAAAAGGCCCTGAGCCTTCATGCATAAATCTTCCTATCAGAGACATAGGACAAAACCAGTGTCTTTATTATGGCCGTGCCTACATTTGGTACACTTTAATAATTTTAGTAGTGTCAAATACCCAATCACTCATAGGCAATCCTCCATCATGTGCTATTCAAAGATTTTGATTTCATAATTCTTATATCACTGTACATGATAAACTTTCCAATGTCAGAGACAATCCTTAAGTCCCTAGAATTCTTTGTACTTTTAGAGATCATACGGGCTTACTCATGAAATTTTCTAAAGAAGGTGGATAAAGATTCTTGCTTCCAAGCCTGAGAACACAAATTTGATCCCTGGAACCTACGTAGAGAAAAGACAGACTGGATGCTTGCATGTTGTACCCTGACTTCAATACACACACTATAACTTGCACACCACACACACAAACACACACACACACAAATAAATATAATAATTTGTTAAAAAAATAATTTATTGCATTCCTCAAAAATGTTTGTCTAAAAGGTTCTGACCCAGCTTGCTTACTGGGTATTAGGATAGATTAAAGAGTCATTAGCAATTGTATGTTATCTATAAGCTTATAATAAGTTTTATATCCACAATGGTACCTGCTTTTGAAATAACTTAATGTTATCAGTCATGCTGCTTTTAATAAACGCAACACATTTTACAAGTCCAACTACAGATACATTAAGCATCCAAATACTGATAACAAGAATAAGAACAGCTGATGCAGGAGCAAGGTGAGGTTCCAGGAGGCCTAGGGACCCCCAAACAGGGCCACATTTTACTGAGTGTATCTGCTGAGAGCACTCAAAGAAGGGGTGATAATTGAGTGGAGTTGGAAAGGATGAAAATTGCTGGAAGTCGGAAAGAAAGGGCATCACAGACAGACCCAGCAGCATATATGAAGCATATAGAGCTGGAACAGCATGACCTGTCAAAAGAATACAATTTCATGTAAGCGAAGGGCATAGGAAGAACAGAGCCCAGAAAATGTGAAACTGAAGAATTTCCTAGAGCCCAAAACTAAAAAATTGCCTCATAGCCCTAGCGTTTCTATGTGTTCTGTTTTGTGTTTTCTGTTTTAAGCAAAAGATTTCCATGTTTAGATTCTGAGTGTAATATCACAAATTATGCAGGAAAGAAATAAATTAAGTTATGTGACCCTGAGGAGAGCTGAACTTCTAACTCCAGAGGTCTATAATCCTCGAGTTAATTTTTGCCTTTTATTAAGCATAAACTCTTTTCTTATACAAAATAATCTGAATACAGTTTCCCATCCCTCTACTTCTCCCATCTCTTCCCACTTCCTCTCCCATACATATCTACTCACTTTCTGAATTTCACTAGAAAAAAAAAAGGCTTCTAGGACATAAAAACAAAACAAAGTAAAATGTAAGATAAAACAAAAAACATCATATTGAAGTTGGACAAGCCAAACCAATAGAAAAATAAAAGAGTCCCAAGAGCAAGCAAAAGAACCAGAGACTCATTTGATCACATATTCAGGCTTCTAATGAAAATACAAATTGAATAGATAGATGATAGATAGATAGATAGATAGATAGATAGATAGATAGATAGATAGATAGATAGATGAATGGATAGATATGGATAGATGGTAGCTAGATAGATGATAGATAGATAGATAGATAGATAGATAGATAGATAGATAGATAGATAGATAGATAGAGATGATAGAGATAGATGATAGATAGATAGATAGAGATAGATGATAGAGATAGATGATAGATAGATAGATAGATAGATAGATAGATAGATAGATAGATAGATGCATTCAGAGGACCTAGAGCAGACACATCTAGGCCCTGTGATCAATACTTTATTCTCTGAGTTTACATGAGCTTTTCTCCGGACCTTGTTCTCATGTTGTCCTCTGTCCCCTCTGTATCCCTGACTCCTTCTACTTTCTATTTTGAAGGTTACCTCAACTCTGAGGGGAGGGATTTTATGGAGACATGTCATTTAGAGATATATGTCATATAGAGATATATCTCTCTGCATGATATCTTGCTGTGGATCTGATTATTTGTGCCCATCTGCCACAGAATAAAGCCATTTTGATGATGGCTTAATAAGGCAGATCTATGAGTATAGCAGAATGACATTAGGGGTCATTTTATTGTTACTATTTTCTAGATCAGTAGTATTTGGTTTTACTCTAGGTATCTGTGCTATCTAGACTCTGGTTGGTCACCAATCAGTGTCAGGTAAGGGGGTTCCATCTCATGGAGTGGAGTCTAAATCAAATCAGACATCTGTTGGTTGACTACTCCCATAAAGTGTGTCACCATTAACCTTGCTGGCAGGAAAATTTGTAGATCAGAAATTTTGTGATTGGGTGGTCTAAAGCTAATTTTGTGATTGGGTGGTCTAAAGCTAATTTTGTCTGTTCCAAAGTATACTAAATATACCCATACATGATATATGAATATTATTTAAGTTTTATTACATTGAAAACAATATATTTTTAATTCCTAGAGAATTTCATATGAAACATCTTGATCATATTAATCATATTCAACCTCACTTCTCCCTCCAAATTTTCTCAGATTTATTCTACTCTACTTCATGTTTGTTTCTCCTTCTTCTTCCTCTTTATCTTCCTCCTCTTCCTATTATTCTTATTTTTATTCTCATGATTATCCTTAAAAAAAAAAAAAGACTGTCTCATAGTGGACATTCTGGTTCTTGCAATTTTTTCTGTCCCTTCTTCTCTGATGTTCTCTAAGCTGTAAATGTAAGGTCTATGTTACAGATACATCAGCTGGGGGCAGGCACCCACAGACAGCTGATCTCTGTATCTTGACCAGTTGTGGCTTTCTAAAATGGCTTCTGTTAGTTGCAAAAAAAAAAAAAAACAATTCTTTAATGAGGATCAAGAGTTAAGTATTTAGGTATTTAGAGTACAGTTAGGAATTATGCTGGTTTAGCAAAGTGGAAGGAGTAGGTCATCCTCTTGATTCCATGGCATTACATACCACAAATAGGTAACTAAATTTACAGTGTTGTACATGAATTCCTCTCTATCTTAAGTCCAATTATCTGTCTGTTTATCGCCTCCAGGGAATAAATGTCACTACTGTGCCTGTCAGAGTAGCTTGTCCTGGTAATCTTTCCTGTGGCATTACAGTTGTATAGGACTATTGGTTTTCTTACTTCATTGGCATTTCGCATGGCACTTTCTAAGACTATGAGAGCTAGTTCTCAGTGACAAGACTTCCATGTCAGATCTAGATCAATTCTTCTCAATCCTAGGTTCAAGGTGTATGGCATTTTCAGAAATAGGGTATCATATTATTTTTCTGGAAATCACCAAGACCAATAACAATATCCTATATATCATTTTAAGGGGTCTGTTAGACTCCCCTGACCAAAAATTTGGAAGAATGTTTTCCATGCCTGAACTGGGGATTTTGTTAGATAGTTTGTAGCTTGGGTGAAAGAAGCATTGTCACTCTGACTGGCATAACTTTAATTAAGTGTGTGTGTGTGTGTGTGTGTGTGTGCACGCACGCGCGCACACATGCACTCATGTGTGAGTTCTGTTATATCTGATGAATACAAGGGTAAATATGTCTCAATGTATACAATGAAATTTTTGCTTAGGTTTTAAAAAGTAGCAAATGTAAAATCTGCCAGTTTAAATCTCTAGAATGAATTTTTCTGAAGTTACAGGAATACAAATAAATGCAGTAGCAATAACCAAAATGTTTAGTATTTTAAAACAATGTATTTCTAACAATCAGTAAAAAAAAATCACAAAATACCAATATCTATTAAGGAAAACTAGTTTTTTAACCTTATTGGCTGGTTACCCTTATTGGCTTGATTATTCTCATCCTATTGGAGAAAAATAGAAAATTAACTGAGAAATTTTCAATTGTTCTTTTCTTCTTAAGAGAAAATATAAATGTGATTTACACCCATTCCAGCTGCTATCAGTAATGCCATAGACAACAGCAATAGGCATGTTGTGGATTTTGTTGTTGTTTGTTTGTTTTAAGATTTATTTATTTATTTATTTATTTATTTATTTATTTATTTATTTATAGGGCATGAGATCCAGTTACAAACAGTTGTGAGCCACCACGTGGTTGCTGAGATTGAACTCAGGACTTCTGATAGGGCAGTCAGTAATCTTAACCACTGAGTCATCTCTCGAGTCCCCATCTTGTGTTTTTAAATACATTAGTATTCGAACATATATTATGACCTTTTCCACATAAAATCTTATTACACCATAATGCAAATTAGAGACTGGGGAAAGATAAGTAGGAGAGCCAGACAGACCTGAGCTTTGATGTTTCCCATCCAATAACCTTCTTTACACTGTAATGCTAATGTACTTTTTGGAAAAACGCCAATGATGATACTATAATGTTTTTCCCCATGTTTCCATATATATATTAGGAATATTTATTTTCCCTTTACATATATATCACTCACTCCTACAGTGAAATAATGAAGTCTTTGTGGAATCTAAGGAAATACTTCAGGTCTACTTTCAGCAGACTGAGATGACATGTTGCTTAACCTTATAGGCTGCTTCTTTAATAGCAAAATGTAGAGGCTAGTAAACACCTGTGTTACAGTCACTAAATGATATATTACTCATTGGGTGAGTAACAGTGCCTGCCACAGACTAACTGTACACTACATACAATGACTCCTTTTATAAATATTTCTGTTATTAGAAATGCTTTTTCAAATGTGATCTCTCTGTTGGAAAAAAAAAGACATCTTTCCACAAAGCACCTATCAGTTCATTATTTTGCTTTTTAAGGTTAATTTTTAGGAAACCAATATGTTATAAACAGTACGAAATCTGTGACTCCAAAACCTTTGCCCTGGCTTTTGTGCATATTTCTAACTTTAAACTTCAAAACTTGCTTAAAATGGTCTTAATTATAACCCACCAAGGTATAAACAAGTTATTTCAAAAGAAAATGTAACTGTACTCTACATGATGTTACTTTTTAAGGGTAATAAGAGCCTAAGGTCACCAGATACAAAATCAGAAAGAGAAAAGCATTTGTAATAACCTACAGGAAAAAAAAGATGACTCCTATCACAAAAAGATTACAAATGGCTATTGTAGGCTTATATTTTTCAAAACCTATTTTAATAGGGGTTCTTTAATGCTTCAATATCCCTTTTAGCCCAACACCCACCAGAGGTAGAGGAAAAGAAAGGTTAATAGAAATCAGGGATTGTGGACCTGTCTAGAAATACTTCTTTGGGATCCTTCCTGTCTGTGTCAGTGCCCTGAGCAGTCCTAGGGCACCAGCTCTGAACTCAGTCTCCGTAAACCCAGAGGAGGCTGGATTCCCAGGAACTCTACATGCTCAGGATCATAGGTGAAGGTGCCATGACACACTCCCCCGGCCCAAACAGGGAGTAATTGGGACCCACAGGGATCCAGGAACTCCCTCACAGCCACTGGCTCAAGATCCTTCTGGTAGGCACTGGTACCCTGATAAGTCCTAGGACGCCAGTTCTGCACCAAATCACAGAACACCCAGAGAAGCCTGGACTCCCAGGAGCTATAACACACCCAGAAACATAGGATAATAGGATTACAGGATCTATCAGGAGCTTAGTCACACCAAGATTTCAGGATCCCAGAAGTAACCAAACTCCCAGGTGCTCTTATAGCTAGGATCTCAGGATCACAGGATCACAGAGACAGCTGGACTCTTAGGATTTCAGAGGGGTCCCTGATGGAGGAGTTAGAGGGCAGACTGAAAAAGTTAAAGGGGCTTGCGGCCTCATGGGGAGAGCAACAATACCAACCAACCAGAGCTTCCAGGGTCTAAACAGCTAACCTGGGAAGTCACCTGGAGGGACCCATAGCTCCAGCTGTATATAAAGGGGAGGATGGCCTTGTCGGGCTTCAGAGGGAGAGGAGGGCCGTGGTCCTGTGAAGTCAGGATGCCCACTGTGGGGAAATTTGAGGGCGGGGAGGTGAAGTGGGTGGATGGGTGGGGGCACACCCTCATAGAAGTAGGAGGAGGGGGATGGGATAAGGAGTTTCTGGGGACAGGAATGGGGAAAGTGGATAACATCTGATTTAAATAAATAAATTATCCAATAAAAAAATCAGATACTGGAACTGGCTATCACAGTTGAGCATTTGATAGTTTCGTCAGCAATTTAATATTACCCGTATTATTGGGATTATATATAATTGTCAATGACAACGTACTATGAAAGGGGCCTATGGAACGTTAAAACATTTTCATAATATAAAAGGGGGGATGTTTATGCCTGTACACCACAAATTTATTTAATCATGTTCTTTTAATTGTAAAATTTTTTAATAAATTTGGATGCCAAAAAAACTTTCTGCTGAGTGTCTATGGCAATCTACAACTAGGCATATTTATGTGTAGGTAAAAGGAAAGGATCCACTTACTACCATAAGGTACCATCCTGATCAGGTATTTAATATGGGAAAAAGGGCATGTTTGTGTTTTTTCTACAAGATGCTGAAAGAGCATGGTGGCTGCCAGAGCAACAGGTGAAGGATGCCAGGACAAAGAATGATGCTGACCTGTAATTTTGTTGAGTGCCCTGACAATGGTGTCTTGGAAGCTGTATTGGACATATATTCCCAATCCACCTTTGCTTACGTACACCCCAGATGGGACAAGCTGCCTTGCTTTAAGTTTTTAGACCTTGTGAAACAGAGAGTCAAAAAAGAAGTTATAGTGACTCTTGTATTTTTCTTAAATGTGACCAGTTATTCGAATTCAATCATGGACTGGTCTAGAAATCAATCCAATATTGAAAATAACAGTCTTTGTTTGGAAGGCTAGTTCTGAATATTTTCAGACACATATTTGGAAGTTAGCTGGAGTTCTCTATGATGTTGTGTTAGCAAGAAATAAAGTTGGAACAGAATCTGGATTTCAAACAAGTCTTAGTACATGTGTTAAAGCTCTTTTGTCAAGTTAAAATTACTTTTGTTTCTTCTACAGTATTTAATATAAGTTGCATTGATTGTACACTTTCAAATTGTGTTAGTGTGTTGAAACCAGGCATGTCTGTTATGAAGGTCTATCAATCAGCTTTTATTTTATTGCCCTGAGTATCACAGAACCTTGGTATTCTGATAAAAGCTTGCAAGTACTAGAAGAAGTAAGTCAAGCTTTAAGCAGAAGCAAGAGAGTAGTGGGCTTTATTATTGCTGGTATAACAGCTTCAATTACATTAATTGCTAGCGCCACTGCTTCTGCAATTGATTTGACACAAAAAGTTAGACAGCTACTTTAGTTAATCAGTTAGCAAAAACATATTACTTATGTGTTTAATATACAAGAGGATTTAGATAGGCATTTGGAACAACGAATTGATGCTCTTTGTCCTATTCAAATTATTGGAAGGAGGTTCAGAGTTTAAGAGTAAGGAGCCATCTCAAGTGTCATGCCAAATACCATTGGATTCATGTTAGTTCTAAAATTTACCATGATAGTCATTATAATTAGGGGAAAGTTTAAAGATACTTGCAGTGTATTTGGCATAATTCTGACACCTCTCTGGATGTCTTAAGTTTTCATAGTGAGCTTATGAATTTGAAGAATGCTGCTCTGCTGAGTGTTGATTCCAAAGATACTACTGATAAAATTACCCATGGCCTGAGGTCAGTATTTCTATTTTGGTCAAGCTTCAAGATTGGCATATATAGCTTGAATATGCTAGCCCTTTTTGTCCTGGGAATAATTTTGTTTCTGCCTATAGTGTTAAAGCTTGTCTTTAACAACATCAATACGTTGGCAGCCAAAGTACATGGCTTGAAACTGAAAATGCACCTCCAGACAGAGTTATTAATTTAACAGGCTGGCAAGCCAAGGATTAGTAAGATTCTGCACAGAGCCTTACCAACCTAAGACATAAGTGCATTACTTTTGATAATGCATATTCCACGATGGATAAGGAAGGCATTCTTGTCAGAACAACCTAAGACAAGCTGTCTTGTTTATGAAATAAAAAAGTGGGAGATATGGAGAGTTTTGGGGGCTGCTCAGCAAGAATCTGACATAAGCCAAGGACAGGAAATGGACTGCTTGGCAGGAATATGACATTGGCCAAGGACAAACAAGTAAGCTTCAGGCAGGAATCTGACATTAGGCTAGAACAAAGAAGTAATTTCAGGCAGGAATCTAAATATTAGGCTAGAACAAGGAAGTAGGCTTCAGACATGAAAGTGACTTTGGGGTAGAACAAGGAAATAGGCTCTGCTATTTTGGTCATCCTGATAAGCCCTTAGAAACAGTGATCAGGGGAATGTTCACTGAATTATGTTTATTGTCTTGCTTGTGCTTTGACTATTTGTGTTTATTGTCTTGCTTGTTCCTTGACTATTTGCATCTATGTACTGCTAGTTCCTCAACCTAGAACTGACCTTAATACTTGCATGTAATTAAAATGGTATAAAACCAAAAAGTATGAGGGGAGATGGGATGGGGGTTTCTAGTGAGGGTAAATGTAGAAAGGGTATGAGTTCTGAAATGTAAATGAATAAAATATCCAATAGAAAAAAAAAAAAGAAACACTTCTTAGTGGCTATTCCCATCTTTGTTGTTAGCAGTCCATTCCACTAGAAAAACACCAAATGTGAAAAATCAGTAGCACTTTGATCCAGAAGAAACTGAGCAGCTGTGCTGATCAGTGTGTGTCCACAAAAATATCACCAGAAGTTTTTGGGGGAGTTACACTCTACAAAGTTATGAGACGTCACAATTAGCAAGGTGAACAAATGCGAGAGGGTCCTCAGACTGTCTTTGGATTTACATGTATTTTTTCTAATTATTATATGTCCTTTCATGTGTCTTCAGAACATCCTCTCACCTATATCTGCTTCAGCAAAACATCACATGATATAACTCAGTCCCCAAAGAAACCAGAAATTTGCACTTCAGGCCATGTTTATAAATCATGAAGGAATAAGCTCGATGAAGTGAAGTATGTTTTATAAAATAGCCAAATACTGTTAAAAGAAACTAAAATTAAGATAGATGAAAATATAATAGACTACATTGCAATTAAAACATTATAAATAAACCATATGATAAAATAAAGTACAGAGAATAATGTTTAAAATTGAAAATATTCGCTGGGTGGTGGTGGCACACGCCTTTAATTCCAGCACTTGGGAGGCAGAGGCAAGCGTATTTCTGAGTTCGAGGCCAGCCTGGTCTACCAAGTGAGTTCTAGGACAGCCAGGGCTACACACAGACACCCTGTCTCGAAAAACAAACAAACAGAAAAAAAAATATGCCCAGTGGGAATGTTAGGTAGCAAATCACACATAGTAGCAACATCATAAAATCTAGTAACATGAAAGATAGGCCTTGGAATAAAATCTGAAGCACTGAAACCAGAGACACAATATGTTAGGCATAGAAGATGGGGCAAGACGCAAGACGCAAAACTCTCAGAAGGAAACTTTAAAACTTCTTAATTTGTATTCTACTCAATAAATAGCCTAGTACAAGAGTAATTTGTCAGTTCCAAAAGGATGGATAATTTCAAAATTGTTACTGAATGAGTAAATAGATGGAAAAGAGATCATAGAAGAGGTTAAGATGTAATGAGCAATTTTGACCCATGAACATTGTATTGTAGAAATGTAGAACACAGTTTTCATACACATTTGGGATATTTAGAAAATTAATATACACCGTAGCAAAAAGTGTATGTCAACAAACATCAAAGGATGGATCATACCAGAAACAGAAGGAGGCAGAATGTTGCTCCTGGAGCTTCACCACTGTTTTATAGCTTTCTCTAAATGAGAAACATGAATATTATGTAATGTTCTATTAACATAGATTGTTTTGTTGTGTGTTTTGTGTGATTTATAGAGGCTTTTTAATAGATACAAACCAACCAAAAATAGTTCTCTGACTAAGTTACTGTTATTCCAGAGACTACACAGAAACTAGACTTTTCAAAATACTTTTATCCTGGGAAATTAAGAGACAGCCCAAACAGGTTATTCACCGTGTATGACAAGCATCCCCTTCGTCAGACAAGAAAGCAACTCCAATAGTCATATATTATAATTCTGCTGCTTAAGTAACCTTTTGTTAATTCATCTCATTAAAATTACATGTCAATTAATCAACTGAGTTTTTACAAATATTTGACTTTTTCTTGCTAGTTAGCTAACAAATGTCAATCAATTACTCTGGTCAGTGATAGAACTTGGCAAATCTGCGGCCTAAGTTCAATTCTTATTACCACAGCAGGTAGTGGGAAGAGAAGGAAGATTACTGACAAGCAGTGTCAGATCCCTTAAATATTTTTAAAGCAGTCCAACTATGTAACAATTAATTTCCTTTCTATTCAAAAATATGTATGTGATATTTAGAAAGAAGTGTATATAGATATATATACATATACACTATATATATGTATATAGTGTAAATAAAATAAGTAATATATATCATCAACCCAGAAATAATTAAGAACCTCTGCATATAAATAATTTGGAGGGAAAAGGTCATTCAAATTATTTTTAAAATTCTAAGAAACATTAAAATATAAATTACTGGTGATGCCATTACCTCATGGATAGTTATTTGCCTCAAATTGCTTTCTTTTCGTTTGAGAGTCCATTTCTTTTCAAATAGTTGATAAAAGGGAAATGAAATATTATCTGTAGAGTACTAGGGCTTATTTGGGTTTTTTTCCATTAAAATTAAACTGTCCAGTGAAGGAAGTGAAATGCTCTATGTATTCATGATGCTGTCATCATTTTCACCCAAACAGAACTTTTATTTCTAGTAAGAAGTATTCACTGTCTGTTGAATGTTGGATTTCATGTGTTAATACTATAAAATCATAACCAGGTGGTGGTGGCACAAGACTTTAATTCCAGCACTCAGGAGACAGAAAGAGGCATATTTCTGTGAATTCGAGACTTGCCTGGTCTACAGAGCAAGTTCCAGGACAGCCAGGGTTACATGAAGAAAAGCTGTCTTGAAAAAACAAATAGATGATAGATAGATAGATAGATAGATAGATAGATAGATAGATAGATAGATAGATAGATAGATACATACATACATACATACATACATAGATGGGTGGATGGATGGATGGATGGATGATGGATGGGCGGGTGGATGGACGGACAGACAGACAGACAGACAGACAGATAAAAGAATTAATGCAAAATCATCCTACTCTGTTAGTTGGGAATTCTATGTTTTCTAGAAAGATTGCTTAATTTTGAAACTCATGAAAATACAACAGCTCTTAGATCCTGAGTTCAACTACAGGAAAACCCAACAATTCTTCTATTTGTTCTTCTGGGCTTATCTTGAAATTTCTTTTATTTTTCTTTTTCCTGTTTTGGGGAGGGAACATCCAACTTCTTTTGCTTGGTTTAACATAGAAGCTTATTCTTCCATGAGCTATCATTCCTCTCATTCCTTTTGTGAAGTTTAAAATAAATATTCTGGTTAATGTTTTGCTCAGGCAATTATGAAATCTAATTTTTAAAAGGCTAGACAAGTGTTGCACAAATACAGCTACCAGAAGCACTCCATTGTGAAACATGACAAGACCTTAGCTGCATCTGGTTGCCCTGTGTGCTGTTTTGAATGAGTTACTCACAAATTAGCTTATTTCATTCACACTTCCTCACTACTAACATGACAGGCAATTTTTAAAGACAAGAAATGTGTGACTCCATTTTCAACTTTTTAAAGTATTTCACAATTGAAGGCATCACTCTCCTTATTTCTGCAGTTGTTTTGACTACATTTTTCTTCACCCTCCTATGTACTTGTCTCTTGCCTACAACTTTCATGAATAGCACTGATGTCCAAATTTGTACTTGTAATGTCCTGAGGACAGAGTGACATCATTTCATCCATTACACAGGTCAGTCAAGAGACATCACGCAGAGACAGAAGGCTGCCCTTCACTCTAGGTAATCCCCAGCACTCTGGCCTCTCTAGTTTCTGGATTTGCACCTGCAGAAACTTCTTCCCCAACTTCTTTCTTTGTGCTATCTCCTTCAGACTGAAATCACCAGAAGGAAACACTGGGTTCTGATACTCCTGGGATTTTTTTTTCTTTATATAATACCCAGGATTTTTAAATATTTTAAAGATCAGTGACTGTTTACAGTTCACCTTTGTACTGTGGCCTGTACTCACTCTGCTTTTGACTTTTATCTGATCCTATGTCATTAGCATGGGATCCTGCCAAGAGCTCTGCAAAGGCTGTTAACAGTCTTCATCTTCTTACACCAGACAGAAGCAGTGAAACTGTCAACTTCTCTTTCTGGTTTCCAAAAATACTCCTTCTGGAAAGCACTGAGGAAATCAAAATTTACAAAGGAAAACTCCTACCTGTCTGCCATTGTTGATGGTTACTTTCAGGCTCAAAGTAGCATCATTATTTCCCAGGCCTGCAATGATATCAGAACAAACCAACTAGAATGGCTCCTTCCTCTCTTTCTAACCTGTTTCAACTTTCAACTTGATCATTCACCTCAACTAGGAAAAGGGGATGTAAACACTCAGCTTAGTTTGGCAGGTGAAACATTTTTTATCCCCCCTCTTTTTATGTCATTATATCAAGATAAATGTCAATCTTTGTTGAATTTGCTTTATTCTCAAAATGAAAAACTGCAGAATTAATTAAGTAATGATTATCTTATTTTACTTTGTTTCATTATCAAGGGATGGTTAGTTTTATATTGAAAATTACATTGGATAATAAAATTCTGAGTAAATATAACCTCTCACATTATCAATAAACTTACAAAATGGATTATTTAACTAAAACTGGCTTACATATAAAGCCTCACTCACTTGTTGGCATCCATGACTGTTTTCTAAGAATTGATGCCCTTGAGACTTGAGAGGCTTCTTGCATATGAAAAAAATCCCAATTTGTGAGTTCTATCTTCCACATGAGGGTCCCTTTAAGGTGCATATTTATCATGGGAATTAGACTAATGGCTAATTCAGTGTTGGGTTTTTTTTTTTACATACTTAAAATTCACTAATGACTTATGTAATGAAGTATTAGATAGGTTAATTAATGAATATATAATGCACATAAAGTTATTACAAATGCTGTTACTGTACATATCAGGTTATTTTTGTTTCGAACTCTGGTAAAGCCCAATCTATATTTAATACTTCATATTTGCAGAGAACATAGGTCAAACCCGTGCAGGTTTCTAGATTGTCCGTTCTCTGTCTGTGGGCCCCTAGGAGTCCTGCTTAGTTGATTCTGTGGGCTATGTTCTTGTAGTGTCCTTGTCCTCTCCAGCTCCTACAGTCCTTCTTTGGCAGGATTCCCTTAGCTCGCCTAATGTTTGGCTGTGAGTCTCTGCATCTGTTCCCATCAGTTGCTGGATGAAGCTCATCTGATGACAACTATGTCAGCCTCTTGTCTATTAGTATGATTAGGAGTCATTTCATTGACTTATTTATTTAGGTATTTTTCCATAACTTTTAAATCAAAAGAAAAATCATTTCATTAAAAGGGTAGATAAGAATATTACAATAAACGAGACGTAGGTTAATAGGCAGACAGTACCAGATATCCATCTTTAAAAGACAAAATAGCCTCGGCTACATGTCTACTGGGTGTCCTATAATGAAATGAAGAAGAAAGGTATCAGTTTAATTTTATAATAAACTTGACAGACAGGGTCCTAATGCAAGAAATAAAGGTAGTAAAATAAGGATATGCTTCACTACAGTTTGGAGTTCTATGCCAAAAACTCTGCCTGGAGAAATATTGCAAGAAACTGTAATGGAAGAAAATAGTTCCTTGAAACATTATTTTACTGGCTCTGAAGTAGGTTTTGAGAAACATAATATGGAAAGTGAATATTTATTTCACCAGACAAAATGGAAAAGGGACTTCAGAACTGAGAGACTTTCATCCTCTTAAATATAGAACCCCACATTCAATGAGTCAACATGAAACCTGTGTCTGGGCAAAAGTCAGTGGACCCTTTTTTTCCCCAAAGCGCTCTCAATCTTTTTGTAAATTTTATTGGATATTTTCTTTATTTACGTTTCAAATGTTATCCTTTTTCCCGGTCTCTATCTGAAACCCCTAATCCCAACACCTTTCCTTGTTTCTTTGAAGGTGTTTCCCCACCCACAAACCCAATCCTGCCTCCCCACCCTCGAATTTCCGTACACTGGGGCTTCGAGCCTTCACAGGACCAAGGGTCTCTCCTCCCACTGATGCCAGACCAGGCCATCCTCTGCTACGTATGTGGCTGGAGCCATGGGTCTCCCCATGTGTACTCCTTGGTTGATGGTTTAGTCCATGCGAGCTCTGGGGGAGTCTGGTTGGTTGATTGTTGTTCTTCCTATGGAGTTGCAAACCCCTTCAGCTCCTTCAGTCCTTCCCTAACTCCTCCACTAAGGACCCATGCTCAGTCTAATGTTTGATTTCGAGCATCCAAATCTGTACTGGTCAGGCTCTAGAAGAGCCTCTAAGGAGACAGCTGTATCACGTTCTTGTCAGCAAGCACCTCTTCGCATAAGCAATAGTATTGGTGTATCTTCTTTAGAGAAATATTTGTTCAAATATTTTGACCACTTTTATTGTTAGGTTGGAGTTCTATCAGATTTGTGATTTACTAATAATTTTTTTACTATGCTAATGTACAATTGCTTTTACTTTGATGAAGGCCAAAATATCTACATGTTTCTTTAGCCCATACTTTTCGTAATACATCCAAGAAAGGATTGCTAAATCCAGGGTTACAGTCATATTCCTGTATGTGTCAGTCTAAGAACTGTATGGGTTTTAGCATATATTTATGGATTTTACTAATTTTGACTTAGACTCTGTACAGAGTTTTAGCTAATTTTGTAATTTTAGTATTTTATTGGATATTTTATTTATTTGTATTTCAGATGATATTCCTTTTCCCTATTTCCACCCCCTCAAAAACCCACATAGCATCCCCACTCCTCCTGTTTCTATGAGGATGTAACCCATTCACACTCAAATTCCCCAACACTGGGGCATCCAGCCTTCACAGGACCAAGAACCTCCTCTCCCACCATTGCCCAACAAGGTGATCCTCCCCTACATATACAGCTGGGGTCATGGATCCCAGACTTGTGATTTAGACCCTGAGAACTCTGGTTGGTATTGCTGCTCTCCCCATGAGGCCGCAAACCCTTTCAGCTCCTTCAGTCTTCTCTCTAACTTCCCCATTGGGACCCCCATAATCAATTCTATGGTTAGCTGTGAGCATCTGCCTCTGAATATTTCACACTCTGGTAGACCTCTAAGGAGACAGCTATACCAGGCTCCTGTCAGCATGCACTTCCTGACATCCACAACTGAATCTGCCTCTGTTGACTGCACATGGGATGGATGGATCCCAAGGTGAGGCAGTCTCTGGACGGCACCCCTTCTGCTTCTGCTCCACACTTTGTCTCCATATTTGCTCTCAGGAGTATTGTGTGACTACTTCTAAGAAGGACCAAGCACCCACACTTTGGTCTTCCTTCTTCATGAGCTTCACGTGGTCTATAAGTTGCATCTTGGGTATTGCAAAATTTTAGGCTAATATCCAATTAACAGTGAGTGCATACCATGTGTGTTCTTTTGTGATTGGGTTAGCTCACTCGGGATGCTATTTTCTAGTTCTATCCATTTACCTAAGAATTTCTCAAATTCATTATCTTTAATAGCTGAGTAATACTCCACTGTGTAAATGTACCACATTGTTTGTATCCATTCCTCTGTTGAAGGACATCTGGGTTCTTTCCAGATTCTGGTTATTATAAATATGACTGCTATGAACATAGTGGAGCATGTGTCCTTGATATGTTTTAGAGCATCTGGGTATATGCCCAGGAGTGGTAATGCCGGGTCCTCAGGTAATGCTATGTCCTATTTACTAAGGAACCACTAGACTAATTCCCTGAGTAGTTCCCAGAGTGGTAGTATCAGCTTGCAATACTACCAACAATGGAGGAGGGTTCCTCTTTCTCCACATCCTTGCCAGCATCTGCTAAAGACTGAGTTTTTGGTCTTAGCCATTCTGACTGGTGTGAGGTGATATGTCAGGGTTGTTTTGATTTGCATTTCCTTGATGACTAAGGGTGTTGAATATTTCATTAGGTGCTTCTCAACCATTCGAGTTTCCTCAGTTGAGAATTCGCTGTGCTCTGTACCCCATCTTTTAATAGGGTTATTTAGTTGTCTGGAGTCTAATTTCTTGAGTTCTTTGTATATATTGGATATTAGTCCTCTATCGGATGTAGGATTGGTGAAGATCTTTTCTCAATCTGCTGGTTGCCATTTTGTCCTATTGACAGTGTCCTTTGCCTTACAGAAGCTTTGCAATTTTATGAAGTCCCATTTGTCAATTCTTGATCTTAGAGCATAAGCCATTGGTATTCTGTTCAGGAACTTTAGCCATAGGCCCAGTATTCAAGGCTCTTCCTCACTTTCTCTTCTATTAGTTTTAGTGTATCTGGTTTTATATGAAGGTCCTTGATCCATTTTGACTTGAGCTTTGTACAAGGAGATAAGAATGAATTGATTTGCATTTTTCTACATACTGACCTCCAGTTGAACCAGCACCATTTGTTGAAAATGCTGTCCTTTTTCCACTGGACAAAGATCAAGTGACCATGGGTATGTGGGTTCATTCCTGGGTCTTCAATTCTATTCTGTTGATCTTCCTGCCTTCCTCCGTAACAATATCATGTAGTTTTTAACACTATTGCTCTGTAGTACAGCTCAGGGTCAGGGCTGGTGATTCCTTCAGAAGTTCTTTTATTGTTGAGAATAGATTGTATTATCCAAATGAATTTGCAAAATACTCTTCCTATCTCTATGAAGAACTGAGTTGGAATTTTGATGAAGATTGTATTGAATCTGTGGACTGCTTCCTGCAAGTTGGCAATTTTTACTATATTAATCCTCCCAACCCATGAGCATGGGAGATTTTTCTATCTTCTGAGATCTTTATCAATTTTGTTCTTCAGAGACTTAAAATTCTTGTCATACAAATCTTTCACTTGCTTGGTTAGATTCACACCAAGGCATTATATTATTTGTGACTATTGTGAAGGGTATCAGTTCCTTAATTTCTTTCTCAGCCTGTTTATTCTTTGAGTAGAGGAAGGCTACTGAATTGTTTGAATTCATTTTATATCCATTCACTTTGTTGAAGTTGTTTTTCAGGTTTAAAAGTTCTCTGGTGAAAGTTTTGGGGTCACTTAATTATTCTATCATATCATCTACAAATAGTGATATTTTGACTTCTTCCTTTCCAACTTGTATCCCTTTGACCTCCTTTTGTTGTCCATTCACTCTGGCTAAGATTTTGAGTAGTATACTGAATTGGTAGGGAGAGAGTGGTAGCCTTGTCTAGACCCTGATTAGAGTGGGATTGCTTCCAATTTCTCTCCATTTAGTTTGATGTTGGCTACTGGTTTGCTGTATATTGCTTTTACTATGTTTAGGTATAGGCCTTGAATTCCTTATCTTTCTGGAATTTTACCATGAAGGGATGTTGAATTTTTACAAATGCTTTCTAGGTATCTAGTGAAATGATCATTTGGTTTTATTCTTTGAGTTTGTTTATATAGTGGATTAAGTTGATGGATTTCCATATATTGGACAATCCCTGGAATCATAAGATAAAGCCTACTTGATCATGATAGATGATTGTTTTGATGTGTTCTTAGATTCGGTTCATGAGAATTTTATTGAGTATTTTTGCATCAATATTCATGAGGGAGATTGGTCTGAAGTTCCTTTTCTTTGTTGTGTCTTCTTCTTTGTTTAGGTATGAGTGTAATTTTGGCTTCATAGAACAATTTTCATAGTGTTTCTTTGGTTCTTATTTTGTGTAATTGTTTGAAGAGAATTGGTATTAGGTCTTACTTGAATGTCTGGTGTAATTCTGCACTAAAACCATCTGGTCCTGCACTTTTTTTGGTGCGGGGACTTCTAATGACTGCTGTTATTTTTTTAGGGGTTATGGGACTGTTTAGACGGTTTATCTGCTTCTAACTTAACTTTGGTACTTGGTATCATTCTAGAAAATTGTCCATTTCATCCAGATTTTCCAGTTTTGTTGAGTATAGGCTTTTGTAGTAGGATCTAATGATTTTTTAAATTTCCTCAGTTTCTTTTGTTATGTCTCCCATTTCAGTTCTGGTTTTATTAATTTGGAAGCTGTCTCTGTGCCCTCTGGTTACTCTGGCTAAGGATTTATCTATCTTGTTGACTTTCTCAAAGAACCAGCTCCTGGTTTTATTGATAGTTTGTATAGTTCTATTTGCTTCTACTTGGTTGATTTCAAACCTGAGTTTAATTATTTTCTGCCAACTATTCCTCTTGGGTGTATTTGCTTCTTTTTGTTCTAAAGCTTTCAGGTGTCCTGTCAAGTTGCTAGTGTATGCTCTATCCAGTTTCTTTTTTTAGGCACTTAGAGCTATGAGATTTCTTCTTAGAACCAATTTCATTGTGTCCCATAAGTTTTGCTATGAGGAGCTTTCATTTTCATTAAATTCTAAAATGTCTTTAATTTCTTTCTCTATTTCTCCCTTGAACAAGATATCATTGAGTAGAGTGTTGTTTAGTTTCCACATGAATGTGGGCTTTCCATTGTTTTTGTTTATATTAAATACCAGCCTTAGTCCAAGGTGATCTGATAGGATGCAAGGGATTATTTCAATCATTTTGTATCTGTTGAAGCCTGTTTTGTGATCAATTATATGGTCTATTTTGGAGAAGGTACCATGAGGTGCTGAGAAAAATATATATTCTTTTGTTTTGGGGTTAAATGATCTATAGATAGCTGTTAAATCCATTTGATTCATAATTTCTGTTAGTTTCACTGTGTCTCTGTTTAGTTTCTGTTCTCATGATTTGTCCATTGCTGAGAGTAGGATGTTGAAGTCCCCCACTATTATTGTGTGAGTTGCAATTTGTGCTTTGAGCTTTAGTAAGGTTTCTTTTATGAATGTGGGTACCTTTGCATTTGGAGCATAGACATTCAGATTTGAGATTTCATCTTGGTAGATTTTTCCTTTGAAGAGTATGAATTGTCCTTCCTTATCTTTTTTGATTACTTTTGGTTGAAAGTCGATTTTATTTGATATTATGACTACTACAGTTTGTTTCTTGGAACTATTTGCTTGGAAATTTGTTTTCCATCATTTTACTCTGAGGTAGTGTCTGTCTTTGTCACTGAGGTGCATTTCCTGTATACAGCAAAATAGTAAGTCCTTTTGATGTATCCAGTCTGTTCATCTATGTCTTTTTTGGGGGAATTGAGTCAATTGATATTTAGAGATATTAAGGAAAAATGATTGTGGCTTCCTGTTAGTTTTGTTATTAGATGTATTGTTATGTTTGTGTAGCTATCTTCTTTTGGGTTTGTTGGAAGATTACTTTTTTGCTTTTTCTAGGTTGTAGTTTTCCTCCCCGTATTGGTGGTTTCTCACTATTATCCTTTGTAGGTCTGGATTCTTGGAAAGATATGTGTAAATTTGGTTTTGTCATGGGATATCTTGGTTTTGCTACCCGTGGTAATTGAGAGATTTGCTGAGTATAGTAGCCTGGATTGGCATTTGTGTTCTCTTAGGTTCTGTATGACATTGGTTTTTATAGTCTCTGGTGAGAAGTCTGGTGTAATTCTTATAGGTCTGCCTTTATAAGTTACTTGACTTTTTTGCCTTACTGCTTTTAATATTCTTTCTTTGTTTTGTGCATTTATTGTTTGAATGGTATGTGATGGGAAAAATTTCTTTTATGGTCTGGTCTATTTGGTGTTCTGTAGGCTTCTTTTATGTTCATGAACATCACTTTCTTCAGGTTAGAAAAGTTTTCCTCTATAATTTTGTTGAAGATATTTACTGGCCTTTTAAGTTGGGAATCTTCACTCTCATCTATACCTATTATCCTTAGGTTTGGTCTTCTCATTGTGTCCTGAATTTCCTGGATGCTTTGGGTTAGGACCTTTTTGCATTTTGCATTTTCTTTGACAGTTGTGTCAATGTTTCCCATGGTATCTTCTGCACATGAGATTCTCTCTTCTATCTCTTGTATTCTGTTAGTGATGCTTGTGTCTATGACTCCTGATCTCTTTCCTAGGTTTTATATCTCAAGTGTAGTCTCCCTTTGAGATTTCTTTACTGTTTCTACTTCCATTTTTAGATCCTCGATGGTTTTGTTCAATTCCTTCACCTATTTGATTGTGTTTTCTTGCAATTCTTTAAGAAAATTTTGTGTTTCCTCTTTAAGGGCTTCTACCTGTTTACCTATGTTCTCCTGTATTTCTTTAAGGAAGTTATTCATGTCTTCCTTAAAGTCCTCTATCATTATCATGGGACGTAATTTTAAATCTGAGTCTTGCTTTACCATTGTGATGAGGTATCCAGGACTTGCTATGGTGGGAGAACTGGGTTCTAATATTGCCAAGTAACTTTGGTTTCTCTTGCAAGTTCTTGCACTTGCCTTTCGATATCTGATTATCTGTAGTACTACCTGCACTCACTGTCTCTGACTAGTTTGTCTTTTCTGTTATCTTGCTTATGTCAGAACTCCTCAGATTCCAGCTGTCTCTGTGATTCTGTGATCCTGAGATCCTTGGTGTAAGAGCTCCTGGGATTCAAGCTTCCTCTGGGTGTCGTGGGATTGGGTACATAACTCTGATCCTGGGTGTGTTATAATTCCTCAGGGTCCAGCTTCCTCAGCTGCTCTGAGTACAGAGGATCCTCTGCTGCTCTTTGTGCAGTGGATCCTCTAGGATGGGTCCGGATGTGGTATCTTCATGGGAGCAGACCAGCTAGGAGTCTGCCCGAGCAACAAAGATCAAGCAGAGGGGGCAGAAGGGAAGTGGTATTCAGTAGGGCGGGGTTTGGTGGGTGATGTGTCCTGAGTGAGCTTGGCTCCCAGCTGCAGCTCTTGGGCTTTGGGTTGTGGGGGAGGGTTCTTACCTGCTACTCTACTCTGAGTATAATGGTTCCTGTAGGATGGGTCAGGATATGGTGTCTTCACGGGAGCAGACCAGCTAGGAGTCTGTTCCAGCAACAAAGACCAAGTGGAGGGTGCAGGAGGAGTCAGTGGAGCCTTTAGGTAATAAATAAAGGTAAGTTGAGCCCACATAGAATAATCTTATGAAAGTGTGGGAATATGCAGTGCAAATTTAAGAGATACAGCATTTGTAGATTTTCACCTGAATTTCTGCTGACGAGCAAACAGCTGTCCTCACAGAACCATCTTAGAACTGAAATGTTCAGCCTATTCATGAGAAGTCATCTTCTGACTTCCTAATATCTTCCAAGAGAGGAGGAAACACTGGATTATTAACCATCTATAAAACACACTCATTTAAGTACTACCTGTTAGTTACCAATAAGCTTTACTTTATTGGTGGAAAATGTTACTTATATGTGAGTCATTTAAGCCACTAAGAAGGGATCCTGAGCTCACTTTACTAAGTCTGATCAAAACAACTTCTAAAATGTTCAAAAGTCCAACATACCCTCAAAGCACGGGAATTTTCTATTAATCATTCAGATGTCTAAGAAGTTCATGAAATTTATGAACTTACACATTTCACAGCAAAATCTTAAAATTATCTGCAACCAGCTGAAAGCAGATGCACAAATTTAGTAGTTTGAGGTTAGACTGGTCTACATAATGAGTTCCAGGACAGCAAAGGCTACATGGAAAAACCCTATATTGGAAAATAAAAATGTGTCTGAAATAAATTAGTAGCATCTACAAGCTGCTAGGCATCATGTCAGTTGCTCTGCAAATGGTGAAATTTATATTTCCTAGATGCAATGGCTTGGTCCTTCTACTATAACGGGTTCTTGTATTCATTCTTCTATTCTTGAGACAGAACAGTGTGATCTCTATCCCCACATCTAAAGGCAATTTCATAGCAATTTTTAATCACAGAAAAAGCAAAACCTCAAATTAAGAATACATCTTTACTAGCTACAAGCTGGAAACAACTCAGACATCCCACAACAGAAGAATGTATACAGAGACTGTTCTATTTCCTAATAGTCATGTACTCCCTCTGTATATAAATTTGTCAAAACTTTATATAATGCATTTAAATTTTTTATGTTTTATTATATCTACATTTTACTTGTAAACAATATTTTAGATTAAAAAATAAAATTTGATAACTTATTGTTGTTCAGTGTCAAGGACCATTTAGTCATCCTGGCGCAAATTATAGCTGTAGAAAACTTTTTACACTGCACCAAAGTAAATGTGCGTTTTTTATTTTCAGCTTTTAGACTATGCCTATAATTCAAACATAAAGTTCACTTATAGAGTATAAATTTTAAAACCTTGAAAAACTGGTGCTAATATTAAATAGAATTTTTGAAACAGAGAGAAATATGGATAGCTTTGGCTGAGAGAATATGGACAACAGAGTTGCGATGGCTTTGAAGGGTTACTGGTGTTATTTTACATGTAAGGATTTGAGATACTAAAGATGACATTCTACATACATATGTATGTACCTATACAAAGGAGTTTAAATGGAATTACCATGCTATGGGACAACACTACAGGCTAACATAAAAACCCATTACCAGGAATGGGTTACCTTCATAGGAGTTGTTGGCCAGTGAGATTCCATAGATTCCCACATATTATAGACTATTGACAATACTTTTGGTAACCCTTCAGAAACTGATGGCAAACACTATTGCTAAAAACACAATGTACTTGAACCATACCTAGAACATAGAGAAATCAAACTGATATTAACCTGGAAACTTCATTTTTACTGGTTTGGTTAGCTTTCATAGTACTGGAAGGTGTGCCACACACTACCAGAAGGGGAAAGTAATGAACAGTCTTAAAGAACAACAATAACTACAGACCTGTCAAGATGGACCTACTGGGGCATGAACGCCATTAGAGTAACCAACAACTTTCTGACTGGATTAAATAAAGGCCCTCTCCACAAGAATTAACATATTCCTGTTGTGGATGGGCCTGGTGCTGTTTGTATTTCAATATTAATTCTGCTCTCCTGTAAGGGACTATGGAACAGGAGTGAGTCACATACTCAGGTGACTTCTTGTAAGCCATCCCCTAATGAATAAAGGAGCCAATCACTAGGCAAGTAGGAAGGACTTCCGGGTTGGATATGGGAAGAGAGGAAGCAGGAGAGAGATAGGGCCTTGTTGGATGGGATTAGCATGAGGACAAGACGTAGCTACTAGTGTCTCCCAGTTTCAATGGCGATCCGCCAGCATCCATCAGAAGATTTAGATTTAATATATCTTACAAGATTAGGATTCTAGTTATTGCACCCAGTGATTGAGTTACCATTGTTTCTGAACTACGTTTGTGTTGTGTTTTCCTTCATGCAGTGGCTCCTCTGGGTTCCAGAGAGAAAGGTAAGGCAGCAAAGCGAGTGTTTAGCAGATGTGCACCACAAAAGATTGTGGGAGTTTTGAAGCATGCGACTGGCATGGTAGCAACCCACCAGTGGAAACTAAGTGAGCTAGATGGGGAAATTTTGGAGCTCTGAGTCAGAGAGTCTCCATGACGTAAGAATTAGTTGGCCATTGCAGCCAATGCATAGCCGGCCAGCCCCCTGGGGCGGAGAATAGCTGGGTGTAGCATGGAAACTTGCTGTATTTTTTTTTTTTTTTAATATTTCCCACAACAGATACCTGACAATGTTTGGGGGAGGAAGAACATGTGACTAAACAGGTTTCTAGGGAAAAACATGTTAATATGACTCTATCAAACGGACATAGTTTTAAACCAACTCCCAATGACTTAGTGATATATCCATAGATTAGAACATGTCTTAGACTCCATCAGTAAAGCTCCTTTTTATAGTAGATGGTGATTAACATAGAAGCCCACAACTGATAATGGTACAGAGAAGTCTCCTTATATATACAGAATGCTTAGCATATGTACATTACACTCATTCCTTCCAAGGCTCAGGTGTCATTACAGAAGAATGGATAGGAAGATTGTAAGAATCAGAAGCGGCAGATAACTACAATGAACACACAGGTTTCCATACATTACAAGGAAGTTACACGAAACTCATGAGAGTTGCAACAACATGCACAAGACCTATGCCAGACAAAATTACAGCATGTAGATAAGCATTAAGCATGACATTCTACCCATAACTGAGGGATACCTTTCAAAGAGAGAGAGAGTTAACGTTCTTTAAGGGTATATAGCCTGTGATATGTCAACCATGTTCCATGGATAGCAACACATCCAAGAGTACAAATATAGGCAGTCCTAATGGAACTTGTGTTTATGAAGAAAGTGAGGACACCAAGTAGGGTGGATATGGAATGGAACTGAGTGAGTGTAGGAGGACTTGGAGGAGGTGTGGATATGATCAAAATATGGTGTATGAAATTATCGAGGAATTAATAAAAATTAAAAACCAAAATAAATCAAAAGGAGTTATTAGTATAGTGTTTGAAATCTGAAATCCAATAGAATGAATTAAAACTAATAAGATAATTTATGAATTTGGTCAGAGAGAAATGGAATGTAGAACTGGTGACAGCCAACTCACATCTCTTATACTAAAAGACAGTTGGTATTGTCGTTTGTTGCTAAATTGGACAATGAAGGTACCTAAATAATATCCATCTTTGCTTGGGCTATACTGAAGAGAAACTTAGATGCATTTACAAAGACTGCATCTTGGGGAGGAGACTGAAGGTTGGGAAGGATATTGCATGTATCTGTGCTATTTCACTATTTGATTTCTTTAACTTGTCCAAACATTGTGCTAAAATCAAGCATGTTTGGTGTGATTCTCAAATGGTATATTAAAAAAAAAGGATGCTTTTTCTAAATTAACTACTATCATTCAAAGAGTTTCTAGATACCTTCTGAAAATGACAAGAAAACTCTCTTATATGTTTTCAGCTGCATTTGAGATGCAATCTGGGTGTCATCATCACCCTCGAGTACCTCTGTGTGTTCGGACTTACGCTAGAGTCCTCACTGCGGAATGATGACACTAGGTAACTACTTCAAGATGAATATTTTCTGAGGAAGAAAATATTGTAGGAAAATGCATGGATGCTTGCTGAGTAGCAGCATCTAAACCACTGTATTAATGGCAAGGAAGAGCAAACTTTCTCCTCAGCTAGAAGAATGTCTGAGGTGAATTTCTTTCTCCATCAAAAGAAGCCAAAACCAGAAGAGACAGAAAAATAGATTCCAGGTGAGAATTCTCTCAGGGAGTTCTTTATGACACAAAAGAAGGCAAAACACATTCATTTTCCTTTCCTCCCAGCTGTTCTAATGGCGTAAAGGGCTGCTGTCCTGCTCGTATGCATCTGCTTGCAGACTGGCATCTGCAGCCGATTGCCTCCAGGTGTTACATGAAAGAAGATCCTGAAAGTCAATGCAGGCTGGAAGCCTTGCTTCCAGGAACAGGTGCTGGTCTGTGGAAACCTGCAGACCTATGCAAGTATATTTTGAGAAATAAAGTTGAAATCAAGTTTCTAAAACAAAACAAAAAATGGTGTAATTTTAAAAATGGGAAAATACTTATAGGACACTCTGCGCTTAGAACATGTTTAATAAAGCATCTATGTGGTTCAAAAATAAAATTGTATGTTCTCTTTCTTCTCCAGGAAGGAATGATCCGTCATTTATGCCAGACATTTTGTAGTTGCTATGACAACTGGACTATATGCTGAGAACTTAGGGATCCCCAGGGGACAAATCCATTTAGGATGAAGCAACTAGGGAACACTCAAAGACCGGATAGAGCTAGGAATGACTAAGTTATATTTTTCGTATGAGGCTTCTTTATCTAGCCTTTTTAATGTTTTAATTTTGACAAAATAAAATAATGCTACATTACAAATATCTGAGTGACTTTATTTCTTAAAAATAGTTCTCCCAAGATAGAATAGATTTAGCTAGAGAGAATAAAACTAAATAGCTTACTTGTCTATTAAATATAAATGGCTATCATTTCCATGTGTGATCTGGCTGTTCCACTCAAGGGCTTCTTACATTACCTCTCTATTCTACCACAAGTTCTAGTAGAGTTAATTAACCAAAAACCATAGTGGTAGTTAAATTCAAACTTTGTTGCATATATTAATTATTTACTTAATCATTTTAAAAGTGAAATCAGACAATGACAAAAAAACAATATTTTTGTTTTTATTTATCTTCTCTACTAAATATTAGGTCTTTCTGACAATACCAGATGCTATTTTCTTATATTTATTTATTACTTAAATGCAAAAATTCTACTAGTTCAGAACAGGACAGAATGTTCCAAGCAAGATAGATGCTGACCTTAACTTGAAAAAGCCTAGGACATGAGCAGGGTGATAGGTCATATATAAAGCCATAATATAAGTTGGCACACAAGTAAGGTGTGATAAGGTATAAGAAACTGGAAGAATTGTTTTAAAGTATGAGAACCTACAGGTTCATGAAGAAGATAACATTAAAGAAAAAGTTGTGGTATAGAAACGGTAGAATGATTTATGAATACATATATATGCATAATATGTATTCATATATGTATGCATATATATACATATATATTCTAAAGTAAGCACACAGATAAAAACTTCTATGGCAGCTAACCATTGGTAAGAGAAGAATATGTCCTTACCAGAAAAATAAAACACAAAGTAGGCCACATAAGAATTGTCACTATTCACCCATGAGATCTTTTGCTATCAACAAAAGCCAAGAGAAACAATGGAAAAATGAAAAATAAATATTATACTTTATAGGAAAAAAAACATCAAACACATATCTACCAGCATCTCAAATATTTTAAATACGATATTTTAGATATGTTATATCTCAACTATTCACCATAACAGTCTGTTGAATAAATGCTATTATTTTTCTGAACTTCGAGGTAAAGATATTGAGACAAGTAAGGGGTAAAGTCAGAATTCAAATGTAGACACTTGGATCAAGAACACAAATATTGTTAATCCCCATCATTCAACAGTGTGAGGGGAAAACAGCAAAATTTATAAGAAGACATGCTAAAAAGCTTTAGGAACTAAAGAACTATTATGAACTAAAGAAATGCTAAGAGTTATGGAATTTTAATAGCATGAAGATACCATTGTTTCATAATTTGTGAGTGGTTTCAATAAAAATCCAATAAAATTATAAACTTTTAAACTTTCTAGGCATACTCCACGGTGTATGCTTGAAATACACTAAGTCTACACAGAGATGGTAGCACATCTCTGTTTAGGTAGCTAAATATAGAACCAGTCTTGATGTTCTTCACGAGATAAAGAAAATGTGGCAAATGCAAAGGGGTATTTTATTTTAGGAAGCCATAAAGAAAAATGAAATCAAAATGCATGCAGGGAAAAACGGATGAAACTGGGGATCATAATGGAAAGCAAACTGAGACAGACTGAGGAACACAGATACCACTTACTTTCTTTTATTGGCGGGACCTGAATTTAAAATTATAGTAAATGTATGTGCATTTATATGTATGTAATACAAGTTATGAAACTATAAAAGGTGTCATGAAAGAGTCAAAAATCTTGAGGGTTGGAAAAAATAGGCAGCATAAAGGGATACTTGAAGAGTCTTGGATCAAGAAATCAATAAGAAAGTAGAATAGAGAGTAACTGAGCAAAGAAAAATAGCCAGTTAGAGATTATCACATAGGTGAAGGGAGGGGGCACTGGGGAAGGAGAAAGAATGAAAACAAAGTATAATGCATACATGAAGACCCCATGATGAAACACATCACTTTGTTAAAATATAAAATATAAAATTTTTAGGCTTATCTTTTTCATCTGAAGGAAATAACAAAATCCAAGACTGACAAGTACAAAATGATTAAAATAATAAAGCATTTGAATACAAAAGGATGGAGCAATGAAATAGAATTGAGAACCTCAAAACCACCTGAGCATCACAGGAAGATTTAATATTTGGTGTTGCAGGGCAATGAATAAAAAAATTGTACTCAAGGAATCCATGTGTAAGTTTACAACTTTACCCATGTGAAGGCTAAGGAGGAAAGATCCTAAGGTCAAGATAAGTTTGAGAAATTTAGTAGCATCCTATCTCAAAAATCTTAGTGCATATCAGATTTAAGATGTGATGCAAACACCACCTGTCAACATCTGTTACAGCCATGTGTTGGTTTCCTACACATTGGTCATGGTATCTCCATGCTGTTCTGTAGCTTAAGAGACTTTAATAGTTCTAGAAGTTCAATGATGATTTTTTCAAAGCTACTATATTTTCATACATTGACTATGCTTTCTGATTGTTTAAAAGCACAAACTTCCTACCTACCTCAGACCATTCACTCGGGGAATAAGAAGAATGTAATTTAATCCCTGTGCTCAGGAATTCACAATGTGATATGACAGCCCTGAATTCCTCAGAGTGAATTCAACCAAGAAACTACTTCAGGGTTAACTTCATACTTGTCACTTATAGCAGTAACTCTCTGTCCTTGAATCTCTTGTAGAAAAATTTTCTAGCTATTTATTATCATCTCCATCTTCCTAGCGTCATAATTCCTGGTAATCTATTTCTTTTGCCATCTATGTCTTAAATGCTAAATTCTTTTGAGAATCCAATGTTCCTGTACATTAAATCTGCTCACAATATTTTTCACATTAACATTTCCTTGACTAGGCCAAACCTGACTCACTGTGAATAAGAATTTGCAAATGGTGAATAATTCCCGTGAGTACAAGAAATAAGGCATTACTCTTCATAATTTAACTGTAGTTCCCATTCTCCAGCCAGAGTGTTAAGTTGGAACCACTACACTCTGATGTAACTATAACACTTATTCATTCAGTAGCCACTCCCCTTTAGAGTAAGTTCAAACATTTTCCAAACAATTTAATATGTATTTACAACAAGCTAGAAAAAAATAGGATAATAAGATATT
>JANHMN010000020.1:17672488-17712488 GCA_030674055.1 Rhabdomys pumilio | reverse complement strand
GTTTGGGAAGCGGATTCGAAGCTACGTGGTCAAGGGTCTCAGACTCTGCCAACCAAAGCCCAAGCCAACCTAGGCAGAGGCCACAGCTCCAGCTAAGGCCCAGCTTCAGCTCCAGCTCAGGCTCCTAAACGTGCCGAGACCCCTGAGAAGGTGCCATAGAAAAGGATCCTGCCAGTGTGAAGACAGAGGGACTCTGTGACACACCTACCCACACACTATTTGTAGATGACCAGCATAGGACTATGCTTTTTTTTTTTTTTCCAAATAAATGTGAGGCAAGAAAAGAAAATGACAACAGATGATGGTAAGTCTGTGAGCTGGCGGGATTGCAAACTGAAGTGCAACTGTGGAAATCCACATGAAGAAGCCTCAGAAAGTTAAAAATAAATCAGCCATATGACCCACCTATACTACTCCCTGGCATTTTAGCCAACTGACTCAACATCCTACTCCAAACACATTTTCTCAGCAGTGTTTATTGATTCCCTAATCACAATAGCTAGGAAATGGAAAGAACCTAAATGGTCTTCAACAAATGAATGGATAATGAGAATTTGATACGTATACTCTGTGAGATATTATGATCCTATTCTCCGCCAATTTCTGCCACTGTGAGCATTCCAAGTGCTACGACAAACTGCCTGTCTCAAGTTCAAGGAGAGTAAACTTGCCTTCCTCGTGCACTTACATGAACCCCTCTGTTTCACCAACTCCTGTTGTTGTGAGCATCAAGTGTCCGCAAATTCTGCTCACAGAGTGACATAAAATTACTGACTCAATGCTTCCTTAAGCATAAAGAATAACCAGTATCTATTAAAGCTCATCATTTACAAGAATGTGGCTCATACGCCACCAATTTGTGAAAACAGTGTTCTGATTTTTAAAAGTAGTGATGTGTTTAAACATAAGATACTTGCTTCCATTCACATATAAAAAGTATATTATAACACAAATTTAAAACTACGTACAGTAGTCTCTGCTTCTCTCTGCTTTCCGGTTTCACAGTTTTAGTTATCTGTGGTTAACCTCAGCCTGAAAACATTGAACAGGAAATTTCAGAAATAAGATCTGTAAGTTATACTTTTCAAATTGTTCCACTCCATCCTACTCAGGGCATTAATTTACTTTGCCAGAGTTTACACTGTGTACATGATTTAACTCTCAGTGACATCTTGTATCAGTCCCAGAACCTGATGTCATCGATTTTATATTCCAGTAACTCTTATTTTACTTCATAGCGATCCTAATCAATAATAGTGATGCTGCAAAGGAATTGCCAAGGACACTGGATCAACTCTGTGCTGTGTGACAGTAGAACTGAACAGAAGAAGAAAATCACATTAAATAAAACACCTTCGCCATGAGAGCAGGAGAGCAGGCCCTGCCCCTCTCCTGCTGCAGCACTTGGGAGAGCTGAACCTGATAGCCAGGAGAGGAAGACAGGTAGCCAGCTCCAGAAAGCTGACCCCTGAACACAACTTGCCTGCCCTGTGGTGACATTGTCAACAGAGAGGTGACCCTCACCTCTCAGGTGTGCCACCTATGGCAGACAGGAGAGACGGCCCTGAGGTCCTCAGAGCAGGACAACTGGCCCTGCCTCTTAACCTGCAGCACTCAGGAGAGCAGGCTCTGCACCTCACTGGGCAGCACAATAGAGTTGTCCCTGGAACTGAGGACTGAAGTTGAGCCTGAGAGCATGAGTGTGGAAGAGCTGGCCCTGCCTCCTGCCTGTTTTCTGATAGGCAGTGATGAGGAAAACGGAGAGGTACCCTCCTCCCTTCCCTCTTTCCTTACTATATATGGCAGGCAGGATATCAGGCTCTGGTGGTCACGAGAATGGGAGAGCTGGCCATGTTCCTTACTGGCTACAACACATAGGAGAGTGGGCCCGTATTTCACCTGGGCAAGAGGAGAGATAGAACAGGCCCTGGCACTAGGGATTGCTGGTGAGATAGCCACAGGGGCATAAAAAGCAGGCGAGCTGGAGGGCTGACCAGCTCAGACATCACACGGGGGCCAGATCCAGGGCTCTGAATTAACTCATCAAGGAACTGCTCAAGTGCATGGAAAGGCCAGTCCTATGGATCCAAAACTACAGGATCTCCGTGGCACAGGGCAACTATAGCGTATCCTAGAGGGGTCCGTAGGTTTCAGTGCATCTATAAAGTAGCAAAAGTCAGAAGCCTTGTACCAGATCAATGAGTCACTGAATTGAACATTTGCAAGGAAATAAATATGGACAAAAAGGTATATACGATGGGACACACGGACACACTACAGCTTCCACAATGACAGTTTTTCTCTGTTTAGGAGGAGTTTCAAGGGTAGAGGAAAGGTACAAGGGGAGGAGAAGATAAGTGGAATTGGGGTGCATGGTGTGAAATTCATAAAGAACTAATAAAAAAATGTTTTTTGAAAAGAATTAAAAAATGGGCCCACTGGTTGCTCCGAAAAGCCATGTTTGCATTGTTCCCGGGTCATGCTCCGCACTCACTGCAGCCACCTTCACCGCCCACCGCCTCCTGCAACGCGGACTCCGGCAGCTCTCTCTCGCCAGAGTCCCCGAACTCCACTAATTCCTCATTCGCTGCATTGGACCACCGGCATGCCCCACCATATGAGACGAGGCAGTGGACACCAGCTCCGAAATCACCACCAAGGACTTGAAGGAGAAGGAAGTTGTGGAGGAGGCAGAGAATGGAAGAGATGCACCTGCCAATGGGAACGCTCAGAATGAGGAAAATGGGGAGCAGGAGGCTGACAATGAGGCAGATGAAGAAGAGGAAGAAGGTGGGGAGGAAGAGGAGGAGGAAGGTGACGGTGAGGAAGAGGATGGAGATGAAGATGAGGAAGCTGAGGCTCCTACGGGCAAGCGGGTAGCTGAGAATGATGAGGATGATGATGTTTACACCAAGAAGCAGAAGACTGAGGAGGATGACTAGACAACAAAAGGAAAAGCTAACCTTACGCACCGTGACCTATTCACCCTCCACTTCCTGTCTCAGAATTTAAACGTGGTCACCTTCGAGTAGAGAAGCAGGCCCGCCCACAACGGGCAGTGCCACCCACAGATGACATGCGCTCTCCACCCCATCAAAACCACAACATGAATTGGCAACATGGGAGGAAAAAAGACCCAGAACTTCCCAGGCCCTGCTTTTTTTCTTAAAAATACTTTAAAAGGAAAATTAGTTTGTATTTTTTATTTACATTTTATATTTTTGTACATATTGTTAGGGGTCAGCCATTTTTATTGATAACGGGTGACCAAACCAGTCTTCAGAGCATTTTCTGCCCTACTTAGACTTTACTTGTGGTGTGACCATGTTCATTATAATCTCAAAGGAGAAAAAAAGCCTTGTTAAAAAAAAAAAAAAAAGCAAAAACAACAACAACAACAAAAATCTTATTCCAAGCATTCCAGTAACTTTTTTTGCGTATGTACCTAGCTGTACTATAAGTAGTTGGTTTGTATGAGATGGTTAAAAAGGCCAAAGATAAAAGTTTTTTTTCCTTTTTTTTTTTTTCGTCTATGAAGTTGCTGTTTGGCCTGTTTGATTTATGTGTGAAACAATGTCCAACAATAAACCGGAATTTTATTTTGCTGAGTTGTTCTAACAAAAAAAAAAATGGAACACCTTACAATCATCCATATTATCTTCTACATACTGGGATAGATTAAAAACTGTAGAAACATGAGCTATTTTAAGTATACACAACATGTATTTTCAGGAGAGGAAAAGTTAGTTTAAATTAAAAAAGAGCAAGGTTGTGAGATTCAGTGACCTGGCTTTTTGTTAGTAGATTAGTTTTAAAACTAAGCATTTAAGGAAACCCACAGCACAAGGATAATAACCTAGTAAATTGTCCCATAAATAATTTTTTGCTACAACTTGTAGTAGATGTTAATATTCTGTTTTGCCTATGCCCTTCTTTGTTATATGATATTTTCATTATAACTAAAAATATACTACAAAGAGTTTTTTTATTTGAGAATATTTTAAATGTGGCCTTAGAATTCGCTCCTGCTCTTGCCCTAAACCCCAAGATTGGTCCCAGTTGCTTATCCTGTACACTGACCTCTGTCTGACCAGTCTCACCTATACTTTTCCAAACTTTCAGATTTGGTCACATTTGCACACAAAGATCTTGATGCACAGGACTTAGAAGAGATTCGTGTCTGATTCTGTAAACTCAGACAACTACTCTTGGCTGTTGAAGTTCAGAACCCTAGAAAAGAAGGTGTAGAAAACCCACTACTGCCACTTTCCCCAAATGAGTATAACCTCTAACTGCATTCTCAGCACTTATCCATATACTCTCAGAGAAATGCAGCTCTCACCTGTCACCAATTACTGAATGCCACAAGTGATCAAAATACAGAGAACAGATTATTATGATGTACCCAGCCCCAGTTAATACATCTATAACAACCCTACATCTAAAACTCAGGAAATATTCTTAAGAGGCAGTGGAAATAGTGTAAGAGCAAGAGGACCAGGTTGTCTCCTACAAGATTGTCTTTTATACAAGACAAGCAAGTTGCATCCATGAATTCTCAACAATATAGTTGTTTAAACACGCCCTAAAAAGAAATGGTGCAACCACTTGACATTTCCACATGGGTTGGTGGAAATCTCTTTAGTCCCCACTCTGACATGAAGTAGTGTAGGAAATTAATGAATGCTGAATAGGAAATTCAGTCTTGCCCAGAGACGATCATCCTCATTGGTTGTCCAATCCCAAGTAATCAGTCCAAAATAACACATACATAACAACACTTAATAGACTCAACAGGTTTTATTTTGACTTCCATATGCGCGTATGTGTGTGTGTGTGTGTGTATTTCTCTGTGTGTTTCATTCTCTCTGTGTGTTTCTCTGTGTACGTGTTTCTCTCTGTGTATGTGTGTATGTTTGTGTGTGTATTTCTGTGTGTGTTTCTCTTTGTGTGTGTGTATGTGTGTGTTTCTCTCTGTGTCTATCTGTATGTGTTTTTATATGTATTTCTGTGTTTTGTATGTGTATAACTGTGTGTGTTTGTGTGAATTTCTGTGTGTGTGCTTCTCTGTGTGTATCTGTGGATGTTTTTTCTCTCTGTGTGTATGTGTGTGTTTCTCTGTGTGTGTGTAAAACAATAAAACATTTCAAATGATGCAGTGAATTGGATAAGGGATAACACAGGAGTTGGAACAAAGAGAAGTGGGGGAAATACTAAATTATGATGTAACTATAATACACACATATGACATTTTTGAAACTGAATGTCATCTAAAAGTTAAGCTGGCTTTCTTTTACTAAAATTCTAGAGAATTTTATAAAGAAAGCTAAAGCTTTTGTAACAAAGTCTTTGTCTTAGAGAAGTAATAAGCAAAGACATTAAGCAATGATATTGATATGCTTAACTAAATAAAGTTCAGTCATGTATTTTTCAAATAATGCAGTGTCCATGACAACCTACAAATATTTACAGCCTCAGACTCATCTATCTAGGTTTTCAATTTTATTAGATACAAAACATACTGAAGGAGGGGTTATTTTTTTGTCTTTGCTAAGTACAAAACTTCTGAAAAAAAAAAAACTTGACAGCAAGAATTTGATCAATTTCCATAACAAATTCAGAAAAATTGGAACATGGTGTTGTGTACTATCTTAATCATGTTAAACTGGATTGATAGTTAATCATTTGCTCTGTATTTGAGTATATGCCTTCTTTTGAAAAGACAGTAAAATAACCTAAAATGTTCCCTGTATATATATATATATAAAACTTCAAAAATTATGCAGTCATACAGAAGGCATGATATATGATATATATATATATATATATATATATATATGTATGTGTATATATATATATATATCACAAAGAGTTGTATTGTACATATCTATATTTTTCCACTGGAAAAAGAATTTGCTACCATTAACAAAGGAATTTTTATTTCAAGATAAGTGTCTATAATTGTATAACTAAGTGCCTAATTATCTATTAAGATTTTTTTTGCTTTAGCCTGGTTTATTTCAAATGAATAAAACGCATCATACACAAAGGCTGAGAACATTTGAGTATTTGATATTAAAATTCACGGACCATCAATAATTATTTTCCAATTAGAACTTGAAAGCATCTATGATTGGGTTAGATGTGTATAAAACGCTGTCTCACTGTGGCATCTTTACTCAACACCGACCTCCAGATGGGAACTATTTTTCATGGTTCATAAAGCTAAATCCAGCTGCTGCATTTGGACTTGCATAAGGAACCCACAGCTTACTGCTTTCTCAGTGCTCGTAAAACAATTGCTATTGTTTCTTTAGCCCTGGTACAACTCCCCCTCCCAGCGCAAATGAGATATACAAAAAGAACTTCTAATGTCTTTAGCCTTCATTACCCAGCGGTGCTATTCATAATAAGATCCTGATTTTACAACATTTTCTAGATATCTAAGCTACTTAAACAAAAACAGTCTTCAATGGGAGCTGCAGGGTGAGTGAATGATCAAAAGTGTTCATACACTCTCCTACTAGAAGCCACAATGGTACCTAAATACTTCAGGATTTTCAGCCTTATTAAGAGGCAGAAGTACACAGCTTCCTGTTCCCCCTCACTCAGCTGAGCTGCCTCTTTGATGGGTGTGGTTTGAAATGACTATGGGGTTTCCACCACCACAAAATCCTCCCACGGCTACTTTGAATTAAGCCTGCTAAGCCTCAAAATCAGAGACGGAGAAAAATAGAATGCATCTCCTTTTGGGTACATAAATATATTGGGAATTTTGTGAGTAGCAGTCATACTATAATAAAATTTGCCGTTAAGACGTTTTCAAAAGGAGAGAGAGACAGAGAGAGAGAGAGAGAGAGAGAGAGAGAGAGAGAGAGAGAGAGAGAACGAACCAGTTATAGAAAATAGGAATTACTCAGTTTATATTATCAGTAGTTACTTTTTCTTGTTCCTCGATATTTTGTGCCCAAAGCCCTGATCCCAAAAGAAAATATGCATGAAAATGTCACTAACTAGATCGTTGATGTAAGAGCATGGCAGACAGGCAAGTTGCCTTCAAACTGGGAAACAAAGGCTACTTACTGTAAACACTTCATAAACCTACTGAGAGGATGACTCAGAGACCTGATAGACCGATGCCCCTCCACACACAGACTATGCTGATTTAAAGCAGAATTCATTTTCTAAAACAAAATACAGCTCTCTGACGACCTCCGACTGCACTGACTGTTTGTGTTTCCTACTGTTTATATTTATTTCTTCCTGATGCTACAATAGCTGCAAAAACAAATACTTGTTATGCAAGGCTTTGTGTCAGTGCAGGTAAGGCGTATGGCTCCCGTTACATGCTCATGGCTTGTGCAAATGGGTTTTTAATACATCCTGAGATTAATCTGGTAATTACAAGCCAGTTTAAAAACACATGTTAAACAACGGGTCATATAGTTGCCGTTCCTATTCCAGAATAATTCTCAGGTTTTGACCTTTGAGCAAAGATGGAGAAATGTACAATCTGGAACTTCCTGAGAACTGGCCCCTCCCTCTGCCCTATCAGTACCAATTGATGTTGTGCTTGGGTTTTTAGGATAATCGGTTGGGATTTTGGTTTGTTCTGGGTTTTTCTTTTTTGGCAAAAAAAATGTGGCTTACCTTATCTAAATTTTTTAAATGTTTTTATATTATTTTAATTGAACTACATAGAATAATATTCAAATCTATTTTATCTTAAGCCCATTTATTCATTCTTAGAAAAGAAAGTATTATGTCCATTGTAACTTTATAAATACATAGTTATAGAAGAATTTATACTGACTCCAGTATCTAAAGGTCACCTAGGTCCTTCCATTCAATCCGAAAGAAGTAACAGCACCTTTCTATAAAAAGAAAGAAGATTAATTTAAAAGTAATCTTGTGTAATTTTTTTAAATGGCTATTAAGCTTTTTATCAGTCAAGACTAATGTAACGGAGTGATAGAGAGAGATACTTTATATCACTTTAAAGCTCTTTACAGAAAAATTGGAAAGTAAAAATAATATTTCTGCAATTAAATTAAGAGAGATTGCTTTTAAGGGTTTAATTTTCTGTCTATGTACTAATTAAATTGTTTTAAACTTAAAAAGGATGTGTTTAAATATTTTTAAACTAAAGTATTATGCCAGCATTTTAAATCATGCCATAAATATACTCAGACTGTAAATGCTGAGACTCTAAGAGTTTCCCTGAGGTATGCCATTTTCTGTTAGTTGTTAGTTCTCTCTTCTCTCTCTTTCTCTCTTTCTCTCTCTCTCTCTCTCTCTCTCTCTCTCTCTCTCTCTCTGGAAGAAGAAACTGATTTGTCATTTCCAGTATAAATTTTCATAAAAATTTAAATTTGCCATGTTTATTTTAAAAGTAAATATTGAGTACCGAAAACTCCAAACAGATATAATAGTTAAGATAATATTCTAGCAATCCTGACTTTTTAAGCTTGAGGCTTCTTTTCACAGACTCGCAGGTTTTCTAACTTTTCAGGAAAGGTACTGAGTACTAGTTACCAATATGAAAGGTTCAAATTATTGAGAGGGGGAAAAAACAATAGATACGATTTTGTAGCCCAAATGTATACAAAAGTACAAATAAGCTGCATGCTTTATCCTTTAAGTTTGGCAATGACTTATTTTACTTAGGTCATTAATATTTGTTGATTCCAGAACCGTTAACCATGCAGAAGAGATGTCAAGCCAGTTTTAATAGTCTTTTTTGAATATTTTAAGACACAAAGCTTAAGTTATGATAATATCCTTTTAAATAGAAATGGTAATTAGTCAAGACAAAATGATAAATAAGTCAGTTGATAGAAACAGGAACAAACCTATTCTTCATAAAGAAAAATGACCAAATGAGTTTGTAGACTTTTAGTCTTCCTTAAACTACTTGCAGTCTTATTGTGCAATTCTGTTAATGAGTATGTGCATACATTCATTAATATGTATATATATGAATAATGTATACTTCACTATATATACATATATATATATACACACACATACATATATATGTATACACACACACACACACACACACATATACACACACATATGTTTTCTGTACCTTTTTCAGCACCAAAGAAAGGAGGAAACTCGTGAAAAAAAATCTACCCAGAGTTATCTAAATGGGGTGATTTTTACAGGTCACATTGTCAATCTCTGGAGATAGTGGGTGAAGTGCTGCTGGTATCTGGGAGGTAGAAGTTAATGCTGATGACCCTTAACCACAGAGGAAAACTTGCTACTGTCTAGCAACTACAAATTATCTATCAGTCCAAAACATATATTTTATCAAGACTGGAAAACCAAACCAAGACAAACAAAAACAACACAATACAGAAGTATCGTTCTCGAATGGATTCCTGCTTTTCTAGCATGGTTCTCCCTCCTGGAGAATGGTGAAACCAACTCATGTAACAACAAGCACTGCCAGTGTACGTACCTGTTATTGACAGTGAGTATTGTTATTGGTGATGTCTCTAATTCTCCCTTGAAAATAGCACTTCAAGAAACAAAACTGTTCTTGTAGACACTGACCATACATTTGATGTGCTGTCTCTTTTCTGTCATACTGCAAAACCACAGAAAGTGCACTGTTCTACTTCTTCAAGACCAGATACAATTAGAGAGACCCAGAAGTTTTCTGAGGCGCCTCACGAGATAACCTGCACTTTTAAAGGAGAAAAAATAAAGATGATGAGATCCAACCCATCATCACTAGAGACTACCCAGCAAACTGGATTATCAGTATATCCCAGTAAAATGTATTCCAAAATCTGACCATCAGTTTCTTCTTTGTTTCACTGTTTTTACTCATGGAAAATAAAGGAGAAAAGAATCTTTTAATTCATTACTTTTCAAAATACAATGCTAAGGACAGCTACTTCAGAAGAGGATTCAATGATAAAATATTGAATGCTGTGTAGATGTACCACATTTTCCTTACCCATTCTTCAGTTGAGAGACATCTAGATTGTTTCTAGTTTCTGGTCATTACAAGTAAAGTTGCTATGGACACAGTTGAACAAGTGTCTTTGTGAGATATTGGAGCGTATTTGGGTTTATGTCCCATGAATGGTATAGCTGGGTCTTGAGATAGAATTATTCCAAGATTTCTGAGAAAATACCAAATTGATTTCCAAAGTGGTTGTACAAGTTTACACTTTCACCAGCAAAGGAAGAGTGTTTGCCTTACTCCACATCCTCACCAGCATGTGCTATCTCTTGAGTTTTTATCATAGTCATTCTTACGGGTGTGAGATGGAACTTCATAGTCGTTTTGATTTGCATTTCCCTGATGACTAAGAACTTTGAATATCTCTCTAAGTGGTTCTTGGCCATTTGAAATTCCTCTGTTGAGAATTTTTGTTTAGTTCTGTACCCAGTGGGAACTATACCAAAAGCTGCTGCCTGTACACAGGATATGTTCTACTAATGGGGCTCTCCTTGTCTGTTCTCAGTGGGAGAGGAAGCACCTAGCCTCCAAGAGACTTGAAGTGCCAGGGTTGGAGGGATACCCAGGGTACCCTCACCACTCAAAGAAAAGGGGAAACTGAGGGTGAAAGAAGGATTGTGGGAGGGGGTCAGCCAGAGTAGGAAGTGAGTAAGTAAAAATAAATTAAATGAAAACTTTAAAAATTAATCCACAGTGTAAACACAATAATACACTCCTCTGATAGACACTAATATACCGAGGATTCAAATAAATGTCTCTTCCTAGAGTTTTGAGCAATGCAGTGTTTTCTAAATTCCATCAGTCATGTGTTTTCATTGTGGTTGATTTTGTAATATTCACGTCACTTGTTAGCGTCAGAGAAACACTGATCCGCTTTTGCTAATATAAAACTTATTTCCTTCAGTCCTACGTTTAATGAGCATATTAGCTTGGATATTTTGCATATATCATAAAACATAATACTTTCACTTGGATAATGGAGAGTAGACTTAATGTAAACATTCCAATTAGCTAGCATTCCATTCACGAATTATTAGGTGGTACAGAAATTGAACATCATTGCAGAGTACAAAGTTTTCTTCAATTAAAAACATTTCCAGTGAAATAAAGATTCTCTAAAGCCGTTTTATTTTCTTCTCATGTAAGACTGCACAAGGAACATACACAATCCTAAATAATCAAATTTACTTTTTTCTGCTAACAGTCCTATAGCTAAAGTGAATTTACCACTGCATACAAACAGTATTTAAGTGTCAAATATTTGGGGCTACAATGTGAGTCAGTAGTAGAGAACTCCCCTAACATTTGCAAGGGCATTGGTTCTAGAAAATCATGATAAAGACAGGAAAGTTGTGGTTAATTTTGGTTGTCAACTCTATTGCATCCAGAATCAACTTAGAGACATGTTTCTGGGCAGATCTTTAAAAGATATTCCTGCAATAACTACCTGAAAGGAGAAAGCCTCCTCCAGAACAAAGTGACACTTCCTGTGGTGGCCAAGACATAAGGATGTGCATGGGAAAATCTGTTACCCTTTGCATTCCTCCTTTTCTTCCTGGTGAGTGCATCCATTCTGTTGTTGCTGTCAACTCTGGCAGCCATCACTGACATTGCAATCCAGCTTCATCAGTTTTCCAATGTAGACTGAAGACCCACAGTTCTCCAGGAATCAGAATCAGAATTTTATATACATGGTCAGTTCTGTTCCTCTAGAGTCTGTTCCTCTAGAGAACACTAACTACTATAGTGAACATTCTCATTTATATAATATTTTAAACTTAAACTTTATATGCTACCCTACCCCTAGCCCTAACTCCTATAATGAAATAATGTTATCTGAACATATATTAGATAAGTGGTACATATCATCCTGCAACAGTTGTGATAACACATATAGACATGTGCATACTCAATTCAGACAAAATCTCCCGTCATGAAGAAGGGGGATGAGTAATAAATCCTACCATAGAGGAAGATACAGTGGCAACTGAAAGTTGCTGGAAGAAAAGAGAATCAGATTTGTAAAGGTGTGTCCCCCAGTGGGTTGTCTATGCTCCAGTGGAAGGCCACAAATTCAAGATTGTGTAGGTAGGAACTGCTGCACTTGATAAGTTTAAAAGGTGGGGAGACAAAAAGTTGGGTGGCTAGGGAATGGGATGAATTTTAGGAGTAAGGGAAGGGTAAGTATGATCAAAATGCATTGTACAAAATTCTCAACTAATAAAAATTGTGGCAAGGTGATTATCTCACCTGATTTATTTAGGTGTTTCTTTCAAAACAAACAAACAAACAAAAAAAACCTTGATATAATAATAAGGGGGAAAAGTAAGCTTATTTGAGAACCAGGATTCAAAGTAAAGTTATGCTTTTAACTACCATGACAGCTTTTCCTTAAATGGCATTTTATATTTTATATTTAGCTAACACTTGACCAGGCTTGTCCCTTTTGCTTCTAACATCTCCACTAACAAGCTTAAGGAGGTCCCTCTCTCATTCATAAGAGGACGTGGGGGAAGGTAAATAACTTTGGGTTAAGAAGCCAAAGACCTTTTATAAAGAGTGTTTCCTTCTGCTGAATAATGCTTCTGAGCCCCTTCAGAGCGCCCCGGAAACTACAGACTTGCCCACCATACTTTCCTTGACAGTTGAGAGGCATAACTGTTGTCCATGCCTCTTGTCCGTGTTTCAGCTTGAACAAATGCAAGGACAATTAAGAATTATAATTATTCAAATGCCCAGAATTCCCAGCAGGTAAAAATGACCCATGTAAATAATGCATGTAATACATAAATATCTTCCTGCCTTTCTAGTGGAGCTTTCTTGAATAAATTAACATCGCTTGGCTTTTGTTCAGCTTTGCTGGTATTTAGAAATCATTTATGAGAATAGTAATTATAACAGTAATGAAAATAAAATACACAATGAAAAGGTATTGCAGGAAGTAATGTTCAGTGCTTTTGTAAGGCTTCATGTTAGATTTTATATTAACTCAAAACTATCACGTGCAATTTTTTGCTTATTAGATGTATGTTTGATACCTAGTTTTCTATATCTGGCATAGAATGTATCAAAAAAATCAAGATTTAGTATTTTATAGAAGAAGAGACTACAAAAAGCTAAAGTATGAAAATCTTTTCACCTAATTTAATTTTTAGAGAAAGTTATTCTAGAAAATATAACTTGTAATGGTTCACTTCAGAAGCTGCTTTCTGAGTCCTGGAGAGGTGGCTCAGTGCAGAAGGGCCCTACTGATCTTCAGAGGACCCAGGTTCAAATCTGAGCACAACCATGGCAGCTTACAATTTTAACTACAAGATCTGAGATTCTCACATAGACGTACATGCAGATATAACACCACCAATGCACATAAATAAGGGTAAATATGGTTTAAAAATAAAAATTTCTTTCTTTTTTAAGTATACATTGTTGCTCTTAAATATTATATCTAAGTAAAACCAAAGACATGAAAATGATATGCAAAGTTGAAATAGAGTAAATTGACTTAAATCATAAACATTTTTATTTCTTTGAAAGCCATTTTTACAAATGATTTTAAAAATAGAGCCCTATGGCTATTTGAAATTGTATGTCAATATGCTTAGTTTCCTGCATATATTTTCATCACAACTACACTGCAAAATTTTGTACAGTCAAATAAAAAAAAATTTCAAGTATCTTTGCAACTGTGGACCAATTATCTACTAAGGCTTAGGATAGTGTTTCAATAGTGATAATAGCAGCAACACAACTAATATTTAGTTAAGATTTACTCAGTGCTAGATAGTATGTTAATTAACCATCATGAATCCACTGGGGATAGACATATATATCCACTATTGTTATCAGTGTGACTAAAAGTGAGAAAACTGGTACCCCTGGGGTTCTGCTAAGAAACTCATGCAGCCAACAGTGGGACTAGAAATTACATCTTCATAAGCTTGACCTGAAAAAAAAAAAAAACCTTTAACTTTGACTTAAATTTCTTTTTTGGTGTTCCTTAATCTATCCAAGCTCATTGATTTGGAAAGTTTTAGGATTCAGTAGATCTCCTGGAAAAACTTCAAACTAGGAGTGCCTCGAGGCTATGGAATGTCAAAGAGGAGTGACTTAGGGACACAAGCTATAGTTTGCCTGGGGCTGACTTACAGTGAGAGAAATGGCCAGGCATGCTCCTGTGCTAATATTAAAGGTGACAAGTGTGATGAGGTCTTCTGTCACGTGACAGAGGTGACTTTTTATTACGTAATTTTTGTGATTTTTGTGTGTTTTAATGTATTTACAAAAGCTTTGTGAATATACTTCTACTATCAGCAAAGAATATTTACTTTAGAGCTGAATGAAAGTGTGTGATCATCTTTTTTATATTTTGTGCCTTCTAAAGGTCTGATATTTGTACCTTAATTTATATTTCAAAAAAAAATAAAACATTATTTAGTACAATTCAATCTTTAATATTATGAAGTAAAATATAGTAGTATTATAAAACCCTGCCTGATACATAGCAAATATAAAAAATGTAATTAATACAGCACAAACTCATCTTCTGTGTTGTGTTTTATAAGACACATTTGGCCCAAGTAGTATAATCTTAGCTTAATAACCCTACCTCTTCTCTTAGGAAGGGAGAAACTAATGAGGATAAATTAAATGATTATGGCTATTACGATGAATAAATAATTAGACACATGAAAGACATTCTAGACAAGACATCGGAATATTGTAAAAATTTTTCAGTTCAGCTGTGAGGCCAAGTGTATCTGAGAAAGACAAAAATTAAATACTTAAATTAATCTTAGTTTTTATGATTACACCTAAAACTTACTATCCCAGAGATAGTAGGCTAAAGAAGAATGCATTACAAAACATTATCTAATGTGAATGTTAGCAGTTACAAAAAAGGCAGCAGAAGGCTATGGGCCAATGATTATTGTACCTAAGACCTATGACAAGGAAAAGATCAAAATGGCTAAAGGTACCTTAGAAATATTAATGTATACTGGCTTGCTTGGCTCCTAGTTGTAAAAAGAAAGAAGGAGAGAGAGAGAGAGAGAGAGAGAGAGAGAGAGAGAGAGAGAGAGAGAAAGAGAGAAAGGGGAGGGAAGCAATGAAAGGAAAGGAAAGGAAAATACCTTCAAAGTATTCATATGCAGAAAAGTCTGAGCTTTGCCACTCACATCCTTGTGGCCTATGAAACACTCCTGTAACCATTCTGCAGTAGCTAAACTCTGGAAGCTGTAAAGGTCACAAAACAGTCAAAAGATCTGGGGTGGGAACATGCAAGAAGAAATTTCTACCAGTTAATTTCCAGGTGTCTTTCTCTAATTAAAGAAAAAAAAATATTCTTATTATGGAGTGGGGAACTGCACTGGAACAAACTGAACTTCTGCTGAATTTGTCATCAAATATGGGGGATGGGGATTAAGTGTGATATTGATTTTATTTTTAAGTTTCAGAAAAAACACAGCTGAACAGACAGGAAACAGACTCTCTGCTGTGATTTCTCCAGGTGGCTTTTGCAAGGATCACCATTATTTTGAAGCAGTGTTGTATCTTATTATCCTCCTGAGGTCTGATATTAGTAAATACTACTGCTCTAAAACATATTTCATTTTTTTTCCAGAAATCTCTTGACCAGAAACATTTCATGAGTCAAAATGGTATGATCCTTGGTAACTCTCACTGATTTCTGAAATTATGTTAGCATGGCACATTACACCACAAGTGTCAGCCATGACATCCCACAAGGACAACAATCTGATCCCTCATGTCTCCCACTAGTACCATGCATCCTACTTCAGTAGTTCACTAAAATTCTTCCATCCCCTATGAATCGAGGCAAAGTCCACGTTCAGTGTGCAATGTAGATGACTCTCTCTCTATGAATGAAAGTGAGGCAAAGCGCAGTTCTCCATCCAGAGATACTTTCCCTATTCAACCTCTAGGACAGCTAGATCCAATGATAAATTATTTACTAGGATGTCAAAAAAAAAAAAAAGAGCTGGATCATGTAGATCCATTGAGATGAACAAGATTTGCACCTGCCACATGTAGCATATTTACAACAAACATGGCTGGGATTGGAGCTAACCCTGCTGAGCATAGGGGAAGCAAGAGCTGCCTACAGTAATCCAGATGGGTGAGGCAATCTTCTGGATATTACTTATGATTTACAGCTCCATTTGACTGCCATTGATTATGTCATTGATTATGTCACAGCCACTTATAGAAACCTTCTCCACATAGAGTTTCACCAATTTTCACACAATTCTCTTCATGGCTAAAATTGTTAGCCACAACCTTGCCTAGCTCGAGGCCTAAGAAGTTCAACATTTTCTAGGCTAAGACCCTGGGGCAGCTGTCACTCAAGATTTTGATATTCCACGTCTTAGATCATTACCTAAAGGTGGTCACTCTTAGTTGCCATTTCTACTGCAAAAAGTGAAATCAAAATCATCTATCTTTTGAATATTAATATCGCTACATTGCTACTCCGTCATCTCATATATTACCAATCTCCATGTAGCTCTAAATTCCAAGCCAAATTTAGAAACTGTATATGTAGGATCCTTTTTTGTTGTTGTTGTTCTTAGATACAGATAACATGATTGTGATTTGTGTTTTATTTGTTTGTTTATTCTTCTGTTATACATTACATACTGACTGCAATTTCCCCAACCATCACTCCTCCCTTCAAAACTTAAAAATGAAAAAGAAAGAGCAGGCCTCCCAGGTATATTCACTGAACATGGCCTAACAAGATACAAACAAGATACAATAAGACTGGGCACAAACCCACATATCATGGCTGGATGTGGCAACCCAGTAGAGGAAAATGTTCCAAGTGCAAGCAAAATAGTAAATTAGGTCGGATCTTTAATTATATAAAGAATACACACACACACACACACACACACACACACACACACACACACACACACACACAGAGAGAGAGAGAGAGAGAGAGAGAGAGAGAGAGAGAGAGAGAGAGCATTGAAAACCGCAAGAGGAAAAAAATCATACATAAAGGGAAAGAAATCGGAATAATATCTAGTTTTTCAGTGTAAATGTTAAATTCCAGAATATCCTGGAGCAAAGACCACAGAAGACAAAGTAGACTACTGTACCCAAGAAAGCGATCTCCCATAGTTGATCAAACAGGCTAAATAGTTCATGTTAACCAAACCAGCAGAGAACATGAAAAGCAGCATTTCAGATAGAATAAACAGACCCAAGAAAGTATAAGAAAACAAAGCTATAATTATTGAAACACACAATGGACTAAGAATACAAACAGTAAATGAACAATAAAAGAACTATAATTAATATTCATCTTTAAATAATAACTTTATATATTGCTGTCCTCAACTCTATAGTCAAAAAATATAGGTTAGCTGAATAAATTAAGAGACAAAAATCCATCTTTTGCTGTCTATAAGAAACTCTTCTCCGATGAGGGAAAGGAGGTCCAGTGACCGGCCCAAATTGGGATCCATCTCAAGGGGAGCCTCCAAGACCTGACACTATTAGTGATGCTATGGTATGCTTATAGACAGGAGCCTACCATGACCGCTGTCTGAGAAGCCCAACAAGCAGCTGACTGAGACAAATGCAGATACTTAGACCCAACCAATGTTGAAGAACCCAAGAAGCTGAAGAGCCCTGTGGCTGAATTAAGGAAAGGCTGGAAAAAGTTAAGGAGGGAGTGACACCATAGGAAGACCAGCAATCTCAACTAATCTGGACCCCTGAGTTCTCTCAGACACTGAGACACCAACCAGGCAGCATACACTAGCTGATATGAGGACCCCAACACATATACAACAGAGGGCTACCTGTTCTGGCCTCAGTGAGAGAAGATGCACCTAACCCTTGAGAGTCTTGAGTGAGAAGGAGTGAGAAGGGAGTGAGAAGGCCTGGTGAGGTGGGAAGGGATGCGGAGGAGACAGAGACATGCTCTTGGAGGGGTGAGGGTGGAAGTATGGGATGAAGAACAGACAGAGGAAGGGGATAATGATTGAGCTGTAAAAAAAATCAAAATTAAATTTTAAATTAGGTATAATAATTCAAAGAAAAAGAAAGAAAGAAAGAAAGAAAGAAAGAAAGAAAGAAAGAGAGAGAGAAAGAGAGAAAGAAAGAAAGAAGAGCTCTTCTCATCTTTAAAGACAGGCACCACTTTAAAGTGAAAGAAAGGGAAAAGGTAACCTAAGCAAATGAGAACAGGAAGCAAGCTGTTACTAGTGTCCTGATATCCCACAAAGAAAAGTAAATTTCTAACTGATGGAAGGACGAGGAGGGTGATATTCACTAAAATCAAGAGAAAAATGAATAAAGAAGACATTACAACCCTAATAAACTTAGATGCACAAACTCTGGTATACAAAATTAAATAATACACATACCTGAAAATTTCATCCTTTTACCACAGTAAAGTAATATTCTATTCAAAACAGGTATCATGTTGTCATTAGCCATCAGTTAAAGAATAACGTTCTTATTTATTAACTTTTGTGAATTAAGTAGAAATGAAAACGGTTGAGCAAGCATCTGGGGAGTAGGGTGTCTAGTCATTTGGGATATGCCAAAAAGGTGGTATAGCTAGGCCACGTGGTAAATTTATTTTTAGATATTTGAAAATTCTCCACACTGATTTCCAGAATGTCTGCTTCAATTTACAACCCCACCAACAGTGAATAGAGATTCCCATTTCCCCATATTCTTACCAGTCTTTACTGTCATTTGTTTCCTTGAACTTAATCATATTAGCCATCAACCACATTTGAGGTTAGTTTTATACATATGTTTTCCTAGACACAATTCTTGAACATTCTATATTTTTCTCCAGTGTCTGATATTGAAAACTTTGTCTAGTATCAGATGACTTTAGTTGTACCTGCCGATGTTTGGGTTTTCTGTTTAGCTCCATTGGTCTACATTTCTGTTTTTGTTTCAGTGCCATACTGTTTTTATTCCTATATCTCTGTAATATATCTTGAAATGTGGAATGATAATCCCTCCAAAACCGTTCTTTTTGTTCAGAGTTGCTTTGCTTATCCAGTTTTTGCGGGAAGTGTGTGTGTGTGTGTGTCTGTGTGTGTGTGTGTGTGTGTGTGTGTTCATGTGTTCATACAAATTTTATGACTTTTTTCCTATCTCTAGGAAGTCTGACATGAGAGTCTTAATTGGAATTGCATTGATTCTGTAAATTCCTTTGGTAAAATGAGGATTTTAATAATATATCTGTTAATCAACAAATGAGAGTTTTTTCCATTTTCTAGATTCTATCTCTTTTGTTGGAGTTTTTAAGTTTCTGTTATGAAGGTCTTCTATTTCCTTGGTTAGGCTTGTTTCTGGATACTTTTTCTTTTTAAATGATCTATTGTGAGCATGTCTCTGATATTCTCATCTTAATAGGCATGTCATTTTTTTAGATTTGGGAAGTTTTCTTTTATGATTTTGTTGAAAATATATTCTGTGTCTTTGATCTGGGTTTTTTCATTGTATACCTATTACTCATAGGTTTTGTCTTTTTATAGTGCCTTATAAAATTTTGTTCCTGCATATTTTGTTTTGTTTACATCTAACATTTTGTTTGACAGGGGGATCTATTTCTTCTGCCTTATCTTTGAGACTAGATATTCTTTCTTCCAGTTAATTCAATCCATTGGTCATAGTTTCCTCTAAGCTCTTTCTTGGATTTACCAAGTTTTTCACTTCTGGTTTTATTTTATTTCCGCTTCTCTTCAGAGATGCTATTTCTTTGTTAACTTCCATTTGTTTTATTTTTAGACTAGTTTTCATTAAATGGTGTGTGAGCAGGGTTCAAAATCCTCCTTTGTTCATGTCCTCCTTGAGTTCCTTGACCATGTTTATAATTGCTGTTTGGAAAGCATTGTTCTATGCATTAACTAAGTTGTTTTTCTAAGAGAGTAATGAGGGCTGCTAATTTCTGAATGAGACATTGTCATTGTTTTATCAATTTTAAATCTATAGTATTTTTTATATTTCTAAAATGGTTTAGTTCTAATAATTTATATGATTCTTGACTTTCACATTATAGACTTTTATCTTTATCTGGTTTTCTGTTCCTTTCTGTATTAATAAAAGAAGACACTCATTCATCATGTGTATATGTCAATTCAGAGCCAACAATGATATGTAACTAGGCAAATACCTATCCAGGTGACAAATACACACATACACATATCCAATCCTGAACATAGCAGAATATAGATATTCACCTCTTTATGTCTTCTTGTCAACAAACATTCAAAATATAGTATAGTAAATATAAATGCACATATTTAATGATTAATGTGGTAGAATAGATGAATATATGTTTCATACTTCTTCATTTATAAAATATCCTGCATGCAATGCAATATTGTTAATTATATTTCTAACAGTGCACATGTAATCTTCCAACTTTGCTTACCCTTTATGTTATACTATTTGATATACATTTACCTATTCTCTACTCCCTAATTTCTAGTAATCACTATTTTAGTCTGTATTTTATATATTTGGTTGCTTTTTAGATTCTATATAAAAGTAAGAGAATAAAATACTTGTTTTTCAGTGAAAATTGGAAAGATAATCTCTCTTTTTAAGACTCAGCAACAGCTCACTGTGTGTGTGTGTCTGTTTTTCTATATTTGTCTGTATGTGTGTGACTGTGTGTGTCCACAGTTTCTTTATTCATTCAATGTTGGACACCCAGGTTATTAGTACTGTGTGTGTGTGTGTGTGTGTGTGTGTGTGTGTGTGTGTGTGTGTATTGCACAGTGTTTCAGAGATGCAATGAACATGGAATGCAACTGTTTTTATGAGATTATTTTACTTCCTTTCACTATATACCCAGAACATTGCTTGTTAACTTTAGGGACTTCTATTTTTAATTTCTTTAGTACCTTTTATATATTTCCCATAATTTCACTAATCATCATTCCCACAATATAATAAATAGGGCTTCCTTTTTCCAACTCCCATTGATTCTTTATGTTTTTGTTATTTTAGTTGTTGTTAATAGTTTTCCAGATATGAGGGGATATCTCATAAAGATTTAGATTTCCACTTCCCTGTTCATTTGTGAACTCAAATACATTTTCATGTTGATCATTCTAATCATCTTTGAAGTACTTTTTAGTTTGGAATTTTGTGCTATTTTTATTACATGCCATACACTTCATATATAGAATGCACTACACCATTTTAGTATATTTCAATATAAAGCAAGTATAGCTGCATTCTGTGAGTGTCAAGTACTTGTTCTAAGCTCAGGTGCTAATTGTCAGTATTTGATTAAACAGTGCAGGTGATGACGAATTGCCAACATTAGAAAGGGTTGGCAAATGACAGCAGCAGCAGCAGCATTGCTAACCACACTTTGCAGCTTCAAAGTTTGTTGTCAGCAGTAAGCACAGGTCAGCTAGCTGGAGTCCTGAAATTCAGAATCAGTTCAAGACTTTAAATACATACCTACTCTCAGAACATCATACAAGCGTAATTTCCCCATTTCATTGGTTCTGAATTTAATGTGAAGAGCAGGAAACACTCTTCTGTTACACACAAGACAGAAACACTTTGATTTACTTCTAGACATGGTATAGGACTGGAAATATGAAGATTTGTTAGGGAAAAAAAGCCAAAAAGAAAATATATTTCCGATTTCTGAGTCCGAGGCCAACCTGGTCTACAGAGTGGGTTCCAGGACAGACAGAGCTACACAGAGAAACCCTGTCTCTCTATCTATCTATCTATCTATCTATCTATCTATCTATATATATATATATATATATATATATTTGTGTACTTCTAATAGCAATGCAAAATGAAATATATGATAAAATAGATATGTACAAGCTACTGTGATATATGAGTGATAATTTTTGAAGAAAAATAAATGTGAAAAGTTTGGTAAAATTTATGTTTAAATATTCAGAATTAATTACTTTGCAATGTTGATATTATGTGTCCCGTGTATTTGGTTAGCTATTAACATTCACCCATATGTGACCTTCTAAATTTTGGACCTCCTAACTTTAACTAAATGTAGCATTTTCTTTTTTGTTTTATGTTAAGCAGTGGCAAAGCATTCAGAGTACAAAAGAACAAGAAAGAAGCTCTGTGGACAACGACAACATAAATACATATTGATGCAGCATGTTTCATGAAACTTTCCCAATAAACCTAAGTGTATCTAAGCTAGCCCATATTTTGTTCTTAATAATCCTTAAAAATGACTGAATTATTGCTTTTACTATGTTTAGGTATGGGCCTTGAATTCCTGATATTTCCAAGACTTTTACTATGAAGGGATGTTGAATTTTGTCAAATGCTTTCTCAGCAACTAGTGAAATGATCATGTGGATTTTTTTCTTTGAGTTTGTTTATACAGTGGATTACATTAATGGATTTTCAAATAATGAACCATCCCTGCATTCCTAGGATAAAGCCTACTTGATCATGGTGGATGATTGTTTTGATGTATTCTTGGATTTGGTTTGCGAGAATTTTATTGAGTATTTTTGCATCAATATTCATAAGGGAGATTGATCGGAAGTTCTCTTTCTTTGTTGGGTCTTCGTGAGATTTAGCAAACATCAAAATAAATAGAGAGAAACTTGAAGGTATTTTATATTATTTATGACATTGGTGTGAATCTAACCAAGCAAGTGAAAGATCTGTATAGCAAGAACTTCAAGTCTCTGAAGAAAGAAATTGAAGAAGATATCAGAAGATGGAAAGATCTCCCATGCTCACGGCTTGGCAGGATTGAGATAGTAAAAATGTCCATGTTGCTGAAAGCAATCTACAGATTCAATGCAATCCCCATTAAAATCCCAACTCAATTCTTCACAGAGTTAGAAAGAGAAATTCTCAAATTCAATTGGAATAACAAAAAACCCAGAATAGCAAAAACTATTCTCAACAATAAAAGAACTTCTGGAGAAATCACCATCTTTGACCTCAAGCTGTACTACATAGCAATAGTAATAAAAAAACAAACAAACAAAAAAAAAACCTGCATGGTATTGGTACAGAGACGGGCAGAAAGATCAATAAAATAGAATTGAAAACCCAGAAATGAACCCACACCTCTATGATCACTTGATATTTGACAAAGGAGCTAAAACTGTCCAGTGGGAAAAGGACAGCATTTTCAGCAAATGGTGCTGGCTCAACTGGAGGACAACATGTAGAAGAATGCAAATGGATCCATTCTTATCTCCTTGTACAAAGCTCAAGTCCAAGTGAATAAAAAACCTTCACATAAAACCAGATACACTGAAACTAATATAAGAGAAGGTGGGGAAGAAACTTGAATTCTTGGGTATAGGAAAAGGGTTTCTGAGCAGAACATCAGTGACTTATGCTCTAAGATCAAAAACTGACAAATGGGACTTCATAAAATTGCAAAGTTTCTGAAAGGCAAAGGACACTTTCAATAGGACAAAACAGCAACCAACAAATTGGGAAAAGATCTTTACCAATCCCACATCTGATAGAGGGCTAATATCAAACATATACAAAGAAATCAAGAAATTAGACTCCAAACAAATAATCCTACTTAAAATGGGGTACAGAGCTAAACAAAGAATTCTCAACTGAGGAAACTCGAATGGCTGAGAAGCACCTTAAGATGTGCTCAACAACCTTAGTCATCAGGGAAATGCAAATCAAAACAACCCTAAGATACCACCTCACACCAGTCAGAATGGCTAAAATCAAAAACTCAGGTGATAGTAGATTCTGGCGAGGATGCAGAGAAAGAGGAACACTCTTCCATTGTTTGTGGGATTGCAAGCTGGTACAACCACTCTGGAAATCAGTATGGAGATTCTCCAGAAAATTGAACTACTTGAGGACCCAGCTATACCACTCCTGGGCATATACTCAGAAGATGCTTCAGCATATAACAAGGACATATGCTCCATTATGTTCATAGCAGCCTTATTTATAGTAGCCAGAAGCTGGAAAGAACCAAGATGTCCTTCAACAGAGGAATGGATACCAAAAATATGGTACATTTACACAATGGAGTGTTACTCAGCTATTAAAAACAATGAATTCGAGAAATTCTTAGGTAAATGAATGGAACTAGAAAATATAATCCTGAGTGAGGTGATTCGATCACAAAAGAACACACATGGTATTCACTCACTGATATTATCTCAGAAGCTCGCAGTACCCAAGATTCAACTCACAGTCCCCATGAAGCTCATGAAGAAGGAAGTCCAAGTGTGGGTGCTTCAGTTCTTCTTAAAGGAGTAACAAAATACTTAATGGAGCAAATATGAAGACAAAGTGTGGGACAGAAACTGAAGAAGGGGTCGTCTGGAGACCATTCCACCTGGGTATCCATCCCATGTGCCTGTGTCACCAAAGGTAGACGCTGATGTGGATGTCAGGAAGTGCATGCTGACAAGAACCTGATATAGCTGTCTCCTTAGAGCTCTGCCAGAGTCTGACATATTCAGAGGCAGATGCTCACAGCTAACCATTGAACTGATCAAGGGGTTCCCAATGGAAGGGTTAGAGAGAAGACTGAAGGAGCTGAAAGGGCTTGCAACCCCATGAGGAGAGCAACAATACCAACCAACCAGAGCTCTCAGGGTCTAAACCACCACCCTGGGAGCACATAGGGATGGACTCATGGCTCCAGCTGTATACGTAGGGGAGGATGGACTTGTCGAAGACAGGTGGGAGAGGAGGTCCTTGGTCTCATGTAGGCTGGATGCCAAGTATGGGAGAATTCGTGGGTGAGGAGGTGGGAATGGGGGGTTTCGGGTACACATCCTCATGGAAGCAGGAGGGGGATGTGATAGGGCGTTCCTGGGTGGGGAGGGGGAATGGAGTAAGGGCATAAAATCTGAAATGTAAATAAAATATCCAATAAAAATTTTTTTAAAAATGACAGAAATAACATTCTTTGTTCCCTTTTCTGGGGATGTAGTTTTCCTCCCTAGTTAAAATGAAAACTTTAAGGAACCAAAAACTTCCCATCCTTTCCTGCAAAGAATCCTCTCTGACACCTAGTTGCTGTCTGTAAAATTTGAATTGGGTAGCTATGCAGGAATGCACAGAAAAATGTGTATGGGTCCTCTAACCCTGTAAATCTCAGTCCTACTCCTCTCAGTTGTTTTATTTTGTCTTGTCTGTTAGTTTAATGATATTGCTATTTTTTTTTTTTACAAAAAAAAGTCTGTCTTCCATCCTGTTTCCTCCCTCCCAGAGTACCTCCCCCAAGCCATTCACCTTCTCTGAGGTGGTGGAACTACCTGGATATCCCCCACCCTGGTGCATCAAGTCTCTACAGGGCTAGGTGCATCCTTTCCCACTGTGGCCAGAAAAGGCAGCTCTAAGTGCCAGGGCCTTGGACCAGCTTTTGTATGCTCTTTGGTTGGAGGCTCAGTCTCAGAGAGCCCCAGGATCCAAGTTACTTGATCTGTTGGTCTTCCTGTGGAGTTTCTATTCCCATTCTGGGCCTTCATTCCTTCCCAACTTTTCCATAAGAGGCCCCAACCTCCATCCAGTATTTGGCTGTGGATGTCTGCATCTGTTTTAGTCAGCTGCTGGATAGAGCCTCTCAGAGGACAATTATGCTAGGATCCTGTCTGCACGCATGATAGAATATCATTAATAGTGTCAGGGATTGGTGCTTGCCCATAGAATTGGTCTCAAATTGGGCCAGTTATTGGTTGGCCATTCCTTCAGTCTCTGCTCCATCTTTGTTCCTGAATTGCTTTTAGACATAAGGAATTTTGGGTGGAAAGTTTGGTGAGTGGGTTGGTGTTCTTATCCCTCCACTGAGGGTTCCTACCTGGCTACAAGAGGCGACCTCTTCTGATTTCATGATCTCATTCTTCTCAGTCACTAAAGTCTTAAATTTGTTGGATCTCAAGAAAACATGTGAAGTTTATCGCCAAGTATAAATAACTTAAAATGTATAATTAAATGAGATTCACAAAGTCTAGTGACTAACACAAGTAAACCATGTATTATGAGCATCATAATTCACACATACTGCAAAGATAGTCATGACATTACATATGCAGAAAGTATAGCAATAGTTATGAATCTGCATAAAGACATGAGATTATTTCCTAAAATGTACTTCATGAATCTATGCCATGTTTAGTAAGGAAAAAAAAATCCAACTTGACTGAAGTTACACCTATATACTAATTCATATCTTAATTACACTGCAATAACATCAGAGCCTACAACTTCAGCAGAATTTTATCATAGCTCTGGTTTAGCCACATTTTTTTTTACTTGCTTGGCCCCCAGTAAAATATTCATGAGGTAAAAATGGTAATACAAAAATAATTATTTGAAAAACATTATATGAAGTGAGTTGTTGCTTCTCTACTGGATGCCAGTTTAAAATGAGCTAATTTGTTTTAGCAGTAACTTAAGAAAACCCCAGCACAGCGGCTCAACAATTATGTCCAGGTGCAAGAACTTAATTCAACAAATTCTAGGTGGATTCTCCCTGTCTGCTCCATAGGCACCATTTTCAGCTGTAGCTGAGTACAGATGCCTTGAAAAACCTCTGTAAACATGACCCAGCCAGTCCTTGAACAGAGATATTGAAATGTTCCCCAAACTATCAATAATAAAAGCGGTATTTCTGTGGACAGAATCCCATTCTCTGAGGGAAAGTAGCTTGATCAGAAGTTTTCAGAATATGGGAACAATGTAGAGAAAGGAATTTTTTACTTTAGGTTTCTACCCCCTTGAACAAAGAATATATACATTTAACATTTTTAAGTTGAGATTATGCCTAATTCTGATGATTTGGAATTATACAGACATAAACTGAGCCATTGATACTGGCATCGACAGTGTATGGTTTCTGAAAGGACCAATTCTTATGAACAAAAATTAAAATGTAAAATCAGTCAGAAATCCTAAATAATCTCAAGGTAAATATAGCAACTTTTCTCAGTTTTTGTTACTTGGCCCCAAAGAAGCTTACATTGGGCTGAGATTTTAGATATTAATAATCTAGCAAGTTCACCCTTATTGCATTCAATTTTCATATATGTGAAAAGAGTAATTTGGATATGTTATTCCACTCATAACAATAAGATAACAATTCCATTTTGATATTCATAGCCAGATAATAAAACTTAACTCAAAGAATCAGGCTTTATTTAATGCTTCATTGTATAATAAAATTTGTTAGAAGCCAGATATTTTACACTAAAAACACTTTAAAAGAACACAGTGGTATTTGAAATGACCAAAAACTGTTTAACATTCATTTATCTTCTTTCAAAGAAGTTTATATTAAAAATGTATGAGTCAAGTTACAAATATACATAAACACTAATTCTGATTTATAGAGCCTCAACTTCTTGTCAGAAATAAAATACCATTTTTCAGCAAACTGATAATTATTGTTACTAAAACAACATTTGAAACATCTTAACTATATTCTGTATATTCCAGATACTTATACAGACTTAAATGTTGTTGTTGGCTTTTTCTATGCACAGGAAAATAAATATATTATTCTATTCCATATCTTAGGCGTCTAATAAGATCCGATAATTGTATGTAAGAAATTTTCACCATGAGTTGTACTTCAAATAATTAAAATCATCTGAAAATATTAATAGGACATTTATTCACAAGAATTTAGCTGCTGATAAGATTTTCTGTGCTCCTAGTTTAAACACAATTAGAGCTCAAAGTAGGTAACCTGTAGCATGTATGTATGTACACACTCCTGCTCTTCCAGACAGAAAGCCAAGGTCCAAAGACAGTAAAGCCAGTGAGGTAACCAAACAGATGTATACCCCAGATCTTCTGCATTGCCATCCAGTGAATACCAACAACTCATCATACTAGGTCCCAGACAAAGTTTGTAATACTTATTTTCTACATGTGTAGTATGTATGGTTAATCAATATAAAGAGAGAGAAGAGCTTCAAGCCACTTGGCAATATAAGTGCCCCCTGGGTTGCCTGAATATCTATTTACCTCCTTCTTGCTCCTGTTGTACTGGAAAGAGAACACTATTTTTGCACTAATCTGATACGCCTTACACATATCAGGTGGAGCAGAGTCTTAAAGACCATTGTCATTGCATAAAGTGTTCTTGCACTTCCCCAGAGTAGACAGGTAAGGGAAAAAGTAGTTCCTCCTGAAGAATGAAAAGGGACATTAATATCCCACAGTCACAGAAAAATTAAATTGTTGATATTGAGGCAAAAGTATCCTAAGTACATCAACACATAAGTGTAAATATACAATGTATTTTACTCTTAACACATTTACTTTTCTTCTCCATGGTGAAACTGGAAAACAATGGAAAAGGCAGTTTCCTGTAACTTACACAAAACTGATAGGAATAATAAAGTCGGGGAATATCACTTCTCAGTTGTCATTAATACAACTTAGATATTAATAGATTATTAATATCAAAAAATCTCAGCCCAATCTAAGTTTCTTTGTACCAAGTAACAAAAGCTGAGAAAAATTGCTATATTTACCTTGAGATTGTTTAGGATTTATTTTTAAATTAACAAAACAGTTTAATTTTAGCTTCAAAGAACATTGTTTGTAATTTCATTTTTTTGCTTATACTTCACAATAGATAATTACAAGTATAATCATTATTGGTCATTGGCCATTAATTTGTTTCAGTGTATATACCTCAGTGGGCAGTAATTACTGCACAGCCTTCAATAAGATATCATTAACAAAATGAGAAGACTAGAGAAAATATGTTAATTACTGTAAGTGCTCTCTGGAATAAACAGTCTTAACAATTAAAATCACACTTACTTTCTGTCAGACTATATTATACTGTGCAAAAAATGGAAAAGAGGGAGAGAAAATGCTACATAATTTGAAGAAAACACATTTGAAAGATTAACATTATTTTGCTTTAAGTCCATATCAGCAACGTTAATGGTCCTAAGGTAGAAATGCATTTTTATATCAAGCAGTAATGTCTTTAAAGCTCATTGTTCACAATAAAAAAAAAAGGTTAGCTAAGTACTGTACATTTTAATTATGAGAAATATCTTTATAAAAATATTTTCATAGTTTGGAACTATTTGTAAGGGGAGTTTAATTGATTTCCTTTAGCTTATACATATATAGATGAGGGAGTGTTTTAAATACACCAAACTCAAATCACAACTGACTGGCGCAAGTGCAGAAACCCGAGTATGTCTTAATGTAGATTTACACAGTACATTTCTATAATAAAAAATAACTGTCAGAACAATTTCTTTTAGCTTTTAATCTTCATTGCTCCAGATGATCACTCATAACATTCTAGACACATTAATTCTCCATAACCATTTGTCTCTTATCTCCAGACATGCATAGATATGTTTCCTGTAGGTCTTTACTCAGGCTTTTTTGGCAACCGAGTTTGGTGTGCCCATCAGCTTCTTACTCTGCAGCTGTTCCTGCTTCTCTTTAATTGTCTTGTGCAAGCACACCTAGTTTTATCATCATTCTTATGCAAGTGGACCTTTCCACTTTCTCTTTCCACTGCTCAAGCTGATCTCTTCACAACCCAGCTGCAGGTAGCCCCTTATGGAGATTCTCCTTCCAGGAGAAAGTGTGCTGACCTATGGACCTCTAATAGCAGGCTGTTTCCTCACTCTCAGATCATTTGTTTCCTCAGGACTTTCTAACCTCCTTCAAGCTAAACTACCCAAACCCAACTGCATTTAAATCTGATGCTATCATGTATAGCATGGTAAGACTGGATTTAAATTAACAATCAGTACTTTTCATAAAATCCTATAATAGCATTGTTCCACTTAAGTCCTTCTTGGGTTCTAGGATAGGAAATAAAATAAGTATGTTTGCAAATATTATTGTCTAAAATGGCACCATCAGGAACTTTGAAAATGTCACTCTCAAGGTTCCATACAGATTGCATTCTATTGGTTTTGTAATACTTACTTAGAAATTTGAGACTTTATAATGGTGATAATTCACTCTGTATCTTCCAAAGCTAATGAATTAATAAGCGCTTCAAAATAATATCGGTAGAGATGAAAGTATGAAGACATTTGACCTCTGACTTTTTTCTTCAATTCTTTAATTTCTAAATTCAACCTCCACTCCTAAAATTTAGAAATTCCAATATCTATATGAAAATACTCAGATCTCTATGTAACATGTGTCAGTGTCTCTTTGTGTATACCTATATCTCATCCATGCAAAAAGAGACAAAAGTATTTCCATTTTGTAAGAATAATTCTTCTACAAACATGCATTATCAATGAGATTATGAGAAAAGTCATATTACAAACCGAATTGACTTCTGTTTCCAAGCATGTTTATTATGGCAAAGAACACTAGACATAAAACAAACCTCTTTTTCCTACAGACAGCACACATTGATAAATCATATTTCCCAGTACCACTGTAGTCTGAAATACAACACAGCTTCTTATCTCCTCATTTCCTTTGGCTGGAGGTTGGATATGCATGTCCTTCTCAGTGATGCCAAAGTAACACATAGGGTAGAGAGCAATACACACTCACCAGCTCACTGGAAGCCCTCTGCTGGATGACAAATAGGCGTCCGTCTGCTTTTCAACCAATATTTATTTTCCATAGTATTTGTTTCAGCAGTTATCATATCATGACCAATATTATTTTTAGAAAATCATTAAAGAACTGTACATATCAGAATATCAACAGTAGTGGCAATTGTTTTTAATCTTATATTTCGCTTGCTAAAGTACATGTTAATTTTGTAATAACGGCATTTTAAGAAAAGAAAATCTTTGTTGTTATTTTTAAAAAAGGAATTCACTGACTTCTAAAAATATTGTCTTAGGATTTCTATTGCTGTGAAGAAACACCTGACCATAAGGCAATTAGGGGAGTGAAGGGTTTATTTTGCTTACACTTCCACATCACCAAAGGAAGTCAAGACAGGAACTCATGCAGGGCAGGAATCTAGAAGCAAGAGCTGATGAAGAGGCCAAGGAGGATACTGTTTACTGGCTTCCTTCATATGGCTTTCTCAGCATGATTTATTAAAGAACCCAGGACTACCAGCCCAGGGATGGCACCACTGACAATAGGATGAGACCTGCCTCCATTGATCACTAATTGAGAAAATGCCTTACAGCTGGATCTTACACAGACATTTCTTCAACCAACGATCCTTCTTCTCTGATGACTTTAGTTTGTGCCAAGTTGACACACAAAAACAGTTAGTACAGATATTACATCCAGCACAAAAAAGTTAATGCTTGTCTGTCATCACCATTATACATTTGTGTAAAATGGACAAAACACAACATTACACTGATCCTTCCTAAATTAAGACATATTCTATTGCAAACATGTTCCTTAGAATATAACATATTTAATTAATTGCTTTGTAGAGACATTTTTTGCCTTGACTAATGTTATTTTAAACAGCCATAAATCTTCATCTTAACTAATATAGAGCCAAGGCTCTCTGCTAAATCAATTTCCATCCTTCAGATCCTGAAGAAATTTAAATAACATCTCATGTTATCTTTCTAATGTCTCCGTACTTGACTGGATCATCTTGATAAATATATCCAACTTTATAAACCCCTCTAGCTCTTGTAGTGACATTAACTTGTTTTTTAAGTCTTCTGACATACCTAGTCACAACTCTGTTATGTGATTTATAGTTAAATTAAACATAAAGCCATCGTCATGAAGATAAAGGGTAAAGCCTCAAGCTACAAATGAAGAGAAGATAGGCAATGTTGGCAGGGGGTTCAATGTAATCTTCCTCAGGCATCTCTGCTGGGATTGGGTGCCCACAGAGAATCTCAGAGACATCACACCTAGAGCTGGACACCATGTTCAACATTTCTGAGTACTGGAAGTACGTAAAAGATTGCTAAAAAATAGTAATGATTTTTAAGTGAGAAAATAGTATCTTATTCATTCCTCTCCTTTGTGGCTGCAGTACAGTTTTACATTTTATGGTTCTTTATTCCATTCTCACCTTATAAATGTGAAAAACAAGACATAGTTCATGAAACTGTCCTAAGGTCATAAGAAATAGAGATGTAGCCCTTCCACTAGCAGCACAGGAATCTCTGTCAGTGCAGTTTTGCCACTCTGCTCTTGCATACCTCCATGAAAGTTTTTTCCAAGGAAATGAATCACTTGCTTAACTTGATGCATCCTAAAAATGTCTACCTCGCCACCTTCCCCATCCTACTTCACTCCAGCTTGGTCTGCAGATTTGACTTAAGTCACCTATTTCACTTTGAATATTTTTCTGCATTTATTCTATTACACTCTTCTCACTCAAATATTTTTATCCCTGTAGGATTGTCTTATGCCATAAAATTATCAACTTTTGACCAGACAGTAACCCCTCAGAGGTTATGGCCTATGGGCTATGACCACATTTGTTTCTTCATAGCTTACTGACTAAACGAATGGCTGAAGTTGCTCTGTTTTAAAAGATATTAAATGAAGTGAAATTCCCAATTTCTGAATGTCTCACTGCAGTACATCCAAACTTTTGTTGTTGTTGTATTAGAATACAAATTTCAATGTCTCTTACTTACTTAAAATATCATTTTAAATTTTTTTCCTTTAATGTTATACAAATAGATCTGTGTGTGTGCACATATGTGTATGTGGGTGTACATGAGTGTGTATGTGTGTGTATGTGTGTCTGTGTGTGTGTCTGTGTGTACCACTTATGTGCCTAGTGTCCACAGAGACCAGAAGAGGGTGCTTTATGAAAGTTACAGACAACTATAAACCACAATGTAGGTGTTAGAAATAGAACCCAGGTCCTTTGGGAGAATAGCCATCTCTCCACTCCTACAATAGCTTTCTGGAATAACTTTGCCTAACCCAATAATCAAATGCTTTTCATTATAGTCCATAACTGTTAAAAAAAAAAAAACCCTCTGCCCACTAATACTTTATAAAGTTGCCCAAGTTAACCCTCTCTAGGAGCACTTGTAGAAATCTCTAAAGACATTCAGTCAAACATTCTTCCTAAAATTACGTCTTGAACATTGACTGTGTACCAGAAAAATAAGTTTCAGTGGTGATAATAACAAGGAAAGCTTCCTAGAAGAGGAAAACTTTTATCTTAAAATTAACAATGTGCTTTATGAAGTAGTAGAAAACTAAAGGGCAGAAAGCCCAAGTATAACATTCTCATATACAAAGTCACAGAGATGAAGAATATCACGTGTAGATGGGAAATGTTGGGACAGCCTGCACAAACAGAACATTAGAAGCTAAGAGTCCTGAGACATTTTAAAATAAATGGTGCTGAAGAATAAGGAGCAACAGCCAAGGGGTCTCTGCATGTTATGTTACTGAGCAATCTTCAGCTTCAAAGATTTATTATCAACAGAAAAACTTATTCTGATATAGAGATTTGCATCTAATACAAGTACATTTTTGCAGTGTAGCAGGATTTTGTTTGTTTTATGTCTACCAATATAGAGAATATGGATCCAGTCACTTTACTGTAGGAAGATAAATGGTCTGGGCTCCTTTGTGAAAATCACTGGACATAACCAATTACTTACTCAAGACTTTGATCTTCTTGATATTCTCTTACCAACTTATTCTTTCTCTATCCTCACTTGGATGTTTCAGTTTTTTCTTTCTTAAACATATTTTTCTTTGACATTGTTTTCACAACTATTTTTGTTTCTCTGGAAATTCTTTTCTGATTCGGAATCAGAATACAGGTCTCTATTCAGTATCCTCTCATTTCAGGAATCTTGAAAAAAATAGTGCAGCTGGTGAGATGGCTCAAAGGTTAACAGCACAGACTACTCTTCCAGAGGTTCTAAGTTCAATTCCCAACAACCACATGGTGGCTCATAACCATCTGTAATGAGATCCAATGCCCTCTTCTTTCACAATACTGAGAGCCAAGCATCAGTCATCTGGTCTACAACCTAACAAATTGAGGTTAACAGCAAAGAAAGTTCCAAGCAGACACCTTACAAATATGAGACCAGATATCCACATCCAGAAGCACCACAAATATTCTAAATCCAGTCACCTATATCACATCATAAAAGAACCATGAAAAAGAACCAGATTATTTCCTCTAGAAACTAGCACCCTCACCACAATATCCTTTGAGATAAGCAAATTAGCTGATGCACAAGACAAGAACTTCAAAATAACAATTATAAATATATCCAAGGAGCAACATGAGGAGGTGAACAAATGCATGAATGAAGACCATGAAAACACAGTTGGATGAAAAATTAAAACAATCCAGTATATAAAAATGGAATTTAATTAAGAAAAGAATTTCTAAGGAAGAGCAAACTGAAGTAAATCTCAACTTTAAAACCTCAGGAAAATGAGCCAAAAGCTGAGGGGAATGGCTCACCAACAGGATGGATGAAACAGAAGAGAAAATAATAGCTCCCAAAGACAAGATAAATGAAATGAATCAGTCAAAGAAAATGTTAAATCAAAAAATGGAACAAAACATCTGGGACACAATGAACAGAACACACCTACAAAGAATAGGGATATAAGAAGAAATCCAGATGAAAAGTAATGAAAATATTTTCAATAAAACCATAGAAGATAATTTTCCAAGTCTACAGAAAGACTTACTTGATAAAGTGCAAGAGCTCCAGAAAATATAGTTCCCATGTCATAATAGTCAAAGTACCAAATGTAGAGAGCAAAGAAAGGATAATAAAGATGCAGGAAGAGAAGACCAAATCAAATATAAAGTCAGGGGGAAGGTATTGACTTGGGGAGGTGGAGAACTTGGGAGGATTTGAGTAGATGTGGGGGAGGAGAACCAAAAATTATATTGCATAAGAATCTATTTTCAATAAAACATATTCCTTTAATCGAAAAAAAAAAAAAACAAGAAAAAGAAAAACACCTAACTTTGTATTGGAGACTTGAAAGCCAAAAGGGCTTGAACGGATGTTCTGTAAGTTCTCAAAGACCACAGATGGCAGTTTAGACTACTATACCTAGTAAAATTATCAGTCATAATCAATGGAATATAGGGAAAGTTTTATGATAAAAACAGATTTAAAGAATGTAATGATCTTCTAAACCATCGTAACCGAGAACACATGAAGGAATGTACAATCTGGGGAAAGATTAAACCCAAGAGGAAATAAAGAATAAAATACCAGAGCAGTTAGTAAAACAAGGACAGATAAAAGAATACCACAACAAAAATAGAGTTAATAAATAAACATTATTCAATAATAACTCTCAATATTAGTTTTCTAAATTCCTCCAACAAAAAGGCACAGTTGAAGAAATTGGATTAGCAAACAAGAGTCATCTTTCTTCTGCCTCCAAGAAACACCTCATCATCAATAATACATACTGCCTTAGTATAAAAAAATAAGACAAGGAACTCTAAGCAAATGGGGGAAATTATGGCTATATTAAATATCTTACAAAATAGAGTTCAAATCAAAGGATCAATCAATCAGAGGACATGGGAAATGATATTTTATACTTATTAAAGACAAATCCACCCAAAGAATATTTATAATTCTATACATTTGTGCACCACCTACAAGTTTAGCCTGTTTCATAAAACAGTTTTAGACCTACATCTACAGATTGACGCCAACAGTGATAAAGGGTGACTTCAGTACTATAGGCTCACCAATAGAAACACCACCCAGACCCCCCCAAAAAGCAAAAACAAAACAAAACAAAACAAAAAACATAGAAACTTGGGCACTAAATTGCATCATAAATCAAATGGACCTAATAAACACCTATAGAAAATTCCACCCAAGCACTAATAAATATACTTACATACTTTCCTCTCAGCAATTCATAGAACTTTTTCTCAAATTGGCCATATATCAGGACATAAAGCAAGCCTCACCAAATTTAGAAAAATAGAAATAATATCATGATCACTATCTGAAAACTAAACACACACACACACACACACACAGAGAGAGATAGATAGATAGATAGAGAGAGAGAGAGAGAGAGAAATGGAAGAAAGTTCACAAACTCATGAAAGCCAACCAGGACGTTACTGCATAAAAAAATTGTGTCAATGGAGAAATTAAGAGGGGAATTTAAAAATTCTGAGAATTGAATTAAAATAGAAACATAGCATATTTATATAAGGGACATGATAAAGGCAGTAGTAAGAGGAGACTTTCTAATATTTAGCACCTAAGTCAAAACTACAGGGGTTCCATGTTAATAACTTAATGCTCTTCCTGAAATCCTTGGAAAAAAGAAAAGAAGCTGCATGCAAAAATAGTATACAGGAAGAGATAATAAAAGTCAATGCTGAAATTAATAAATTAGAAAGAAAAAATAATACAAAGAACCAATGGAAGCAAGAATTGGTTCCTTGAAAAGATTAACATGATTTAAACACAGTTAGCCAAATTAACCAAAAGAAAGAGAAGACCTGAATCAATTAAATCATAGGTAAAAGGGGAAATATTACAACAGAAAATACTGAGGAAATTCAGAGACTCAAACAGACATACTCTAAAAACTCTATATTCCCCTGTACTAAAAAAAAAAAACTAAAAAAAAAGAAAAAAAAAACCTGATTAATTACTTGGTACATATAATCTACCAAAATAAACAATTTAACCAAAACCTATAAGAACCAATGAGACAGAAGCAGTAATTTTAAAATTACTAAAAATAAGCCCAAGTCCAGATGGATTCAGCATAGATTGTTCCAGATCCTCAAAGAAGAACTAATACCAATACTACTCGAGTCATTCCATAAAATAGAAAAAGGAGACACATTTCCAAACTCTTTTTATGAGACCAGGATTGCCCCATTCTAAAACCAAATATCCAACAACAACAATAAAATTATCAACCAGTCTCTCTCATGACTAAATGTTATTGTCTGATTCATAAATCATAACATCACATTCCTTTTCAGACCTGAGAGATGCAAAACAACTCAAAGCATCTCATGAATAAATATAAAACTATTTCAGAAAATAATGTTTGTACACAACTTCAGTCCTAGCACTCAAGAAGCAAAGGCAAGAAGATTTCCATAAGTTCCATTGTGGTCTCTGTAGAGTTCAAGAGTGACAGAGTGACTTTGTCTCAAAATATATATAAGTAAATAAAAGTAACATTTACTTTTTTATTGTTTGAAAATCTAGTACATGTGCATGTAGTACATTTTCAATAAATCCATACCTATTTCCTTCTCCAAATCCTTCACAATTAATTTTCCCTTCCAACTTCATGCACTTTGTTTTTAAACCCACTGAGTTCACTTGACACTACCTGTATATGCATGAGTGTAAGGACATCAACTAAGGCAAGGATAGCTTCTCGGGGACCACGTCCCTGAGGAAAACTAACTCTCTCTTCCAGTGGCCATCAAATGCCAGTATAGCACCTCGGGAGGGATAGTGCTTTCTGAGACCCTTTTTCCTCCATTCTGGCACTTTACCTGGCTTGGTCTTACACAGGTTTATTATACACATAGTCACAACCACTGTGTATTTGTGTGTGCAACAGCCTTGTCATGTTCAGAAAGCACTGTTTTCACTCACTACCTCTGGCTCTTACAGGCTTTCTGCCCTGGCTTCTATGATGACCTCTTAGCCTTGAAGAAGGGTAGGGGTGGTATAAATATCTTTTTAGAACTGAATGTGCTACAATCTGCAATTTTTGGCATGCTTACCAGTATAGATCTCTGTAATCAATATTATTTACTGCAAAAAGATGACCTATTAAAGACTGACTGCTGTACTAGTTTGTAGATATGAAGATATATACTTGTCAGACAGTTTAATATTGTGCCCATTTAACAGAATCATATCAGTGAGTTCTCCATTAAGGCCTCTGACCTACCCTGTCATTAGTTTTTGGCCCAGCATCTTAGTCAGCGTTCTATCACTGTGAAGAGACAGTATGACCATGGTAACTCTTAACTATGGGAATAAAGGTATCTCTGACTCTTTTATCTGCCCTTAGGGCCCTTTTCTTAAGACCCTTTTCTACTACTCAGTTGCCTTGCCATAAGGATTTGTGCCTAGTTTTATTACATCAGGTTGTGCTGTGTTTGGTTGATATGTTCTTTTCTGAATGGAAACAAAGGAGCAATGGGTATGTGGGAGAGACGAGAGGGGAACTGGGAGGAGTGGAGAAAGAGGAAACTACAGTCAGGATGTATTGCATGAGAAAAACAATTTTTTTAATTACTAAAAAAAAAGTAGAATCCAGAGGACCATTGCTTAATTTTAAATACCAATTCCACATATTTTTACATAATCTCAAAGTATCTAGCTACATTTGCCTCTGTTTCTTCATCTCTAATATTAAAATGGGTAATTATATCTACCAACACAACAACAACAAAATATTTAATTCAAGAGGGGCATAGTGGAACACACCTTTAAACCCACCACTCAGGAGGCAGAATCAGATGGATCTTTGTGAGTTCTAGGCCAGATTGGTCCTTAAAGAGAGTTTCAGGACACCCAGGACTATTACATAGAGAAACCCTGTTTTGAAAAACCAAAACCAAAACCAAAACCAAATAAACAAAATTTAATTCAGAGGTTTAGTCCAATATTCTGAAGACCTGAAGCATAGTGGCATGAAGGCAGACATGGTGCTAAATGGGTACCTGAGATCTACATCCAGGCAACAGGAAGAAAGAACTACCAGACTTGGAGTGGACTTTTGAAATCCAAGAGCCCATCCTCAGTGACACAGTTCCTCAAATAAAGCCATACCTACTCCAGCAAGACCACACCTCTTAATCCCTGTCAAGTAGTGCCACTCCCTAATAACCAAGCATTCAAATACATGAGCCTATGGAGGCCATTCCTATTCAAATCACGACCAGTTAATGCTATCAGGCATGAATAACTACTAAAGAAATCAACTGTGCTGTACACATGGCATCCATTACTAGATATTGCTATTTGTCTCCTCTGAATTATTATGTTTTCCCAAAGTCTTGTTGTACCTTGGCGAATGAAGTCATCTAGTTCAGGTTAAATCTAAATGACTTATGCAAGCCATCAATGACATGAAACCTGGTGGTGTTCTTAAAGGGAGCTGAGGAATATTGTTCAGAAACATGCCCAACCCAATGGACTTCAGTAATTCAAAACTATGTGGGCATGGAATCCATCACTGTTCTAAAAACCCCTGCTATGCCATACTCTGCCAGAAATAAAGGCAATGCTACGATATGTTTGCACTATGTATTTACAGTTGCTCCAGTGATTGGTGAAGATGTATGGCAGAATGAAGCTGGACAGATGGCTGGACTTTGGGACAGGAGACTGAAAGCGATCTGCTCAGTTTGAGCACACCCTGCTGGTGATGGATGGACCTCACACAGAGACTCAGCTGCTGAAGGCCTTGTTCTCCCAAGATGCCAGATCTCAATTCTTTCTTGCTGAGCTGTGCATTTTATTGAAAGTACAAAAGGGAAGACGTTTTTTAAAAAAATGTTTTATTTTGACTGACAAATAATGTGTGTTCTTGGGAAGGTGGTTGGTTGGTTGGTTGGTTGGTTGGTTGGTTGGTTGGTTGGTTGGTTGGTTCTGAAAAGACTGAGAAAAATAAGGGCAACATTGTTCAATTCTTTGCAGTCTCCAGTCTCACGCCCTCAATTCTCTGTACCTGGTTTTTACCCCTTGACCACTTTCACATAAAAGTGCTTTTGATTGCTCTGATCACTCCCACAAATCTTCAATCAAGGGCCAGATGCCAACTAGGAGAATGGCAAAAATGAGAAATATTGAGACTTCCAACAAATGGTGATCAGACTTTTTATTATACATAAATTTGTGTGGAAATACATGTGCACACATCTTAAATTCCACATATGTAATTGCTGAACACTATGTGACCTTTGGTTTAGATTTATTTTGCTTTGAAAGGTGATTGCTGTCACAAATGAATCAATATTTGTGTGATTTAATTTCTAGTTAGGAATTGACCTCCCCCCACCCCTATGCTAATACTTGACCTGTGTGTGTGTGTGTGTGTGTGTGTGTGTGTGTGTGTGTGTGTGTGTGT
>JANHMN010000020.1:17650392-17672478 GCA_030674055.1 Rhabdomys pumilio | reverse complement strand
TGTGTGTGTGTGTGTGTGTGTGTGTGTGTGTGTGTGTGTGTGTGTGTAGAAGTACTCACTCTGAGAGACTTCTCTCCACTGTGGACTGTGTGTTAGTGAATGAATGCTAGGAATCACTTTGGGGGAAGTTATCAGACTTTTTAAAGTCTGATGTGTGGTAAAAATAACTGTGCTGCAGGTGGTGGCTAGCTGCTATACAGAATAACTTCATAATTCACGGCTATTTTAGACCTCTATTTGCTCAGAAATGTGAGGGATGAAACCGCTTTTCTTTCTTTTATTCTAAGGGTACCTGCACAGAATAAAGAGTTGCAGTTTCCTGTGGCAGGTGACAGAAGAGAGTTCCAAAATGTCTCCAGATGTGAGAAGTTGTGAGTGGCTGCAGAGTTTTGACAATTAGTGTACTAACAGTAGTCAAAAAAGGAACTTGTTGCAGTCTGCGGATGTGCAGTGAGGTTGCTTCTGTCCTTGGTGCACTGTAAATCCACCTCACCTCTATCCTATGCAACTGAGAGCCTCATTAAAAACAGTTAAGATGCTCAGAAATTGTGCTACTCCAAATAAGAGCAAGTGCAGTGGAGATAGGTAAGATGCATAAAGTTGTCTCGAGGCTATCTTGATTACAGGGTATCTTATGACTTTCTTGTAATATAATTTGATACCATTGACACATACTTGCCTCGGCTATCATTGCTTTAAAGGCACGATGACAGTGTTTACCTGACTCTTTATAATAATTTAGTAAAGTGACTAGATCTAGTGAAGACTTCTGGGTGACTATGTGTAAAGTTTTCATAAAACGGTAGTGTTTCTGAATGGACTGTCTTGTAATGTGAATATTAGTGTGATGTGTAAAGGTCTGTAATGCATAAAGATTAAAATAAGAATGACCTAAAGTGTCTCTTATGATGAGAGCTCTGAAGTCTTCCATTTCTGTATTGAGAAACATAATTCTCCCCAAATCTCTTATAATCTTTCTTTCTTCTGCCATCTCCAACCAAATCTGATGCTTTTTTTTTTTTCAAAAAAACAACTACATGCCACAGAAGAGACGCTGGTAAAAGACAAACAAGATCAGAGTTTAATATGTTAATTTTTCAAACCTTTATACACATTTTCTCATTCAGATACCTATGCTTGTTTTAATCTAAAAGTAATATCACTTCAAACCTTCTCTCGCAAACACCTCCCAAAAGAAAACACTTAAGTGGAATAAATGGTGTGACCATCCCAAGGGGAATCTTTCCCTCTTTAATACTTGTGGATGGCAGGCAGGAGTGTACATTTGCTAGAGGCTCTGTAGCCTGTGAACTGTATGTCAGAACCTCGTCCTGTTGCTAGTGGCAGAGATAATAATGCTTTGTGTTTATGTAACACCTTTCTTTTGTGGCACTTGCCAAGTATCATGTGACTTGCATCGCTAATGTCTAAAACATCCTCATGGTTATGGAAGTGAATTGAAGCGAGGCTTGTATTCTAAACTGAAAGACTGTGGAATGGGAAGAATTGAAAAGCAAAGGTCCTGAACGCAGCAGATCTTGTTGAGAGCATATGGAGATGTTGTGGGTCCAGGCACTCACTCCCTGTCACAGCATATGCACTGTTCTCTATAAGTGAATCCTTCTTTCAGACCAGGAGAGCCATGACTGAAAGTTGAAAGGAAGGCACAGTGACTAAGCATCAGAGTGGAACCTCAGGGCCTCTGTGTTTCCCTTTTAATTCTGTTCCTAATTTGTGATGTGACCCCAAGAAACCCTTTGCCCTCTTTAAGCTTCAATTGTTTTACTTACAAAATAGTGTTATGTCAGCCATATTGCTCAGCAACCCTACTCTGCCTCACAGACTCAATCTTTTAATTAATTTGTTCATCTATTCAACAAATATATGTTGAACACTGCCTGTGTTTAAGGCACTGGCCCCGACACTTGGACTTCTAAAAGAAATTAAGACATTATTTTAAATTTTAAAAACAGGAGCAGCTTCACTTAGACATATTAAAAATAACTTCATCGTGAACCATTATATGTTAAATGTCACAGAATAATGTAAATTAGATAGTAAATGAATTTCTGGCATGTTGGGTTAACAGAATACTCTCCATAAAGTGGAAGAAATAGCAATAGAGTTTGTAAATTGTGATAAAAAGAAAATAACTACAGGGAAACATAAGGTTGTTTTATTTTTTTTTTATTTATAACTGAAAACGCATGCGAATGGTTGAAGCCAGTGTATCTGGGACGCTTTGTTGATGGTTAAACAGTTTTTGCAGTTTAATAGCCAGAATCATTTTAAAACAGGAAGACTGGTGTAAATAAAGACATTGAGCAGAAACAGTTAAATTAAGAAGTCAAAAGATTAAAAGCCATAATGGAAGGACAACACATAAGATACGGACAATCTGAAGGAATCAAAGAAATTGTAACTACAAAAGTGATTGTCTTAAAATAAGCACATGTGGTGGTTCATGCGCAGTTGAAGTTAACTGGTGGTTAAACTTAACCAAGCCGAAACAATTCTAAAACTATGATTCCCACTATCTGTTGTGACCACCAAAATGATGATAACAAGATCGGAAAAACAAACATTCTGACCATCACCCAACATTGTCAAGGTGGCAAGAAAACAAAAAGCCAACAGCTGGCAGGAATAAAGCAGACGGAACACTGAGCAGTTAAGGTTCATTAAATTGGAAGAAATAATAGAGAAGGATGAAGATGTTCAAGATTTTACAGTCTACTTACATTAATTCCTTGCTTAACAATCTCTTAGCTTACTGTAGAAGGAACTAACTAATATTAGCTGACCCGAAAGTCTTAGAAGCCATCATCTAAGCCAGAACACATTCCACTTGCTATAGATCAGATTCTGACAGGTCTCTACTCCATTCAGTAGTCTCCTTTACCTTAAACTTGCTGTTGAATTAGTTTATCCATGTTTCGTGAACATAAAACAGTAGTTGGAAAGTAAACTTATTTACCAATTCTGGGTGTAATTTGTGTAGAAAGAATTATCCTGCTTTTCCATTATGAAGTACATCTCCCACTTGACTGAGAAATAAAAATTGTTATTCACTAATATAAGTTACTTTAAATTCTCCTTGTGAATCCATATTTATGAAAAACTTGTGTAACTCATAGCATTTTGCAATAATAAGACATTTTCAATGTTTTTAAATAGTACATGATAAACTAATGAGCTAAAAATGTGAGATGTTTTCTTTGAATTTGTTCCTCGTTTTGTTTTGCACCTTTGACCTAGTTTTTCTTCTTCTTTTTTTTTTCTTTCTTCTTTTGATAACTGGTTTGCCTTTGATCAAGAAGAGTGGATGATCAGTGATGAGAATGAAAGTCTTACTTCAAAGATCACAACCATTTCTTCATGACTAGTCTGACGAGTAATTCAGAACTGACTACTATAGTCCACAGTTCTACACTGTGTGGAACTCTATGTAATTACATGTTTTATTAAAAAAAAAAAAAAAAGGTAATTAGCTCAAATATGCTATCTGGCTATATTAAAATTTCTGTAGATTATGAAAATCCAAGTATAACATTGACCACCATGCTCTAAGGGCCATTTGTAATGTTAAGACTTCATGTTTCAAACTTTTATGTGAATTGATTTCTAAACTAAGACAATATATTTTCTCAACATTATTACACAAAGTTATACATTCATAGATACAGCCTTATCACTTTTGAACCTTCTGGCTGAAATAAAGTTTAGTCTAGGCATGGTTTGCTTTTCCTAATTTTTTTTTATTTTGTTGATAAAACTTGTAATTTTTGTCTTTATGTATAATAATGTTTAATGCTATATTTTCTTCTACTGGGTTCTGAGTTTATCACAGAATAAAAGTAGCTCCTTCATAATTTATGGGTAACTTGTAAACACATTCTATGAGTAGTTCCTTTAAAACTATCCTGTCTAATAGCATAATATGGTTCCTCCATAACAGAAATGTAAATTAATTCCAAGATCATAACACATTAAGAACTTATTTGCATATTATATTTAAATTGACCTTTACAGAATCCTAGTAAAGTGAGCCACGAAGTACTTTTATTATCTCTACTTTCAGATTAGAAAAGTAGAACTCAGTTAAATCAACTACTTGCTCACATTATAGACATGCAGTATAGAATAAACATACTATTTGAACATACCATGTCATGTGATTACTTGATTGACAATGAACAGTGAATACTAATAAGAGAACGTTAATAATATTTCGTTCTGGGAAATAAGTATTTATATTCAGCTGGGCAGTGGTGATGTTGACATTTAATACCAGCATTCAGGATGCAGAAGCAGGTAGGTCTCTGACTTCAAGGCCAGTCTGGATGAGCTTGTCAATAAGATTTTTAAATAACAAAAAGGCCAGATTGGTTAAAGTTAAAAAGATAGACCTTTCTTGATAAATATGAACCTACAAGAATACTTGGTGCTAGCTGGACATAGTGGTGCACACTGTTAGTCCCAGCACACAAGATGCAGAGGCAAGTGCATCTTTAAGTTCAAAGCCAACCTGGTCTACAGAGCAAATTCCAGGATGTCCAGAATGTGTAACAAGGAAGGACGGAAGGAAGGAAGGAAGGAAGGAAGGAAGGAAGGAAGGAAGGAAGGAAGGAAGAAGAAAAAAGGAAGAAGAGAGGGAGGGAAAGAGGAAATGAGGAATGGAAGAAAGGAAAAAGAGGATGAAGAGGAGGAAGGAGAAAGGGAAAGGAGAAGATTGATGTTCTTTGCATATAATTGGTGGGAATGCAAAAACATTCAGCATTGAACAGTAGCATAACAGTTTACTAACAAGCTAAGCATACACACACAGTACATCTCAGCTGTACCATGCCTAAGTGCTTACCAAAAAGAAAGGCTTTGTCTATACAGCAGCACATGTATGAAAAGTCACAGCAACCAACCCAAAGCATTAACCTAAATCTTGGTCACTAGGTACACAGATAAATTACTATGAAATTACATATAAAAGGTATATAGTCAGCAATAAATAGGAATGAACCACTGGTAAACTATTGGTACATAACACTGGATAAAGTGAAAATTATTATCCTGAAAGATTACAAAAAATAAAATAATACAAACAAGTATGTGGGTGTGATCCCAGGGTTCAAGAGGTAAAGGACAATTAGGAATTTTAAGCTAGCCTGGGCAACATAGCAAGATTCTAGCTCAAACAACAATACACAATCTAAAATAATAACAAAAACCATATAAACTATATATTTGTAAGCTCAGATATAGGTGGTGTACATGGAAGAATATAGATCTATGATCACCTGGGGATAAAGAAAAGGATTGAAGAGTAGGAAAAGAGGCAACAGCAATAGTTGGCAGACACATAACAATGGGTTTATGAATTATATCTAGGGCTGGAGAGATAGCTCAGCAGTTAAGAGCACTGACTGCTCTTCCATAGGTCCTGAGTTCAATTCCCAGCAACCACATGGGGGCTCACAACCATCTGTAATGACATCTAATGCCCTCTTCTGTTGTGTCTGGACACACCTACAGTGTACACATATTCATAAAATAAATAAATATATAAATTAGTAAAAAATAAATAATAAAATGATAAATAAAAATAAAACAATAATAAAAAAGAAAATATAACTATATATCAACTTGTGAAACTATACCTTCTTGCTACATGATGCAGACTGTCCTTAAATTAATGACCTTCCTCCCTAGACCTTCTAAAGCCTGGGATTAAAGACATGGTACACAATTCAGAATCACGGGCTTTTAGGTGACATGAAAGCATAGTAGTTCATCCAATGTGTATCTCCAAACTAAAAAAAAAAAAAAATTCAAAACAGTAGGTGTTATTTTATTGACAATTTACTTAAAAGAAAAACTTTCTGTTAAAAAAATGGTATCTTGCATTTATACAAGAAAAATCTACAGACTCAGTAGGTCACTGAGTTTCTCTAAAGTCTAGAGACTAATTTGCCTCATTATGGGCTTTTAATTGCATCCATTCTTTTGTGAAACTATCCCAATCTCGACACCAAAATGTGTTATTATGCTTTGCACCTGTTAAAGACATCCACAGAGCAATAACTCCAGGAATTCAGCAACTCTATGGGGACTTGCTTATTTTCATTTTTGTAACTATATGAAAATTCAAAAAGCAAACTTTACATTTCATTTATAAAAGTTAAAAATAAAGAGTAAAAGAGAAAATATTATCATATACAACTCTATTTGGAAGGGTTTTTGTATCATTTAAATTAGTTCTTCATTCAGTGTGTATATGTGGCATAGATATGTGCATAGTCAGTGTGTGTGTGTGTGTGTGTGTGTGTGTGTGTGTATGTGTGTGTGTTCACATGTGTTCGAATGTCAGAGGCCTATAGGAGGGTGTATTTCCTCAATGGCACCCCACCAATGTTTTTTGAGAAAAAGCTTCTTATTGAACCTGGCCTCACTGACTTGGTTAGACTGGTGGGTTACTGAGCTCCAGTGATCCATCTGTATTTGCTCTCCCCAGTCTAAAGGATAGAGATTCATGCCACTGTGTCTACGTTTATCTGAGTCTTGTAGATCTGAACCTGGGCCCTTTTGTTTGCAGGACAAACATCAAATAATTCTTACCTAATGCCATCCTTCAATTATTTTTTTCTTTTATCCCTTCAATTACTTTTTCTTTTATCAAAGATATTGATTCATGATAGAAGTCTTTAGAATTAAATAGAATTTGGTTCAAAATCAATTATTAACAACATGTGTGATTTTGAGGAATTCATTTAAATCCTCTAAATATCCATTTTATTTTACCTTCTGTAAAATGAAAACAGGTACACATATCATTCCTAGGTGTTGTACAAACAAATTTTACATTTTTTAAGTACTGTGTATAAAATAAGTACAAAACAAATGGTAGCTAATAATTAAAGACTATTATTAACTAAAGCAATTCCAAGAAAAACTTTCATATTTTCTCTAGTGTCCTTCAATGCAATTGAGCCACTTATAAATGTGTGTACATATAAACAAAATTTTTATTCTCTCTTATCACTTCTTTACATGTAGAATACACATAGAATATATATTACATATGCTAATATATTTACTTATATTAATTATCCAGCATATATGTTAATTTATAAATAAATAGGCCTTAAACTTCTATATAGGTATGAAGCAATCTACAAATTTGTATCACATTTTATATGTTAAATTTTAAAGTAGTATTCAGTACGTACAAGTCTATTGATTAAATTCTTTTTGCAGTAATTACTGTTTTGTGACATACTCTTCTATAATTACTTTTTTGAAATCTCAAGGCACTGTTTTAAAATGGTAAAATTAGAATATAATGAGATTTTTAATAAGTATATATGTCATCAAAAGAAAAAGTAGCAAAAAATTATTTAAAAAAATGTTTTATTACAATGTCATCTCTTTCAAATACTTAAGTAATGATTAAAACATTTACTGACAACCCTTCTGGTCTGCGATGGTGCCTGGAGCAGTCCTAGGGCATCAGCCCTGCACCCAATCCCTCAAAACAGAAAGGAGGCTAGATGCCCAGGAGCTCTAACATGCCCAGGATTATAGGTATTTAATATGGGGAAGAGGGCATGTTTGTGTTTTCTCTGTAGAATGCTGAAGGAGCAAGGTGGCTGCCAGAGTGACAGATGAGACATGGTGATGCCAGGACAAAGAATGATGCTGATCTGTGAGCTTGCTGAGTGCCCTGACAATGGTGACTGGGAAGCTGTATTGGACATATGTTTCTGACCAACCATTGCTTACCTATACCCCTGATGAGACAAGCTACCTTGCCTAAAATTTTTAGACCTTGTGGAACGGAGAATCAAAAAGAGAAGTTATAATGACTCTTGTATTTTTCTTAAATGTGACCAGTTATTCAGACTCAATCATGGACTGGTCTAGAAATCAATTCAATATAGAAAATAACAGTCTTCATTTGGAAATCTGGTTCTGGACATTTTCAGAGACATATTTGGAAGTTAGATGCAGTTCTCCATGATGTTATGTTAGCAAGAGATAAAGTTGGGCAGAATCTGAATTTCAAACAGGTGTTTGTATATGTGTTAAGGCTTTTTTAATTGTCAAGTTAAAATTAGTTCTGTTTCTTCTACAGTATTTAATGTAAGTTGCATTGATTGTACACTTTTTAATTGTGTTAGTGTGTTGAAATCCAGCATGTCAGTTACACAGGACTATCAACCAGCTTTTGTTTTATTGCCCTGAGTATCACAGAACTTTGGTATTCTGAAAAAAGCTTGCAAGTACTAGAAGTGAATCTGGCTTTAAGCAGAAGCAAGAGGGTAGTGGGCTTGATTATTGCTAGTACAACAGCTTTAATTACATTAATTGCTAGCACCACTGCTTCTGCAATTACTTTGCCACAAGAAGTTAAGACAGCTACTTTTGTTAATCATTTAGCAAAAAATATTATTAATGTGTTGAATATAGAAGGGGATTTAGATAGGCATTTAAGACATCGGATTGATGTTCTTTATCCTATTCAAATTATTGGAAGTAAGTTCAGAATTTAAGAGTAAGGCGCCATCTCGAGTGCCATGCCAAATACCACTGGATTCATGTTAGTTCTAAAATTTACAGTGGTAGTCATTATAATTAGGAAAAAGTTTAAAGATACTTGCAGTGTATTTGGCATAATTCTAACACCTCTCTGGATGTTTTAACTTTGCATAGTGAGCTTATGAATTTAAAGAATGATGCTCTGCTGAATGTTGATGCTGCAGATAATGCTGATAAAATTATCCATGGCTTGAGGTCAGTATTTCCATTTTGGTCAAGCTTTAAGACTGGCATATATAGCTTGATCATGCTAGCCTTTTTTGTCCTGGGAATAATTTTCTTCCTGCCCATATTGTTAAAGCTTGTCTTTAACGACATCAACATGTTGGCAGACAAAGTACATGGCTTGAAACTGAAAATGCACCCCCAGACAGAGTTATTAATTTAACAGGCTGGCAAGCCAAGAATGAAGAAGATTCTGCACAGAGCCTTACCAGCCTATGACAGAAGTACACTGTTTTTGATAATGCATATTCTATAATGGGTAAGGAAGGTATTCCTGTCAGAACGACCTAAAACAGGCTCAGTCTTGTTTATGAAATAAAAAAGGGGGAGAGGTGGAGAGCCTTTGGGGCTGCTCGGCAAGAATCTGACATGTGCCAAGGACAAGGAAATGGGCTGCTTGGCAGAAATATGACATTAGCCAAGAACAAGGAAATGGGCTTCAGGCAGGAATCTGACATTAGGCTAGTACAAAAAAGTAATATCAGGCAGGAATCTAAATATTAGGCTAGAACAAGGAAGTAGGTTTCAGACATAAAAATGACTTTGGGCTAGGACAGGGAATTTGGCTCTGATATTTTGGTCATCCTGATAAACCCTTAGAAACAGTGATCATGGGAGTATTCACAGAATTTTATTTATTGCCTTGCTTGTTCTTTTACTATTTGTGTTTATTGTCTTGTTTGTCCCTTGACTATTTGCATCTGTTATATTGCTAGTTCCTCAACCTATAACTGACCTTAATACTTGCATTTAATTAAAATGATATAAAAGCAAAAAGGAGGAGGGGAGAGGGGATGGGGGTTTCTAGGGAGGGGAAATTGGGAAATGGGATGAAAACTAAAATGTAAATAAATAAAATTTCATATTAAAAAAAGAATAAAAGCCGGGCAGTGGTGGCATATGCCTTTAATCCCAGCACTTGGGAGGCAGAGGCAGGTGGGTTTCTGAGTTCGAGGCCAGCCTGGTCTACAGAGTGAGTTCCAGGACAGCCAGGGCTACACAGAGAAACCCTGTCTCGAAAAAAACAAACAAACAAACAAGAATAAAAACAATAAAAGTTGGGGGAGGGGGAAGATCTTCAGCCTATTAAAAAAAAAAAGAAAAATTTACTAAATCCAGAATTGTCAACAAAAGCTACATTTAGAAGTGTAACTTGAATTCTCACTGTTTTCATAAGCCCTGTCACAATATATACAGCAACTTTTGTAAGGAAATCTATCTGTCAATCTGAAAGAAGACCATGACTGAAGGCTGAATAAAAGAAAGATCCTGTGACTAAGCAACAGACTGAAACCTTGGTGCTTGTAAACTTTTATTCTAATTCTGTTCCCAATTTGTGATGTGCCCTGAGGAATTTCTCAACCAATTTCTGCCTCTCTTACTTGGCTGCAATATGGTGTATTCACAGTTACTCTTCTCTCAGACTGACTAGACTCTGAACAACCATTGTGCACACACTAAAACATCATGAGTGTTTAATGTGGGTTATTAGAAATGATGTTCTAGCCCTCGCCCAGATCCTGGTGACTGGAGTAGACACCTAGCTGATCTGCTCCCCTGTGGAAACTGCACCCGGAGGCATCCTAGAGAGGCCATGGCCCACAGAGCTGCAGACATCCTAGAAAGGCCACTGACCTCAGAGCAGGGGACACCATATCCTGAGGCATCCTAGAGGAGTGACTACACTCAGAACAGCAAACACCTAACTAGTCTACTACCGTGGAGACACCATATCCTGAGATATCCTAGAGGAGCCACTGTACCCAAAACAGCTGGAGCTCGGAATCACAGAGACACCTGGACCCCTAGAAGTTCTGACACAACAAAGATAACTGGAAAGGCAGGCTCCAGTCAGAACCAGTGAGTGCAGGTAGCACTAGTGCTAACCAAATGGCAAAAGGCAAATGTAAGGATGTAAACAACAGAAACCAAAGTTTCTTGGCATCACCTGAATCCAGTTCTCCCATCATAGCAAGTCCTGAACACCAGATCACACTGGAAATGCAGGATTCAGAATTAAAATCACTTCTCATGATGATGATAGAGAACTTTAAAAAGGACATAAACAACACTCACAAAGAATTTGAGGAGAACACAAGTAAACAGGTAGAAGCCCTTAAAGAAATGCAAGAAAACACACACACACAAAAAAAAAAAAAAAACAGGTGAAGGAATTACACAAAACTGTCCAAGATCTAAAAATTGAAGTAGAAACAATAAAGAAATCACAAAGGGAGACTACCCTGGAGATAGAAATCCTAGGGAAAAGATCAGGAGTCATAGATGCAAGCATCACCAACAAAATACAAGAAATAGAAGAAAGAATCTCATGCACAGATGATACCATGGAAAACATAGACACAACGGTCAAAGAAAATGCAAAGTGCAACAAGCTCATAACACAAAACATCCAGGAAGTCCAGGACACAATGAGAAGACAAAACCTAAGGATAATAGGTATAGATGAGGGTGAAGACTCCCAACTTAAAGGGCCAGTAAATATCTTCAACAAAATTATAGAGGAAAACTTCCCTAGCCTACAGAAAAGATGTCCTTAAATATACAAGAAGCCTACAGAACCCCAAATAGACTAGACCAAAAAAGAAATACCTCCTGTCACATAATAATCAAAACATCAAATATACAAAACAAAAAGAAGATACTAAAAGCAGTACTGGAAAAAGGCAAAGTAACATATAAAGATAGACCTATAAAAATTACACCAGACTTCACAAAAGAGACTATAAAAGCCAGAAGATCCTGGACTGATATTATACAGACACTAAGAGATCACAAATGCCACCCCAGACTACTATACCGAGCAAAATTCTCAATCACTATTAATGGAGAAACCAAAATATTCCATGACAAAACCAAATTTACACAATAACTTCCCACAAATCCAGCTCTTCAAAGGATAATGGATGGAAACACAAGGAGTGAAACTACAACCAAGAAAAAACATGAAACTACTCTTCCAACAACCCCCCAAAAAGATAGTTACACAAACATAATTCCACCTCTATTAACAAAAATAACAGGAAGCAACAATCATTTTCCCTTAATATCTATTAATATCAATGGACCCAATTCTCCAAAAAAAAAAAAAATACATAGACTATCAAACTGGATACATAAACAGGACCCAGAATTGTGCTGCATAGGAAATGCACCTCTGTGACAAGACACTATCTCAGAGTAAAAGGATGGAAACAATCTTTCAAGCAAATAGTCCCAAGAAACAAGCTGGAGTAGCCATTCTAATATCAAATAAAATTGATTTTCAACCAGAAGTAATCAAAAAAGATAAGGAAGGACACTACATACTCATCAAAGGAAAAATGAACCAAGAAGAACTCTCAATTCTGAACATCTATGCCCCAAATACAAGGGCACACACATACATAAAAGAAACTTTACTAAAGCTCAAAGCATAGATTGCATCTCACATAATAATAGTGGGAGATTTCAACACCCCCCTCTCACCAAGGGACAGATCATGGAAACAAAAACTAAACCGAGACACAATGAAACTAAGAGAAGTTATGAACCAAATGGATTTAACTGACATCTATAGAACATTTCATCCTCATCCTAAAACAAAAGAATATACCTTTTTCTCAGCACCTCTTGGTACCTTCTCCAAAATAGATCATATAATTGGTCACAAAACAGGCCTCAACAGATACAAAAAGATCGAAATAATCCCGTGTACACTATCAGACCACCATGGACTAAGGCTGGTCTTTAATAACAACAAAAACAACGGAAAGTCCACATACACGTGGAAAGTGAACAACACTCTACTCAATGATGACTTGGTCAAGGAAGAAGTAAAGAAAGAAATTAAAGACTTTTTACAATTTAATTAAAAGGCGGACACATCATAACAAACCTTGTGGGACTCCATGAAAGCAGTACTAAGAGGGAAAACTCATAGCTCTAAGTGCTTACAAAAAAAAAAAAAAAAAAAAAAAAAAAAAAAAAAAAAAAAAAAAAAACTGGAGAGAGCATACACTAACAACTTATCAGCACACCTGAAAGCTTTAGAACAAAAAGAAGCAAATATACTCAAAAGGAGTAGATGGCAGGAAATAATCAAACTCAGAGCTGAAATCAACCAAATAGAAACAGAAAGAACTATACAAAATATCAACAAATTCAAGAGCTGGTTCTTTGAGAAAATCAACAAGATAGATAAATCCTTAGCCAGACTAATCAAAGGGCAAAGAGACAGTATCCAAATTAATAAAATCAGAACTGAAAAGGGAGACAAAACAACATAAACTGAAGAAATTTAAAAAAATCATCAGATCCTACTACAAAGGCCTATAATCAACAAAATTGGAAAATCTAGATGAAATGGACAATTTTCTATACAGATACCAGGTACCAAATTTAAACGAGGAGCAGATAAACCATCTAAACAGTCCCATAACCCCTAAAGAAATAGAAGCAGACATTAGAAGTCTCTCCACCAAAAAAAAACTCCGGGACTGGATGGTTTGAGTGCAGAATTCTTTCAGACCTTCAAGGAAGACATAATAACAATTCTATTCAAACTATTCCACAGAATAGAAACAGAAGGAACAATGCCCAATTTGTTCTATGAAGCTACAATTACGCTCATACCTAAACCTCACAAAGACCCAATGAAGAAAGAGAACTACAGACCAATCTCTCTTATGAATATTGATGCAAAAGTACTCAATAAAATTCTTGCAAACCAAATCCAAGAACAGATAAAACAATCATCCATCATGATCAAGTAGGCTTTATCCCAGGAATGCAGGGATGGTTCAATATTCAAAAATCCATCAATGTAATCCACTACATACATAAACTCAAAGAAAAAAAAACACATGATCATCTCACTAGATGCTGAGAAAGCATTTGGCAAAATTCAACATCTCTTCAGGTTAAAAGTCTTGAAAAGATCGGGAATTCAAGGCACATACCTAAAAATAGTAAAAGCAATATACAGCAAGTCAGTAGTCAACATCAAACTAAATGGAAAGAACCTTGAAGCAATCCCACTAAGATCAGGGACTAGACAAGGCTGCCCACTCTCACCCTACCTATTCAATATAGTACTAGAAGTCCTAGCCAGAGCAATTAGACAACAAAAGGAAGTCAAAGGGATACAAATAGGAAAAGAAGAAGTCAATTGCAGATGATATGATAGTATAATTAAGTGACCCTAAAACTTCCACCAGAGAACTCCTAAACCTGATAAACAACTTCAGCAAAGTGGCTGGATATAAATTCAACTCAAACAAATCAGTAGCCTTCCTCTACTCAAAAGATAAACAGGCTGAAAAAGAAATTAGAGAAATGACACCCTTCACAATAGTCACAAATAATATAAAATATCTTGGAGTGAATCTAACCAAGCAAGTGAAAGATCTGTATGACAAGAACTTCAAGTCTCTGAAGAAAGAAATAGAAGAAGATCTCAGAAGATGGAAAGATCTCCCACGCTCCTGGATTGTCAGAATTAACTTAGTAAAAATGACCATCTTGCCAAAAGCAATCTACAGGTTCAATGTAATCCCCATCAAAATTCCGAATCAATTCTTCACGGAGATAGAAAGAGCAATTTGCAAATTCATTTGGAATAACAAAAACCCAGGATAGCGAGAATCATTCTCAACAATAAAAGAACTTCTGGGGAAATCACTATCCCTGACCTCAAACTGTACTACAGAGCGGTAGTGATAAAACTGCATGGTATTGGTACAGAGACAGGCAGGAAGATCAATGGAATAGAACTGAAGATCCAGAAATTACCCCACACACCTATGGTTACTTGATCTTTGACAAAGGAGCTAAAACTGGATAAGGACAGCATTTTCAACAAATGGTACTAAATCTACTGGAGGTCAGCATGTAGAAGAATGCAAATCAATCCATTCTTATCCCCTTGTACAAAGCTCAAGTCCAAGTGGATAAAGGACCTTCACATATAACCAGATGCACTGAAACTAATAGAAGAGAAGGTGGAGAAGACCCTGGAATACTTAGGCACAGGGGAAAAGTTCCTGAACAGAACACCAAAGAATTATGCTCTTAAGATCAAGAGTTGACAAAAGGGACCTCATAAAATTTCAAAGTTTCTGTAAAGCAAAAGACACTGTCAATAAGACAAAACAGCAACCAACAGATTTGGAAAAGATCATTACCAATCCTCGATCTGATAGAGGGCTAATATCCAATATATACAAAGAACTCAAGAAATTTTACTCCAGACAACCAAATAACCCTATTAAAAATGTGGTGCAGAGCTAAACAAATAATTCCCAACTGAGGAAATTCGAAGGGCAGAGAAACACCTTTAGAAATGCTCAACATCCTTAGTCATTAGGGAAATGCAAATGAAAACAATACTGAGATACCACCTCACACCACTCAGAATGGCTAAGACAAAAAATTCAAGTGATGGTAGATGCTGGCAAGAATGTGGAGAAAGAGGAACATTCCTCCATTGTTGGTGGGATTGCAAGCTGGTACAACCACTCTGAAAATCAGTCTGGCAGTTCCTCAGAAAACTGGACATAGCATTACCTGAGGATCCAGCTATACCACTCCTGGGCATATACCCAGAAGATGCTCCAACATATAATAAGGACACATGCTCCACTATGTTCATAGCAGCCTTATTTATAATAGCCAGAAGCTGGAAAGAACCCAGATGTCCCTCAACGGAGGAATAGATACAAAAAATGTGGTACATTTACACAATGGAGTACTACTCAGCTATTAAAAATAATGACTTCATGAAATTCGTAGACAAATGGATAGAGCTAGAAAATATCATCCTGAGTGAGGTAACCCAATCACAAAAGAACACACATGGTATGCTCTCACTGATAAGCAGATGTTAACCCAAAAGCTTGAAATAGCCTAGATTCAACTAACTGACCACATGAAGCTCATGAAGAAGAAAGACCAAGTGTGGATGCCTCGGTCGTTCTTGGAAGGAGTGACAGAATGTTCAAGAGAGCAAATAAGGTGACAAAGAGTGGGACAGAAAGTCAAGGAGGGGCCATCGGGAGACCACTCTACCTTGATATCCGTCCTATGTGCAGTCACCAAAGATAGACACCAATATGGATGTCAGGAAGTGCATGCTGAAAGGAGCCTGATGCAGCTGTCTCCTCAAAGGTCTGCCATAGTCTGACATATCCAGAGGGGAATACTCGCAGCTACCCATTGATCTGATCAAGGGTTCCCAATGAAGAAGTTAGAGGACAGGACTGATGTAGCTGAAAAGGTTGGTGGCCCCAAGAGGAGAGCAACAGTGCCAGCAAACCAGAGCTCCCCAGGGTCTAAACCACCAACCTGGGAGTGCAAAAGGAGGCACCCATGACTTCAGCTGTATACTTAGGGGAGGATGGCCTTGTCAGGCATGGGTGGGAGAGGAGATCCCTGGTCCCATAAAGGCTGAACACTAAGTGGGGAGGAATTAGAGGGTGGGAAGGGGTTGGGGAAGGGGGTCACACCCTTGTGGAGGCATGAGGGGGAACAGGATAGGGTTTCCTGGGTGGTGGGGTGAATAGGGTGAGGGGATAAAATCTGAAATGTATTTTATAAAATAAAGAAAGAAAGAAAAAAGAAATATGAAAAAAAGAAATGATGTTCTAGCATTCAGAGTTCGGCAGACAAGTGTTCAGTAAATGTCAATAATTCATCCATTTCGGTTCACTTGGAAGTTGGCCACTGTCACATTTTCATTTGGTATTTATTGGAGTTCAAAGGTAGTTGACTCATTTGCATACCATCTACATTCCTCAGCCATCCAGCATAGTTTCAATACCAAAAACAGTATTGTCAACAATTAGCATAAACTGAGTATGTGCTCAGAGAGTTAGCGCACATCCCACCAAGCCTGATGATCTGAGCTCAATCTTCACAACCTACATGGTAGCAGAAAAAAACTGACTCCCCTTGTAGTCAGACAGATGCAACATGGCACATGCAAACACACACACACACGCACACACACACACACACACAAAGCATAAATACATGTGCAAAATCAATAAATAAATGTAAGAGATTTTTTTGTAATTTGAGGAAAAATTAAAGCTAGTTATTTTTCTAATACATGGGATATATTGAATTAGAAGAAATGAGATTGATTGCATGTGTCCATTGATTATCCATCTATCACAATGTGTTTGAACTAGGCAATGGTGGCACACACCTTTAATCTCAGCACTCTGGAGGCAGAGGCTGGCAGACTACTGTGAGTTTGGGACCAGCCTGGTCTACAGAATGGGTTCCAAGGCAGTCGAAACTACACAGAAAAACTCTGTCTAGAGATCCCCTCTCAAAAAAAACTGAGGATTGAATAAATATATATTTCCAAATTAAGAGATTGTAAATTAAAATTTTAAGACTATTCACCATGACAATCAACACTTTACTTTTCACACTGAATTCAAAAACATAATTTGATATATTTATTTTTGTGTATTTCTATATCACACACACACAAACATATATATATATATATATATATATATATATATATATGTTTACAATAATAAGAAATTGCTTCAGAACTTTACCTTTTGAGATTAACCAGTAAATTGTCAAGAAATTTGTATATCTGCAAGTAGATCTTCAGACTCAATATCTGCAGCTTCCAGAAGTTAATAAGATATGGCTAGGCTCAAACCTATTCTGTAAGTACCATGACGTCATGACGTCATATGAATACTGGCTACAAATTTGTACATAGTGACAAATCTAAATGATGACAGATCCTTGGAGAGGAAATGTTCTTTGAAAACTGTACCCAGACTTGTCCTCTGTTTTTGCCCTCTAGCCACTGAATAAAAGGTGACAAATCTTTAACATATTTATTCAGGAAATTGAAATGGAAATATCTGGTTGTTGTTGTTGTTGGTGGTGGTGGTGGTGGTGGTGGTGGTGGTGGTGGTGGTGTTTTTTTAATTGTATCATATGATGTTTCTCTAGAAACTGTATTATGGAAGAATATTTTTGCTGAAGCAGACATATGAGAGGATGTTTTGCTCAAAAGAGAAACATGGTGTTTTTCTGGAAGATGCCTGAGAATAGGGTCTGTGATGTTTCTCAAGAGCAAAGGCTTAAGAGAACACGTTTGAAAAGGGTACAAATAAAACCCTACAGACAGTGGATGACACTCTGTGGTGTTGGTTCACTTTACCACTCTTTGTTAGTCATAGTATGCCTTGATTTCACAGAGAGAGATGCATCAAAGAACTGGTGGTGGTGTTTCAATACTTCTTGCTACTTCAGGGGATTGTGCTAATTGGCATATCCTTGTGGGTTCTTCTGGATCAAACTGCTGTTGCTGATTCATGAGTGGTGTTTGCAAATAAGTTGAGTTACTGGTGTTGACTCATGTGTACTGAACTGCTGATATCCTGGCAAGGCAGATTGGATTAGCTCCAAAGAACTATTTTGCTCCAAAGAACAGGTCCACTTCCTCTTTTGCCACCTTTCCTTTTGAGGCATTCATACATAGTGAAATCACGGAAACAACTATCACATAAGCTGATTTTTAATACCTCTCCATCCTTTCCATGACTCTCTGAAATCTTAAACTTCATACATATAAGTAATCTATCTTGCTGACAATCAAGAAGTCTATAGTGCCAATACAAAATGAAGGGCAACACGTGACTATGGAGTACTAATGTAATTATAAGAATAATTAAGAAAATAAAATTGTGGAATAGATGCTTGGAAGGTCTTCACTGAAGGATTACAACTTGTTGTTGACACTTGAGAGCTGGATCAAAATTAAATGAGTTCAGAAAATGAACAGGAAAATATTTCAAAAAGCACATAAGTGGCAAGTGGCAAGACAGAATATATGAGGACTAAAGCAAATGAATGAGAAATCAAGAAGATTAAGATGTTGAATGATTATGCAAAGAGTATGTTTGAAAACTGTAAAAATGGGAATTTAAGACTTCAACTAAGCAAGTTATGAAAAGACAGAATGTTTTAAACCTAAACTTATAATACTAATGAACTACAGGCACCATCATTTAAGCCTTGAATAGATATTGAACCATGGCAATCTTGTATGTTACTTTTTTTTTCTATAGTCCATCCTATGGATTGATATGAGGAATGGTTTTGTCCAATCATTTAGCATACTGTAAAGTCTGGAAAACTGAAGAAATAAAACAAACAAAAAATCCTTTTCAGGTTCCCTGACAATTAACATTCTGGGTTTCAGGTTCCGCCATCAGGTGCAGTCATGCAACACTAGACTCTGAATCTGGAGAAATGACCAAAAACTGACACCAGGCATGTTCTTAGTTGTATAAATTGTGGGAGATGCAGCTTGGAGACAGGAGCTGGCACTTTCCTGGCAGCTTCCTAGTTAACGAGGTACCTTCCTTATCGTGGCAGCAACAACAGTTTCCTCTGCACCACAATTCTTTAATGTGAATTTTACAGACACTCCTGAAAGTTCAGCCCACAGTCTATTTTTCAAAGGTTCAGCCACCATTCCACACCCTGAAATAAGTTCTGTTCTGCATAAAATAGTCTCAGGGTGTTTCATACATTTTAACTGGCTGGGACAAATATTTGTTTTAATTGTATAAATTTGTAATAAACTTGCCAATGTTATAAATAGATCATTCATTGATACCATGTATGGGTACAAAAATACAATGACCATTCTTACTTTGTATATGAGTTGTTAAATATTAAAAGTCACACCAAAGTTATCATATCCAAATTCTTTTAATAAAAGAAATATTCTACACTAAAGGTTTCATTTAATAAAATAATAGTTAACAGAATATGTATAATATATGCCATTTTTGTTTCACTAGAGTATTTTTTTATTATTTAGGAAAAAAAGTCTTTTAGGAATATTAGTATTTGTCAAGAGCAATTCTCACTTGCATTCAATGTTCTACTGTCCTTGGTTTTATTTGTAAGTAGTTTACAAAGTAACAGGGTATTTTTTATGACAATTTCACACATGCTTAGCTTGAGTTGACCCCTCCCACACTCCTTTCCCCAGACTACCTTTCTTTTCCCACAGTGTACCTCCTTATCCCCTGTATCCCTCTTTCTTCTTCCATCTTGTCTTTCATTACCATTCTCTTTCCCTTAAAGTGACTGATGTCCTATCCCATGAGCACTTTTCTAGATTTTGACTTCTACTCACTTTAACATAAATGTTTTCTTTGTTTAAGGGGACACAAACTCACTATAAAGCTCAAAATGGCCTTGAATTTTCTGTTTTCCCAACTTGGTATCTAAAACAGAGCCTTTATATGTGTGATACTCTATGCTGATTAGTTTTTATGTTGACTTGACACAGGTTAGCTATTTTGGAAGAGGAAATCTCAGTTGAGAAAATGTCCCAACAGAAATGGCTTGTAGTGAATATCTTAGTTAGTCAGTGATGTGGAAGGGCTCAGCCCATTGTGGGTGGTGCCATCCCTGGGAAGGTAGTTCTGGATGATATAAAAAATGAAGGACGAGCAAGCCATGAGGATAAAGCAAATAAGTAGCACTCCTTCATGGCTTCTGCATCGGTTCCTGCCTCCTGGTTCCTGTCTTGAGCTTCTACCCTGACTTCTCTAAGTGAATAACTTACAAGCTGTAAGGTAAAATAAACCCTTTCCTCCCTAAGTTGCTTTTGGTCAAGGTGTTTTATCTCAGCAACAATAGCCCTGACTATGAAAACTAACATGCCCAGCTCAATCTCACTTCTTTTCCGTGTGTGTGTGTGTGTGTGTGTGTGTGTGTGTGTGTGTGTGTGTCTAGGAAGGCATAAACACAGGTTTCTGCATGTGCATATGGAGAACAGAGGGTAACAATGAGTATCTTTTTATACTGCTCTCCATTTTTTTTTAAAGACAGGTCTCTCACTATAGCAACGGATTTGGCAACATAAGCTCCAGGACCTGCTTGTCTCTAGACGCTAAAAACTGTAGTTTTGGATGTGTGCTTCTGTGTTCAGCTTTCACATAGGTGGTATGGATCTGAACTTAGTTCTTTGGCTTTCAAGGTAAGTACTTTATCCACTGAACCATATCCCTAGGCCATGACATTTAAGATACTAATATTAGAGTCTGATATGGCAGTGTATGTCTTCAATTCCAGCCCTTGGGAGTCAAAGGCACATGAATTTCCGAGAGTTTGAGGCCAGACCAGTCTACAATGCTAGTTTCAGGATAGCCAGGGCTATTACAGAGAAAAAAAAAACTGTCTCAAATATGTATATCAAAAGAAACTAACAGTTTTAGTCAAGGTAATTTTCACAGAGAATATTGTATGATACTATTATTGAACTGAAGGAATCTGTACAAGCTACTCGCAGAATTTAATAAAGATACTTTTCTGCTAAGCATATTAGTGAACTCCTGCAATCCCAGTATGGGACAGAACTAAAACAGGAGGCCATGAATTTGAATCCAGCCTAAATTGAATGCCAATACTTTGCAATAAATAAATAAATAAATAAATAAATAAATAAATAAATACTGTTTTGCTCCTAGGAGAAAGGAAAGTTCATATAGATCATTGTTGTCACAAAAATATATAACTCATTCAACGAAAACATGATCAATTTTCAAAGTAAAAAACATTTTGGTAAGCCACAAAGCAACAAAGCTAATTGGTTATTGCTATTTTTATTGCTTTTTTTTTTTCATTTTTTAAAGATTCTTAGCTGGATGTGGTGATCTATGCCTTTAATCGAGCACTTGGGAAGCAGATCTCTGTGTGTACCAGGCCAGTCTGGTCTATGTAGTGAATTCCAGGACAACCAAGGCTATATAAAGAGACCTTGTATCAAAAAACAAAACAACAAAAATATTAGACCTTGTATCAAAAAACAAAACAGCAAAAATATTAAATATATAATGATAGATAGATAGATAGATAGATAGATAGATAGATAGATAGATAGATAGATACCATAAGGGATTCATTTTGCTCTCATTTTCTCTCTCACTCTCTCTTCAATATCTGAGAATTAGCCTATTTTTCAATGCACAGAAACTATTCTGAGTGAGTACTTGATCACATCCAATTAAGAAAATTAATTTTAGTATTAGTTTGTCTTTGACATCAGAGTGTGACACTTTGGGTTTTGTAGTCAGAGTTTCATTATGTTGCCTATGGTAGCCATCAACAAATTTCTGGGCATAAGCCATTTTGTTGCCTGAAGATCTGGGACCACATTGTGGCACCACTGCGCCACTGCGCCACTGCGCCACTGCGCCACTGCGCCACTGC
>JANHMN010000020.1:17607249-17650382 GCA_030674055.1 Rhabdomys pumilio | reverse complement strand
CCACTGCGCCACTGCGCCACTGCGCCACTGCGCCACTGCGCCACTGCGCCGCTGCGCCGCTGCACCGCTGCGCCGCTGCGCCGCTGCGCCGCTGCACCGCTGCACCACTGCACCGCTGCACCGCTGCACCGCTGCACCGCTGCGCCGCTGCACCACTGCACCGCTGCACCGCTGCACCGCTGCACCGCTGCACCGCTGCACCACTGCACCACTGCACCGCTGCACCACTGCACCACTGCACCACTGCACCACTGCACCACTGCACCAGGCAAAGAGTGAAACCAAGTAGTAACAGGCTGCTAGGTTATTTATGGGGCTACATCATATATCACCTGTGCACACATTGATCTACATGCAATGGAAAGTCATTTTTACTGCCATGGGTCCCGCTTTGCACTACTTAATGTAAAATGTATTAATACTAATCTATTTTATTATTCTGCTTACATTGTCCCATAAAGCATTCGCTACTTAATATGTATCTCTGTTCATTTAAACATTGTTATTTGTCTTAATATACTCTGATTTTTATAATTATTTTCAGTAAAATCACCAGTGGGTGTGGGAAATATGAAAACCTAACAAATAGAAACACCTAATCAGCAAAAAGTTGAATAAACACTTGTTTGATGAAGTGCTTATAAGCTGTGTTGTGTATGTTGCATTGACTTGGATTCTGTGGCTGGAGATAGACTCAGTACACAGCATAACAAACAACAAAAGAAGTAAATGTGAGCTAAAGAGATGCCTCAGTGGTTAAGAGTACTGACTGCTCTTCCAGAGGTACTGAGTTCAATTCCCAGCAACCACATGATGGCTGAAAACCATCTATAATAGGATCTGATGCCCTCTTCTGAAGACAGCAACAGTGTACTCATACATATATATATATATAATAATTCCTAAAATAAGAAGGAGGAGAAGGGGGAGGAGGAGGAGGAGGAGGAGGAGGAGGAGGAGGAGAAAAGGAGAGGGAGAAGGAGAAGGAGAAAGAGAAGGAGAGGGAGAGGGAGAGGGAGAGGGAGAGGGAGAGGGAGAGGGAGAGGGAGAGGGAGAGGGAGAGGGAGAGGGAGAGGGAGAGGGAGAGGGAGAAAAAGAAGAAGAAAAAGAAGAAGAAGAGGAAAATATACCTGCCAACATATCAACTAACAGGAGATTGAAGCAAAGCAGGAGGATTATGAGCTTGAGACCAGATAGCTACCAAAGGCAAAAACAAAATAAAAAATAAAAATAACACAAAAAGGGCAAGTCAGATGACTAATGGGTAAAGATGCTTGCTTGATCCCTGGGACATATGCTAAAAGAGAACTGACTCCCACAAAACTGTCCCTCCACATTTGCATACAGACACATACAGATCAGTACATTAATGCAATAAAAAGAAATAAAAGAAAAAGTGTGCCACTTAAATCTGATAAAGCTTCTAGCCTCATTTTTGTCAAGCTTGAGTTTCTCATACAGTAAGCTATGCATTGCAAGGCTGAGGCAGGATGCTTGCTTGGATCACTGGCCCATTTCTGAGTATTCCTAAATGAAGGTGAACCGTACAGTCAGTGGAAGCATAAACAGCGACCATGAAAACCCTTGCCTTATAAGCTCTTTCTTCATTCTGAAGGTGAGTCTGCTTCCTGGAATTTACGTTCAAAGGCAATTTGGAGTTCTTAAAAACTTAATCTCCTTACTTAAACACTTTGCATTTGCATGAGGCACCAGGGAAAATGAAATGATGCCCTAATTGAAACATGACTTAATAAGCAGTACATGAAACTAGGAGAGCCTCTGAGCAGTAATCCTGTCTTTAGTACCTCTTGCTGTGTTTCTTTGGTTTAATTGAATAATACCGTAGAATTTTAGTCCCCTCGTTAGTTGAAAGAAGTAAACAGTGAAGGTTCTAGTCGCTGGGAAAGAAAGAGTGGGTGTAGGTGTTTAGAGTCATTGTGTGTCTGTGAAATTTATAGATAGTGTAATGTTTGATGAAAATGGATCTTGCCACGACAAACATATCTCATACAGAAATGTCAAACAACAGTGTGGGAGATATCTTGGTTATTGGTCATTTATATCTTAATGGAATTAGTTTAATTATTTAATGTTGGGAGCTGACTTTTAGCAGAAAGCAGCTATCAACTTTACAGCCATCTCGAGCCATATACCCTGACAAGAGACTTGTTTTCCAACAGCCTACAAGAGCTGAACACACTCTGATAAACATCTTGTTTATCCCACATATCTTGTTTTGCTGTTTAGTGACCCCAGCTGCATGGTGCATGTGGTAAACTGTCTTCAGCTGTGTTCCCCTGCTTGTGCTTATAAATATTCAGGATTTCCTTGCAATAGGAGGAGATAATAAGAGAGACAATAAGAGAGACAATAAGAGAGACAATAAAAGAAGACAATAAGAGGGGAAGAGACAATAAGAGAGAGACAATAAGGAGACAATAAGAAAGAGAGACAAGAAGAGGAGATAATAGAAGGAGACAATAAGAGGAGACAATAAGAGAGTGAAGGAGACAATAAGAGAGAAGAGACAATAAAGGAGAAACAATAAACAAGACAAGAGACTTGACCACACACCCTGTCTTGTCTCCATTCTTCACATCTCTTTCTTTTCTTCCTTACTCTCTCTCTTGACCAGAGCACTTATCCCCAAAGCATGGAGCAGTATGGACAGCAACATAGTGGACCCAAAGTGTGGAGCTGAATGGTCTGTTAACAATTTAATTAAGTTGAATGCTAATTAATAACTTAGTAAATACAAATGGCATGTGCTAATAAGAACCAGAGCAGTCAGACCCATGTGTGATCCAAGTACTTGGATGCTGAGGCGGGAGGAATCCATCTTTGAGTCCTTGGGGCTGCATATCAAGATTCTTCCCCAAAAACAAACAAAAAAAATGAGAGAAGAAGGTAGGGGAAGTAAATCTGTGTCTAATGGTGAGGTGACCAGTCTTTAAATATATTGCTGACCAACAAAAGCAGAGAGTATCTGGGCTTGAGACTGAGGAAGAGCATTCATGTGTTTGACCTTACCACATAGTGATGACTCCTCAAGTGCCAAATATCTTGCTCATTTCTTCTTTATAAATGCAGATCCTCTCCCATGGCCACTCAAATAAAATGGTGAGCAGGTACATGTGTGTGTAGTGAATGTCTCCACTGAAATCTCATTTGAATGGTCCATGAATGAAGTCCAATTGGTTACTTCCAAAATTATTTTTTAAGTTATAAACTCTTGGGCTAGAGAGATGGCTCGGAGGTTAAAAGCACTGACTATTCTTCCAGAGGTCCTGAGTTCAATTCTCGGAATTGTAACCACATGGTAGCTCACAACCATCTATAAGGGGATCTGATGCCCTCTTCTGGTGTGTCTGAAGACAATGACAGTGTACTCACCAATATAAATTAAATGTAAAAAGTTAATTACTCATTTTAAGGGATTTTGAAATCATAAGTCAGTAAAATACTGATACAGTAAGCAAATGCTTGACTAAACTGCATTAAAAAATTTTTAGGAACTATTATGGAACTATTAAAATTATTTAGTTTTAGCATCTATGTATTAATAAAAATACTATAATAGAAAGTTAAATGAAAAACAAAATGTAGACTAAAACTGAACATGCAAATGCCCTATAACGTAACAACTTTACTTTGAAGTGTAGAAACTTGTGTGTGTGTGTGTGCGTCTGTGTGTGTGTGTGTGTGTGTATGTGTGTTTGTGCGTGTGTGTGTCTGCATGTGTGTGTGTGTGTGTGTGTGTGTATCCATTTACTAAACATGTTTGTATCTATATTCACTAACAGATAGAAACAGAAATTTTCATAGCGGCATTATTTTCACCAAAATGTTTTGTTTTTACTCTTTCTGCTATGAAGAATAAAGAGCCATCTATTGGTGCTTTTATAATCATTTTATTATAAGAATAATTTTTATTTAAAAATACGTTATTGACAACCTGATAAGCCCAAAATGCAGAATAGAAATTGATTCAGGTGAAGCGCCTTACCCAGCAGTGTAAAGACTACACTAAGGAGCATGGTCCTTTAGGTGAAGCGCCTTACCCAGCAGTGTAAAGACTACACTAAGGAGCGTGGTCCTTTATGTGAAGCTCTTTACCCAGCAGTGCAAACACTACACTAAGGAGCACGGTCCTTTCTGATGTTGCACAGTCACTTCAGGAACTGGGTAACATTCTTTTTTTTTTTTATTGGATAGTTTATTTACATTTCAGATGCCAATCCCTTTCCCCATTTCCCCTCCCCAAAAAACCCCTATCCCGTGCCCCCCTATTCCATTTGGCTTTTATACAATTTTTTAAAATGTTAATTAAGGGCTTTGTAAGTATGGTAATGCTCAATCAGAAGTGTAACCTAATACCCAACCTAGCTATGTAAACTATCTTTGACTAGTGGAGACACGTGAACTTCTGCCTCCATGCCCCCTCTCTCTTTCTCTCTCTTTTTCTCTCTCATTACCGAGCTTCTCATCTACTTCATCTTCTCCTCTCTTTACTCCATCTTTTCCTCTCGGAGCTCTTTTCCCCTTAGTTCCTCCTACATATTACCCTTCCTGTTAAAATAAAGCTTTTCTCTCAGAATACAATTAGAGCATAATTATTCCTATTTGTTCCAGTGAGGTACAAGATAGTCTTAATACCCAGTCCATCCTTTTGTTGACTAGCCAGAACCTCTGCCGTCTCTCTTGACTAGAACACTTAGTTTTGAACCTGGCTTTGAACTGGGTAACATTCTTAAACCCCACCTCTCAGCTTGTTAAACCACTGGACATTAAAGTTCAGTGAGTGTTGCTATGCTCAGCCTTACTGGTCTGTACTTGTTGCCTGCAAGTGACTGCAGGAGAATGTCACTGCATAAAGCCTGGTATCTTTTCCTATTAACTTTGTGCACAGCTCTCTGGCACTCTTTGTGAAACAGTTCAATGATAAAGCAGTCTTTAACTTCAGACATGAGTGGAGTCCCGAGGATCTGGAATTTTGAGCAATAGCAGTAGAAATTCCTGGCTAGAGACCGTGCTGGCAGGAGAGGAGTAAAGATGACGAAAGGAACCACAGGAAGCAAAGATGGCACTAGGAGTCACAGGAAGAGAAGCTTGTGAGCTGTTCACTTGGTATAATGACTGTCCCAAATTGAATGTATAAAAGCAACAACTCATGACATCTCATTATATGCTGGCTTTAGTGTCAGCCCTCAGTCAGCATGACCAATTGACACAAGCTAAAAATAAAACCAAAAAAAAAAAAAAAAAAAAGAAAGAAAGAAAAGAAAATCGAAGTTCCCTTGGTCTCTGACACTGCAGAGAGGGAAGTGTGTCTAGATGGGACAACTTTAGCTTTTGACAGCTTCAATTACTTCAAATAGTAAGAGTATCACTTAACCACTAGTCTAATCGAGTTTGAAGATTTTACAGTCACCACTTCAAAATCAAAACCCTGCCTCTTGTGTTTCATGTTATCTGAATACCACAACTAGTAAAAAGCACAGAAGCTAAAAGGCAAACTCCCCAAACACCACCAGAGAACATTTGGAAGCTCGCAAACAGGCAGGCACACAACCAAGCAGTTCGCCTCATCCATCAGAAGGAAGAAGCTAGCTTCTGGCTTCTTCTTGGAAGACAGATTTTGGAGAGAAACTGTTATGCATGCTGTTTGCAAAGCAGCATCTGTTCTTCCTACATAGAAATAGTATATTTCCTCATTTGCTTCACAGCAAACTCTACATGGTCTTCCTCTGCTGGAGCAGTAAATCTCAGCCCAGGAATCCAAGCCAGTCCTAGGATTTAGATTGATATAAATGTATCAGAGATTTAAAAAAAAAACTATACATTTAAATTTAAATTGACATCAAAAAGATTTGTTTATCCAAGCATTTCATGAATTTCAAGAATTTCATGAGTAATTGCCATTACCAAAAATACATCTTTGAAAAATTAAATGAAAGCTAGAAATTGAGGTAGGAAGATGACTAGTAAAAAGGTCTCTACAAAGTCTTTATATTCCTCCTAGAATAAAGCTTTAGATTGTGTATGCTTACCCTGAAGTTTCAGATATTCAGATGTTGAACCTTTCAGTATTCAACAACTATGACTCTGAACATTCTACCTTCCAGACTGTGCACTAGTAACTAAAAGGATAAAAACTATAAAATATAGATAATATGCCTCCATAAGTTTAAAGTCTAATAGGAAATCAGCACAGATGGCAAAGATAATTCAAGGGAAGATACAATTTTATTAAGAATGATTCAAAGAGCCAAATCCTATAACAGACCCCCCAAGGATAATTGTTTTTCTAGATTGTAGACTTTAATGGTAGACACTAGGTAGACCAAAGGAAGCATGTTGAAGAACAATACGATCATGGTGCAAGCAGAGTTAAAAACAACAACAACAACAACAACAACAACAACAACAACAACAACAACAACAAAAACATGTACTGTAAAGATAGAAAAGAGAAAACAAACAAACAAAAAAAAACCCACCGATTCCAAAGGATTGATTCACTCTGACTCTCAGAGTTTGAAGTCACAATTAAAGAATGGATGGAAATTTCCAGGGAAAGAATGAGATTGATAGCAGGATCTCCCAAACTAAATGACACAAGTGTCAGAAATCGGAAATTTGACCAGTTTCTTCTGTTACTATAATGTAATTAAGAGGACTTCATTCACTCTTAAATTTATCCTTTGGCTGATATCATATGTGGGCTATGTTAATGCTAGCTCAGGACTATTGAACTATCCTATACTGAAGAAAATGAATGAGAAGAAACATGCAAGATACAGCATTATAAGGTTTTCTTCACATAGAAAATGAGGAGGCATATTTGATATGTTATATCACAAAATTAACAGAATACAAACATTTTAAAGATAAATTTAGTTGGCTCTTTAGAGACTTGGAAACTGCTTTGATATGAATATGGTGTTCCATATTATAGCACTGACCTGAGTAATTGGAGGAAAATTATCTAAGTTCTTATAAAATCAGTAGGATCTTAAAGACTGGTGAGGGGGAAAAAGGTCTTTATAAATTCCCTTTTCTTATTGCCCACTGAAGCTATTTCTAAATCGACCCTTAAAACCCAAAGTACATATTCCTGACTCCTTCTGGTGTGGAATGAAGAACTGTGCATGCTAAACTCTAGCTTCAAAACTGCTCTGGGTCTTTCATCTCTCTCTTCATTTACACAAATGTATAAATATATTGATTTCTTTATCACAGAGGCAAAGAACTTTCCAACCTATAAGTCTTGTAGTCAGTAGGCAGAGGCAAAAAGACACAAGTTCAAGACCAGTCTAAGCTACACACCAAAAGTATACCTCAAACAAAAAAGAGATTTGGGGTGCAGCTCACTAGTTGAATGCTTGCTGAGCATGCACATAGCATGAGGTTCTTTTAGCACTTCAAAAATAGAAAGACTAAATAAAATTAAAAATAGAAGACTTTCTCTCTGAGTTCTCCTCATTTCTTGCAAGCCTTATATGTGTATGCAACTTGAAGTAATGGTTTAAATTGATAGTCCTCAAGTCCCAATTATCTTAGCTATTAAACAAATAAGAGCAATAAAGATCACAATAGTAACTAGTACGTAGGACTGGAAACTTAGCAGTGTTCAGCACTACACGTTACATGTTATGGTTCATCATACTCTCTCACCAGTAACCCATAATGTAAGTACTACTACTTTTCTTTGTTGCTTGTGAAAAATAGATTTTTGTGAACGTAACTGTGCCAGAAGAAGGAAGCTTACTGAGTTGAGACAAAAGCCATCATACTGATGACATGCTGGTGACTCCAGTGTGAATAATTTCAAAATTGAGGCTTTTCATATAAGCTCTGTCACTGAACTTTCTACAGGGCATTTTCACTTTGAAACTCTGATGAAAACGCAAACACTACAAACACAAACCTGACCCCATAGCCACTTCTTACCACCCCTTCAAGCCCCACTTGCTTACCTACACTAAGAACCTGATAGAAAACTTTAACTCTTTCTTCTCCTTCCTCCTTTCTTTCTTTCTCAAACTCCTCTGCCAACTGTTCTCCTGTTTTAGAAAGTAAACCTCCAGAAAACCAGCAAACCTTCCACTGACAGTCCAGGCTCATACCCTCCCTGACTCCATCATTACAGTAACCATGCACATTAATTCCACAACCTAACCAAAATTCCTCATTGCATCCACCTTTTCTACCAAGCTCTGACCTGTCACTCATAGGCTTAGAACCTTGATACCCTCGAGTATCCCTTTCCTTGTGAGTTTTCCCAACTAATCTTTCTACCCCAAGACTTACAGCTATCATGTGAGGTTTCCCATCTCATTAAGTGGATGTAGTTTTTACTACATCCATGACATATAGTCATATCTATAGTTTCTGTCCTCTAGGATTAGATAGTCTATGCCTTAGCAATAAAGATCTGACCTTATTTACTGTCAATGGCATAATTCCTAGTATCAATATCAAATAATATATTATTTTTATTAAGTAATAAATGTTCAGTATTTGTAGCCTTGTACAGATGATACCAAATCCCACAGAAACTTTGCTATGAAGATACTTTATTCAAACTCTACCCACTGATAGTAGTCAGATGACTAGTTGATCCACAACTCTGTATACCACCATCTGAAAATGTATCTGAGCAGTCTTAACACTTCTTGTTTGCTTCCTTTTCTTTGTCCTTCACATCCTTACCATTTAGAGTGTCAATGATGTTTTTTAAAAACAGTAACTTGTTATAGGTTCTCATGAGCAGTGCAGTTCAGGTCTGGCAGGTGGATTGCTGCAGTGGTGATTATGGAAATACCTGAAAACCTTTTCTGGGAACACCAACTGGTATGCAAAAGGGCAGAATGTGGCCTTAAGATGAAACTGAATGCAAAGTCAAAATTAATATACCTTATATTTTATTTATGAGTCAATGAATTAATAATCAAGGATATCTGCATGGGCAAGGTTTTGAAGCAGTACAATGTCCTTTGATTGAATTAGCATTTCCCTTCAACAATATGTTTAAAATATTAGTATACTACAGCATATTGAAGTGAAACCCAAGAATCTCTTTTACAAAATTCTTTATAGTTTAGTCAGATATCACCAATATAAATTAGTAAACAGGCAGCAAGCAATCTCACAACACTTTATACAAGCTAAAGTTCATCTCTGACAATCTGTGTTTTATTTTGTTTGTTTTTGTTTACTGATTTTTGCAAAACAGGATTTTCAATGTGTGTCTCTAGATGTCCCAGAACTCACTATATAGACCAGGCTGCCCTTGAATTCACAGAGATCTATCTGCTTCTACCTCCTTTGTGCTGGGATTAGAGGAAACGACATCCAGCATGACAGTCTTTCTTTTAAAAGCATTTTCTTCTTAAATTAAAGTGAAGGCTAATGGAGGGCTATTGACATACAGCAATATCTTTGAGCATTGTTTCCCTAATTTATGTCCAAGAGGCAGTCTCAACTAAGAATCTATTCAGGAAAAAGATAAATGAAGTAAGAATGGAAACTATGTATTTATCAAAGCTGAGGAAAACCTGTTGAGTTTTGATTTCCCAAGTCTTAAATTCATTATAGAACTTTTGTTTGTCGCGTATTACAGATATTAACTTTTCTTTTGATCTTAATTACAAATTTTCTTTTCTAATTTCTAGAATTGTTAGGTATCAGCTAAAATCCAAGGATATCTCTTCCATCTTATCTCATTATTTTTAAATTCCATTCATAAACTGATGGTTCTCAAATTTGTGTCTCTGGACTGGAACTTTCCTATGGACTCTGGATGCATGTACAAAACTGACGACTCTGCAACCATAACAAAATGGAAACATGGTTGCTCTACCTCATACTAGAGACTTTTAATCTGTCGTTTTTCCCCTCAGAATATTCTGTCATTAATTTCCACATTCTCCTTGATAAAAATTCCACTCATCTTTTAAAGTCCAACTCAACAGAAGAGTGAGTGAGGTCTACAGACGGGAAAGGGTTGGAAAGAATGAACATGGAAGAAAGCAGAATAATGTGAGAAGTACAATTTGACAGAGGGCTGGACCCTGCTACATAACAATGAGGTAGGATGGTTGTAGTTTACAGCAAACTACTATATACAAGAGAGGCATGCAACACTTTGAAACACAGAAATAATAAGATAAAAATATAAATTGTCTTTATTTGATCATTACACAATGTTGTCATGCATTGAATTTTCACACTGCACCCTGTAACTATTTATGGTAACTACTGAAATTAATTTTTTAAAGGGGTCTGGACAGATGGCTCAACAATTAAGAACATTGTCTGCTCTTCCAGAGGGCCCACACTGAATTCCAAGCACCCATCTGGCAGCTCAAACTATAACTCCAGTCCCAGGGGATCTAAGACCCTCACACAGACATTCATATACAGAAAACACCAATACACATAAAATTATAATAAATGAATTAATTAAAAATATTTTTCACTTTGATTTTTTATTCTTTTTTAATTGGATAATTTATTTATTTGCATTTCAGTTGTCATCCTCTTTACCCATTCCCCCTCCTCAGAAACCCCTATCCCATCCCCCTTCCTCCTTTTTGCTTTTATAACATTTCAATTACATGGAAATATTAAGGTCAGTTCTAGGTTGAGGAGCCAGCAATACAATAGATGCAAATAGTCAAAGAACAAGCAAGACAATAAACACAAATAGTGAAAAAACAAGCAAGGCAATAAACAAAGGCCTGTGATCATTGTTCCTAAGGGCTTATCAGGATGACCAAAATATCTGAGCCTACTTCCCTGTCATAGCTCAAAGTCATTTTCATACCTGAAGCCTACTTCTTTGTTCTAGCCTAAGATTTAAATTCCTGCCTGAATTTACTTCTTTGTTCTAGCCTAATATTTAGATTCCTACCTGGAATTACTTTTTTGTTCTAGCCTAATGTCAGATTCCTGCCTGAAGCCCATTTCCTTATCCTTGGCCAATGTCAGATTCCTGCCAAGCAGCCCCCAAAGCTCTCCACATTTCCCCCTTTTTTATTTTATATACAAGACTTAGTCTGTCTTAGGTCGTTCTGACAAGAATGCCTTCCTTACCCATCATGGAATATGCATTATCAAAAACAAGTACTGGAAGAAGTGAGTCAGGCTTTAAGAAGAAGCAAGAGGGTAGTGGGCTTGATTATTGCTGGTATAACAGCTTTAATTACATTAATTACTAGCACCACTGCTTCTACAATTGCTTTGCCACAAGAAGTTAAGACAGCTACTTTCGTTAATCATTTAGCAAAAAAATGTTATTAATGTGTTGAGTATGCAAGAGGATTTAAATAGGCATTTGGAACATAGGATTGATGCTCTTTATCCTATTCAAATTATTGGAAGGAGGTTCAGAATTTAAGAGTAAAGAGCCATCTCAATTGCCATGCCAAATTCATGTTAGTTCTAAAATTTACAATGATAGTCATTATAATTTGGAAAAGTTTAATGATATTTGCAGTGTATTGGCATAATTCTAACACCTCTCTGGATGTTTTAACTTTGCATAGTGAGCTTATGAACTTAAAGGATGATGCTCTGCTGAGCGTTGATACTGCAGATACTGCTGATAAAATTATCCATGGCTTGAGGTCAGTATTCTATTTTGGTCAAACTTAAAGAATGGCATATATAACTTGATCATGCTAGCCCTTTATGTCCTGGGAATACTTTTCTTCCTGCCCATTGTGCCAAAGCTTGTCTTTAACAACATCAACATGTTGGCAGCCAAAATACATGACTTTAAACTGAAAATGAACTCCAAGACAGAGTTATTAAAATAACAGGCTGGCAAGCCAAGGACAGGTAAGATTCTTCACAGAGTATTACCAACCTAAGATGAAAATAATTTTTAAAAACTAAGAATAGAAGAAAAGAAGGAAGAAAAATTGAAGGACAAGGAAGGAAGGAAGAAAGAAAGGAAGGAGGGAAGGAAGGAAAAATAAAGGAAGGAAGGAAGGAAGGAAGGAAGGAAGGAAGGAAGGAAGGAAGGAAAAATAAAGGAAGGAAGGAAGGAAGGAAGGAGGGAAGGAAGGAAAGCTAAAGGAAGGAAAGGAGGAAGGGAGGAAGGAAGAAAGGAAGGAAGTCAATTGTCATGCCCCAGTAGTAATCAATCCACTCTGATTTCTATGGTCATTTCCTCAGCTAAACATTTCTAGAACATAATTTATATATTTGTGCCTCTGCTTATCATGCTAACTTGTAATTTATATGTTTAAATAATTATCATTTGTATTATAACATGAATTTCTAGAATGTAGAATTTTAACATATGCTTAGATTTTGGTAGAGCATAGGCCAAGAGAAATTAATCCATCAATATTGCCACCTGTTTGCATAGATAGCATTTATTCCTGGACTTTTCTCCCAAAGACTGTAGCTTATTGTATCTCAGGTAAAAATCTTGGAATCTGAATTGTTATTCAGCACTTCAAATAATCAAATGTTACTGATCCATAGATTTCACTTTAATGAATATATTATGAATTTTTTTTATTATAGAATTATAGAAATATTTGAGAAATTGTTCAGTGCCAAACATTGTAGAATTAGATCCTTCAGTAACATACACTATATTCAGAGGAAGGTTTGTTAAAAATTTTGGTGTGGTCAACTGCTATTTTAATCACTCATAAATATCATTAATTGATTCAATCAGCTTCATAAGAGTAAAGAATGTACTGGTTACAATACAACCGAATAAGCCAAATTAATGGGGAATACATCTGTATTTATGTTATGCCTCAAAAAAAAAATCACAGCTTTCAAAAAAGTGGAAACGGAATTATAAGAAGAAAGCATGCTACTCAGTGCCTGAACCCACCAGGACATGAGATAGCTGGAACAAAGATTCTGATCTATCCTTACTTTTTAGAGGTGAAAACTATTTTGAACAGAGCTCAAGACACTCAACTGTCTTCATAGTAACTGATAGAATTTGGGTTTTTAACATAAGTCTTTTGGGATCCAAATTATCCTATTTTTCATTGTCCCAAATGCTTTCCAAATACTTCAATAATGTAACTGAGCTTATTAAAAAGTAAATTTATGTTTCTTAAAGTGAACAGCTCCAAGTCTGCCACTTAACTGTTGTATGATTTTCTGTGGGTAGTTGTACCTCTGAGCTTCCACTAAGAATAATGTGTGCAGTTGGCCTATATGACCAGCAGGAAGTATCTACAAGAAGTATCACAATATACAAATGTTGATGTTTCTCTGTGGTCCTCATCAATCTCCATAAATTCAAATTGTTATGGCATGGTCTTTTCCCAAATTATGAACAGGGAAATATACTTAAATGTCATATTGCCTTGGTACCAGCAAGAAGAAAGATGCATGCTTAAGACCAAAGTAAAAATCAAAGTACTGGGCTTAACTTCTAGTTCATTCCTAGCTTTGAAACAAGAGGAGTCACACTCTCTTACCCTCAGTATCCCATCCACAATGTGAGAATTCTAATAGGATTTCATTTACAAAAGATTAAATGAGCAAATAATACACTGTGCTCACTTTTTCATCTGCCACAAGTTCCTGAGTCAGTGTTACTGTACCACAGTGTAGTCATAACCACTATAAACATATAAAACTTCCAATGTCTTACATTCAGAAGCAACTCAATGAATTTAGGCACTACAGTTCAAGCCAGTTTATGAGAAGAAGAATTTGTGAAACTTAGAGACTGACTTAAAGTTTCAGCTTGTATTTACTAAAGATTGTGTGACTGTTTTATGAATGAATTCAAGGGACTAGTATCTTTTCATGTTGTATGACAACAGAGATGTGATGTTTCTTTTTTATTTTTTATTCTTTGATGGTTTCATGCATGTACCTAATGAATTTCAGTCTTCTTCAGACCATACTATTCTAATGCCCCATTTCTTCTGCTGAAATTCTTCTTCCAAATAAATGAAAGAAAAAGTTCTAAATTTAGACTTTCCTGCATGTGCATGGGAAGGGGGTCTATTTACTGGAGTATGAGCAACTCATCAGATGCTATACCACTAAAGAAAGAGACACACTTTCTGCCAGCCACCACTAATTGTCAATGCTTTTTTTTCTAGGAGAGGTGTGGTATTGTGATTCCTTCCCCTTGCCATAATTAAGTATTAAAGAGCCCAATTTTATTCAGAGCTTGTGCTTGTGCACATTTACAGTGAATTTCTCAAATACATCATGACCAGAAAACAGTTGTGTTGTTCTTCTCCATAACCTCTGGTTCCTAGGTTGTTTTTATCATCTCTTCCATTATGTGTCCTGGGTATGAAGTCAGTGGGAGGTAATATAGATGCACTGTTTAGGTCCAAGCACTCCACAATCACTTCTTCTTTGCACTCTGACTTCTTTTGTATCTCAGCATTAACCATTATCTGCTGGGAATGGGGGAGGGGGAGCAGCTCTTCTAACCTCTTTTGTTTCTCAGCATTAACCATCATCTTCTGGGGTGGGGGGCAGCTCCTCTGATGAAGGCTGAGACATGGACTAAAAATTTGTCACTTTCTTTTTTTTTTAAGATTTATTTATTTATTTTATGTATATGAGTACACTGTAGTTGTCTTCAGGTACACCAGAAGAGAACATCAGATCACATTGCAGATGGTTGTGAGCCACCATGTGACTGCTGGAAATTGAACTCAAGACCTTTGGAAGAGTAGTCAGTGCTTTTAACCACTGAGCCATCTCTCCATGTAGGAAAAAAAAATAAAAATGGCTGGGAAACCGCAGGGTCTCTCACACCATGCTGTGGGTAGTTGGCTGAGAGCGCCCTGGGTTCCTCCAGCTGGAAGTTAGGCCTGGCTGTTCACCACAGTTTCTCACGGTTCCTCATGGCATGGCCTCAACACATGAGGAAGTCCTTGGGTTTCCAAAAATGGTTTATTGGCATGGCGGATGGTAGATGGATCTGGATGCACACCCCCCAAAAATCCCAGATCGAACCTGAGTTAAATAGGGAGGAGAAGAGGGGGGAGGGACTGGGAAGGAATGCTTAATCAGCTCCACCCTCTGGCCTTCAGGTACCTCATTAGTATGTAAATCTCTCTAGGTCCTGGGGGCTGTTCATCACACCCTCCACCTGTGTTGGTGACTGAAGGGTAAAAGGTGGAATGGAGATTAGACCTCATGTCAGGCCTGACATCTCCAGACCAATTTGTCATTTTCTTATCCAAGTCTGTAAACTTACTGATAATCTTAGCTACAGCTAGAAAGGTTGAAGAGCATAACTTGGTGGAAAAGTACTTGTCAAGGCACATGTGTTTGTTACCCCAGAGTCACAAAAGTAAAATAAAATAATAAAAAATCATGGTCAGTTACATAAAAATTTTTCTTTCTGGTAAAATTCATTATTTCCTACCAGCTGACATAACTTGACAACTGAAATTAAAACATTATGGACTAGGATAATGCTCAAGGTTAAGCACAAGACCTATACAAGATCAAGCCAGACAAAACCACAGCATGAAGTGATGAGATGTTCAGAGAGTCCCACCCCCAACTAAGGAGCTTGTGGCAACTTAAGGATCCTGGAAAAAGGAAAGTCAGCTTTCTTCAAGAATGTAGGCACTTGAAAAGCTACCTGTGATCCAGTAGATTGCCCTACACTGATGCACATAATGTGGCAAAAAGTGGATTCAGAGGGTTTAAACACAAAATATTTGAAATTTATAAGGAAGAGTGATGAGGAATAGGAGAGGCACAGGAGAGAAGGAACTGGAGGGATGACCAGATCAAAACACATTATACAGATGTACAAAATTTCCAAAAAACTCAAATTATTTTAAGGGTAGAACATATGCCTTGCATACACTGAGGACCTAGGCTTAAACTCCATGATTGGTAAATAAATAAATACATATATTTAAATACAAAAAAGATCAAATATAAAATATAAATAGATTTTGCTGACATACAAGCTTGTCATATCAATACTAGAAAGACTAAGACAAGAATATTGCCATGAATTGGAGACCGGCCTGAGGTACATACTTATATCCAGACTGCCTTGGCTACATAGCAAAATTCTATCTAAAAGAAAAATAATTACTTTGCCTAATATGTTTTAGTGTATATGTGTTTATGTTTAGTATGTCATTGTCTAAACAAAATTATTACTTGAGGAAACATTTAAATATATTTATTCGCATGTAAAAATTGTTTTAAAAATGGTGCATACCTATACCTCATCAACAGGTAATTACTCTAGGTAACTAGGAAAAGTAAATTTATTTTTGAGATTCATTTTTTTCTGAAAGTTAGTAAATGAGTTTTAATTAAGCCAAGAAAATAATGCTGGATGGAATGAAATTACTATTCTGGTTGGAATAAAACTAATAAAATCAATTTGCTTAACATCAGTTGTATTCTTGAAGCATCTCAGTGTGCTAACTACATTCAGCTTCAGAATCCTGAAAAATATGACAGAATAAACACAGTCACTGTCAAAGTTTTCAATTATTTTAATATCTGAACTTCTCATTAAAAAACAATTCTTTGAACTATGAAGTTTTTATGATTGTATATTGTTAGGTATTGTAAATTACAAATTACTTTTGCCAAAATCTCAAAATACCTTAGAAAATAGATGAAAGTTATCTAAGACTGCCAAGTTTATTATTTTGTCTAACTTTATTCTTCATGCAGCCTGCATTAGTCACTTAGCATTCTACTTGTAAAATGTTATAATAAGGCAAGCATATGTGAGAACACTGGGTTGCTTTTATCAACAGCTACTTTCCAGTTTTCTCTGTGAAGATAAAAAAAAATGAGGAATCAAATTAAACCTTTCATATTTATTTTCATACAAGACCTAAACTTACATTTCAGTGAATTTTATTCAAACTCAGTACTCCTAAATTGCAAAATGTTGTCTTTGTCCTTAAGACCATGACAGAGAACTTTATCTGCATTCAAATTGCCTACTGGCTTGTGGTATTTCAATAATAAAACAGCAGGATTGAAGGCTCATGATGAGAAATCTGACTAATTACCTGTTAGATGATAGATGGTTGTAACTCGGCAGTGCCAGTCACTGAAAGCACAACACTTCGAGGTATCAATCAGTTTCCTGACAAATCCAATTTTCCTCACATTCAGTGGACAAGAAATGGGAGTTTTACCTCTCTATCTACAGAGCACAGAATTTTAACTTTAAAATATGCATAATGCTATTTTAATAAAGTTCATTTTTAAGCAAGTTAGTATTTAAATACTTGACATATTCATATTTCAATTGCACAGCTTTTAAATAGATAGATGGTGGGAATAATTACCTTGTAAAAATGTATTACATTCTATTGTGGAGGGCAAGGTGTACTTAATAGTAGTTTTCTTGTTTTCTTTCTACATTTACATTTAGCTCAAATTATTCACAACAACTCTAATGGCTGTGTTCACTCTATTTTTTTTTAATTTTGTGGTAAATGAGTTGGATGAACCTTCTACATGAGATTCCAAAAGCAGAGGACCCAATTAACACTGCCACACACCAGCATGTGGGCAGAGTTAAAGCAAAGAGAGATTGAAGCATGGAAATTGAAAGCAAGCTCAGAGAAGTACCTCTTTCCTTCTTACAAGGAGGGACTACACAGTCAGCATTTAGTATCTGTGGCTAGCCTTAACATATTACAAGCTCCCATGTCTTATTCTATCTTAAGATTCAGAAAATTAGAGATAGTTGAAGAATGGAAACAGGAAGGGAGGTTGTTTCCTTCCGGTTGATTTAGACAAATAATTTTGACTGCAAATGTTAAAATTTTGATAACATATAATATGAAACCAGGCACTTTGAAACATTAATTGTGGGAGATAAAGTTGATGATACATCATAGAAAAACAATAGCTATGAAAATTTGGATGCTTAGAAATAAAAGCCCACAGTAGGGGTGTCTCTAATGATTAGTAATTATAATCTTACATTTCTGGGAATGATCATCAGAATACTATTTTTAATAGCAAAAAAATGATTTTAACTGATAATAATCAAGAATTCATGTATAGTGATGAGCTCAATAAAGTATGTACATTGATTAGAAAATTGTTAAATGACTAGAATGTGACTGTTCTTAAATCTATAGATAAGTATTTGAGATTATAAATACATTAATTAGGTTGATCAGATCATAGCACAATATGTATATAAAGTACTTTGTGTGCACCATTAACATATACAATTTTCATTTGTCAGCTAAAAATAATGTAGTTGAAAGCTAAAACTAAATAAATGTAATCTTGTTAATAAATAAATACAAATACTACCATATCAAAAAACATAACACAGTAAAATACAGCATTGAAAAATGTTTCTTTATATGTTGTTAAGAAAAATACATTTAAGTAAAAAGAAGCCAGATATAGCTGTGCTATTTAATAGGATATAATATATAAAACAAATATATTGTTATAAATAGAAGATTTAATGAAGGATAATAGTAGAAAATGTCACTTGTGGTAGCCTTTAGGAGAAATGAGTGGAAGCTTGAGTCCAAGGAAAACTCTTGTTTTCTATTTCACAGTATTGTGTTGTGAATAAACATACAAATAAACAGACAAAGAATACATACAATTATATATGTATACACAAGGAAGCAGGTGAACCAAAGCCTTTCTGATTTTCATGTGGTCAATATCTGAAGAATTAAAATCCTGTATTTTATTGACATAACTACGGGAATCGTAGGAAAATCTGTATAATAATGAACTGAAATTGAACTTGGCCATCTGTAGGCTTATATTTTTCAAAACCTACTTTAATAAGATTTCTTAAATGCTTTAACCTCCCTTCTAGCCACCACCCACCCTCCACCAGAGGTAATAGAGAAGAAAGGTTAATAGGGCAAAAAGGGATGTGGAGCTGTTTAGGAATAGTTCTTTATGGAGGGTGGGGGTGATTCCAATCTTTGTTGTCAGGATATAAGCAGTTCTGCTCATACAAATCAGCAGAAATAGATTGATCCACTCACAAACATTGTTTACAAATCAACCATGACAGTTCCATCCAGTTGAAACCTCAAGGCTCTACTGGTCAGCCCAACTCCACAGAAGTGGTAAGAAGCCACTGGAATATTACAAGAAGTTCTTTGGTACATTTCTCTCTACAAATTGTGGTCAGTGAAGAAGGCAAAGTGAACTAATGCCACAGTGTCATCGATAAAGACCAGCATCAGCAAAGCCCAAACAAGTCCAGCAAAGAGTGGCAAGGTGAACCAATGCTACAATCTGTCATCTACTGTCTGTTGGGTTATACTTATATCCTTTCCAAACATCACGTGTCCTCTCAAGCATCTGCTCCAGTAAAACATCACATGCCGTTTTTCCAGGCAACTTTCAGAGAAATACTACATGTCTGTTCTCAGCAAAACACCCTCTCACATGCCTGCTTCAGCAAAACATCCTCTCATAAGACAACTTCCAGAAAAACATCACATGACACAACTGAGTCTCCAAAGAAACCAGAAATTTTCATTTCAGCCATATATTGAGGTCGACTGGCTGTGACACAGTCCATAACTAAGAACTATGACTGGGTGATTGAAGACTACAGTATCTAATTCAAATCACTAAGAAAGTAAAATTAGCTTCAAATGAATATAGAAATAAAACAACTCCTAATGACATATTTCTATACCTACAGACCAGTGTATCCTTCATCATAAAAGCTATTTCTTTCAGAAAATTATAATTAACACAGAATCCCACATGGGACAATTTGCAATGAAGAGATTTGGACTGTTCAGCCCTAAATGGGATGCCTTTATTATATAATTCCCCTCAAACCACAGGGATCTATGCTGAAAAAGACCTATAAAGATTATAAGAACCAGAGGTAATGAATAACTGTAAGAAAACAGTACTTTCCAAAGACAATAGGCACAGATAAACTGACAGAAAGCAAGCACAAGACCAGCATGAGCTCAAACCAGATAACAGTCTTAACATGGGAGAAGGGAAATGGTACAAAGGTTCACACCTAGCCAAGAAGCAATTCATAATAGGTGGCTGAAAATTAGTTTCCTTCAATGAAGTGACACTGAGTATATAAACCACACTCCAGGAAAGTCCCCATTCTCAGGACCAGATATTCAACATCAATCAGAATCCATGTTTGTTTGGTTTTTTGGGGTGGGGGGGTGGGGGGGTAAGGAGTTGTTTTAGTTAGTTATGTGTGTGTATGTTTGTGTGTGTGTGTGTCTGTCTGTCTGTGTGTGTGTGTGTATGTGTGTGTGTGTGTGTGTGTGTGTGTGTGTGTGTGTGTGTGGTGGTAGTGGGTTTTAAAAGGAGAAAGATTGTTAAGTTTGGTGCATTAAAAATCTCTTCTTCTTAAGTTTGGAGGTTCTGGGAAGCATTGAGGCAGAAGAAAAAAATATGACCAGAATATATTGCATACAATTCTTGAATAACAAATAAAAATATTTTCCAACATAATATTTTTATTGATTATTTAGGGATTTCATGTCATGCACCCTGATCATCAAGAAGAGGAGGAGGAGGAAGAGGAGGAGGAGGAGGAGGAGGAGGAAGAGGAGGAGGAGGAGGAAGAGGAGGAGGAGGAGGAGGAAGAGGAGGAGGAGGAGGAGGGGGATGATAAAGAGGAAGAAGAAGAAGAAGAAGAAGAAGAAGAAGAAGAAGAAGAATTTGTGTTGCCCATATACTCTGGAGTATTCCAATTCCATGTGGCCAGCCCCTTTAAAGAAAACTGAGTCCTTCTCCACCTGCAAACCCACCAAAAACCATCAACTGTGGAGAGCTACACCTCAACATTTTTATCACAATTAAATAAAAGCATTTTTAAAATGAGAAAATAAGCAAATTGTGGCTAAGAATGCTCTGTGGCCCATGTCTCAATTTAAAAGCCCAGATTTACAATAAAATTCTTTCATAATAAAAAAGAATAAATTAAAAAGACACAGACAGATTTTGTAGTTTCTGCAAAATTAAGTCTATATTTACCAATCTATACCAACTAACAATTCTGTTATATATTTACCCAAAATAAATTAAATATATATTAAACAAAAACTTGTACTGAAATTTCCTAATTTATTGCTAATTTTAAAACATTTTCAATCAAGATTTTAAGTAAACAAGAATCTGTATCATATAGCATATTTAAATTTCATTTTTTAATACATTCATATCTTAAAGGCTAGTATTGTCATGTCTAGAAGTTTTTTATATTATTTACACTGAACATGAGAGATACATTGTCAATAACAATATATTTAGCAATTTAGTTGGATACAAAATTGATTACTCAGCAGTACATTGAGCTCCATAGAGACAGCGCCAGGGCAAACGAGAGCCAGACGGGCACTGGATGACTCTGTGCCTCGCGGAGGAAAACCAACTAAACATGAGCAAAGGAGATGCTAAGAAGCCGAGATGCAAAATGTCCTCATATGCATTCTTTGTGCAAACCTGCCGAGAGGAGCACAAGAAGAAGCACTCAGACTCTTCTGTCAACTTCTCAGAGTTCTCCAAGAAGTGCTCAGAGAGGTGGAAGACTATGTCTGCTAAAGAAAAGGAGAAATTTGAAGATATGGCAAAGGCTGACAAGGCTCTTATGAAAGAGAAATGAAAACCTACATCCCTCCCAAAGGGGAGACCAAAAAGAAGTTCAAGGACCCCAATGTACCCAAGAGGCCTCCTTCGGCCTTCTTTCTGTTCTGTTCTGAGTACCGCTCAAAAATCAAAGGCGAGCACCCTGGCTTATCCGTTGGTGATGTTGCAAAGAAAGTAGGAGAGATGTGGAACAACACTGCAGCGGATGACAAGCAGCCCTACGAGAAGAAGGCTGCTAAGCTGAAGGAGAAGTATGAGAAGAATATTGCTGCCTACAGAACTAAAGGAAAACCGGATGCAGCAAAAAAGGGGGTGGTCTAGGCTGAGAAGAGCAAGAAAAAGAAGAAAGAGAAAGAGGATGAGGAGGATGAAGAGGATGAGGAAGAAGAGGAAGATGAAGAAGATGATGATGATGACGAATAAGTTGGTTCTAGTGCAGTATTTTTTCTTGTCTATAAAGCATTTAACCCCCTGTACACAACTCACTCCTTTTAAAGAAAAATTGTAGAATGTAAGGCTGTGTAAGATTTGTTTTTAAACTGTACAGTGTCTTTTTTGTATAGTTAACACACTACCAAATGTGTCTTTAGATAGCCATGTCCTGGTGGTATTTTCAATAGCCACTAACCTTGCCTGGTACAGTCTGGGGGTTGTAAATTGGCATGGAAATTTAAAGCAGATTCTTGTTGGTACACAGCACAAATTAGTTATATTTGGGGATAATAGTTTGGTGTTTGTTTTTCTTTTCTTTTGGTTTTATTTTTGGATTTTTTTTCCATCTTCAGTTGTCTCTGATGCAGCTTATAGGAAGATAATTGTTGTTCTGTTAACTGAATACCACTCTGTAATTGCAAAAAAAAAAAAATAATAAAAATAAAAAATAAAAAAAAAATAAAAAAAATGCTGCTGTTTTGTTGACATTCTGAATGCTTCTAAGTAAATACAATTTTTTTTTTACTAAAAAAAAATTGATTACTCTGGTCTTCATTGTTAATCCATACCAAGGTCATTCAGTTACAAAGTTCAACTTGGATCTGTGCTAAGAAAGAATAAAAGAAGAAAATCAAAATAGAAATTATAAATACATAGAGAAAAACGTAAGACTCAAGTAAAAATGTATATTTGATGTAGAAAAAAATTATGATCAGAATTGAAAACCTTATCCAACTAGTTCCTACAATATAATAAACATCATAGCTAAACTTAGAGAACTCAGTTCGTAATAGATCAAGAATTTAGATTTGATACCTTGAAACCAATAGAGAAGAAAACAGAGAATATGCTTGAACTCATTGACTCATTGTCACGAGAGAGGCTTTCTGAATATGATGCCAATAGTGCAAGCATTAAGACCCACAACTGATAAGTGGAACCCCATTAGACTGAAACTTTCTCTGTTTCAAAGGACACCATCTCTTGAGTTAAGAGACAGCATACATAATGAATTCAAAATCTTCACCAGCTGTACATCTGACAGGTCAGTGTCTATAATATACAAAGAACCAAAAAAAAAAAAAAAAAAAAAAAAAAAAAGCAAAAACTAAACGTCAAGAGAACTTTTTAAATTAATGAGAAATTGAACTAGATAGAATTCTCAAAAGATGAAAAGATGAAATATAAAAATATGTTTTAATGTTCAACATCCTCAATCATCACGAAAATACAAATACAAATTAAAACCACTTGGAGATATAATCTTAATCTAGTCAGAATAGCTAAAAAAAAAAAAAAATAAATGTTGATATGTATATGAGGGAAGAGGAATACTGTTTTGTAGAAGTACAAATTGGGACAAACACTTTATAAGTCAGTGTCGTGGTTCCTCACAAAACTGAAAATACGTGCACTGTATGATCCAGCTACATCATTTTGGGGCATGTGCCCAAAAGACTCTGAAGTTCTACTACAGGGGATACCTATTCATTGCTATTCTATTAATAATAGCCAGGAAGGTTTGAATCTTTAGGTTTCTTTATAATATCTATAAAAGTCAGGAAACTAATAAAGAACTTGGAGGAGAAAAGCTTCAAGAAAAGGAGATAGGAAAAAATGGCATAATAAATGGTTAAAGGAGAAACAAAGAATTAAATTGGGGGCAGGTATTGGAGTGAAAGGTAGAGGATGAATACATAGAGGATGAATAGGGGAGAAGAGAAAAACCTACCTACTGTAATAGAAGCTTATATATGTGTGTATATATGTCTATGGAATATATATATATATATATATATATATATATATATATATATGAAAGTTGTATATGTACATGTATATGGAATATATATGCAATTGCTCCATGGTTAAGAACACTTATTGCTCTTACAAGAAACAATCTTGATTTCACAATACCCACATCCAGCAGCTCACAACAGTCTGTAATTCCAGTTCTAGGGCTTCTATACCCTCTTCTATTCTAATTTCTTTGGCCACTAGATATACACATAGTATACATACACACATACAAACAAAACACCCATACATACAACATAAACCTATTTAAAATAATTTCTTATGTAATTATACTATAAGGGATAGTGATGCCTCTACTAGGCTCGACAGGATGATAAATAAAAGTCTCAGAGTCAAGAGTGGATTTCACTTTTTGGAGTTGCTGCCCCATGAGTTCTATAGATTTTCAAATGTAGAGATTACAACCAGAGATCTTGGTTACCATCTAGACATGATGATGAGACAGTATTGTTTAAGATACCATGTGCTGGAGTCATAGAACACAGATACATAAAACTGGTGCTAACCTGATACATCATTCCTATTGGCTACCTTTCATGATTCTAGAAGGTGCTATGCACACTACTGAAGGGGAAAAATAATTATCAGTCTTAGCCAGCTGTGAACTTTATGAGCTACATGGCTGATAGCCTGGTAAGACAGGTTTACTGGTACAACAATGACATGGATATTAGAGAAGTAGACAATCATTTTTTAATTGGATTTAAGTCTTGCCCTACAACATTGCTGGACCAAGAACTCATGGCTGGATTGATCATAGGCCCGAGGGAAAAACCTACAACTATTATTCTAATAAAAGGACATAATATAAAACTAATTTCTAACAACTTATTGTTATATACATAAACAGTACATCACTCAACACTCATTAGAGAATCTTCTATTTTCAAAAGATGGTAGTTAACACCACAACTAGCCAAAAAGTAGAGAATAACACTTGCCTGTTGTCAATTCTGTCACAGAAGCCATGATAATCCCATTGAAATATGAGATATAAAGTTGCTTTGCTCAAACCCCTATTTCATCTCCTGCCTTGCTATGAATGAAGCCCTAAATTCTTACATTTTTTACAAGTGTTGCAGGATATTTGATCATACTGTGAACCCCAAGATTGTGTTATTTACTGGAAAAGCCTGTTTTTAGTTGTAGTGTGGCTCAGCCTTAGCACACACCTTTAATCCAAAAGGTTTTTTCTTGAATGTTGTAAAGAGGATTAAATAAAGTCAACTAAAAGTCACGAGGTAGATCAAGCAACCAGTTGACAGAAAGTGAATCCAAAATTAATAAGAAAAAACAAGTATCTGAAGAAAGTTTAGGGTTCGAGAGTTAGGGGCCATCCCAGTATTATGACAAATAGCACTGGAGCAGTGTTACTTCTAAAATTTACAATGATTGTCATTATAATTAGAAAAGAGTTTAAAGACACCAGAAGGGTATTTGGCATAATTCTAACACTTCTCTAGTTGTGTTAAGTTTGCATAGTGAGGTTATGAATTTAAAGAATGTTGCTCTGTTGAGCTTTGATGCTACAGATAATACCAATTATTCGTGGTCTGAGGTCAGTATTTCTATTTTAGTCAAACCTCGGGAATGACATATTGATCAGACTAGCCCTTCTTGTCCTGGGAATACTTTTATTCCTGTCCATCGTGTTAAAGCTTGTCTCTAACTACATCTACAGGCTGGCAGCCAAAGTACATGACCTGAAACTGATAATGGACCCACAGACAGAGCTATTAATTTAACGGGCTGGCAAGCTGAGGATGGGTAAGATTCTGCACAGAACCTTACCAACCTAAGACAGAAGTGTATCGCTTTTGATAATGAATATTCCATGACAGGTAAAGAAGGCCTTCTTGTCAGAATGACCTAAGACAGGCTCAGTCTGTTTTATGCAATAAAAAGAGGGAGATGTGGAGAGCTTTAGGGGCTGCCTAGAAAGAATCTGTCATTGGCCAAGGACAAGGAAATGGACTGCAGGCAGGAATCAGACATTGGGTTGGAACAAAGAAGTAATTTCAGGCAGAAATCTAAATCTTAAGCTAGAACAAAGAAGTAGACTTCAGGCATGAAAATGACTGTGAACTAGGACAGGGAAGTATACTCATATATCTTGATCATCCTGATAAAACCCTTAGAAATAATGATCACAGGAATGATCACGGGACTCTGTTTATTGTCGTGCATGTTCTTTAATTATCTGGGTTTATTGTCTTGCTTGTTCCTGGACTATTTGCATCTATTGTATTGCTAGTTCTTCAACCTAGAACTGAACTTGATACCTGCGTGTAATTTAAACAGTGTAAAGCCAAAAAAGGAAAAGGAGGGATGGAATAGGGAATTAATTGGTGAAGGGAATGGGGAAAGAGGATGGCATCTGAAATGTAAATAAATAAAATATCAAATAAAAAAAGAAAAACAGAGTAAGCAGAACTCAGGAGGATGGATAGAAAGATGCACAGGAAACAGAATGGAGAAACATTCAATTTGAAAGAGGTATTTTGAGATGTAAGAGAGAGTGGCATTACTTCTGGAACATCAGCTGAGGGAGGAAGGTCAACTTAGTGTTTTCTCTACCCCACTCAGCTAGCAGGCTTTCACTCCAGCATCTGGTTCCATGTCTTCATTGAGAAAATCGAATGATTGTGATTTTGTTTAAAAAATAAATAAATAAATCAAGCAAGAGCCTAAATGATCACTTATCTAACACTCTTCCCCTTTGTTAGTCAGATATGTTATTGTTTTGAAAAAATAATACCTGTCATAAACAACTCATGATTTATTGTTTCTTGTTCCATTGATTCTGTATCTGTGATGATGTAGAACATCATGGCGGTGAGAACTTGGGACTAAAGCTACTCACTTCATACTAGCCTGAATGCACTGGGAAAGGAAGAGGAGACAAGCTACATTTGTCAAAGGTATGCTTCCAAGTAACCTACTTTCTCCATCAGTGTACCACTTCATAAAGTTTTCAGCATTCATCTCCCAGAATAGTACCATTAGCTGTGAAACAAGAAATCAACACTGGAAACTGTGTAGCACATTTCATATTCATACCTAAACTATTTCCAAACTGCCCAAATCCCTTTAGTAATCTGATCTGACTTGCCCTGCCCCTTGCTCATTCTTCAAATGCACACCACTGTTTGATGTCTTTGTGTATAGTTCTTTCTCTAAATGACCTCTTACAAATCTTAGCTCAAATGTTCCCATTACATTTGAGCTTCCTTTAGAACAGTGGCTCTCAATCTTCCTAAGGCTGTGACCCTTTAATACAGTTCCTTTTTGTTGTGATCCCAACCATAAAATTATTTTCATTGCTACATCATAACCAATTTTGCTACTGTTGTGAATCATAATGTAAATATCCATGTTTTCCAATGTTTTTAGACAACCCCTGTGAAAGGGTCCTCTGAATGTCAAAAAAGTTGTGCCCCACAGGTTGAGAACTGATGCCCTAGATCTTCCTGTTTATTTCCTATTTAGTTTCACAGTCAACTGTCTACATTGATTTTATAATTTTCCATGTATTGTGTTACATGTAACTTGCTTAGCTTTATTTCTGTCCCCCTAGAGTATAATTTCCGTATTAGCAAGGACTTTTCCTCATTTTATTCAATGTTTAATCTCCCAAGAGTTTTAATTAATATTTACTAAATAGAGAAATTAATTGTTACAATCCCATATATTTTCTATTCAGTCTGTATGTATCTCAGCATCATATTTGACTTTAGTAATGAGCAGGAAAAGGATAAGGGAGTCATGACTTACAGTAAATGAAGCAGGGACCACAAATAAGAAAAGAAAGCTATATGACAGTTGTTTAAGTGGAGCAGATGAAGAAACAGCAATCCATGTGATCTCTCTGTAGGCTTAGATTTTTTTAAACCTACTTTTAATAAGGGTTCTTAAATCCTTCAACCTCCCTGACAGATCCAGTGCTGCCTGTGGTACCGAGCTCGGGTGTAGGCCTGGGGGATTAAAGAAAGACTCAGACTCAGGTCATCTGTTATGAGAGAATGCCAATGCCTTTACTGGGCAGGTTCAATATATACACCAAGCCAGGGAAGGAAAAAAGACAAACTCAGGAAAAAACAGGAACTCAACTGGGGAGGGGGGGGGCAATAGGATGTCAAGTGTAAATTCCCTTCCTGGGGCATCATCCTTCAACAGGATGTTTTGTTCTTAGAAAAACTGCAGAATGTTACTTTGCAGACAGTAGCACACAGAAAGTCTCAGCCAGGGCATAGCAGCCCTTCGGGATCCTCCAAGTCCCCTGTTTTTCATTTTATAGGCAAATAGCATCTGTCACCTTCTGTCAATACCAATTACCCATCAATACCAATTATCTGTCATTGGGAATCCCTGCCAGCCTCAGGACCCCTGTCTTAGGTAGGTAAGGACTGCAAAGGAGTTGCCCATCATTGACTAACTATTCTCTGTAAAGGCTGAAACAAACCTGGGCAGTAGGGTTCTCTCATGCCAGTGACACAAGCACCTGCTTAGTAATTGCCTGGTCCTGGGTCTGCTATCTGTGAGAGCAACAAAGAAATATCAATCCCACTGCAGCTTTTTCAGTAGTCCTGTTGGTGGAAACTATGACAGGCCAGGTCGAGCTGCTTATCCCCATTGACATCAGAACTGGGGAAGTTCTTCACAAAGCTCCTGTAGATCTCTGCCTGGGCAAGGCTTTACAGTGACAGGGTGCACACAACTTTCAGTAATCCAAACAGGACTTTCAGCATCTTCAGGAAAAATACAAACAGCACCTCTCACCCTGACTAACACAAGGTCAGGGCCTTTTCATACTTCTGATGACAATTATTTCCATTTCACTAAGCCCAATGCCTTTTGGGCTCATTTCCAATGTCTGTCTGCTGCAGACAATGTATCCTTATCCACTAATAAAAATTTCAAATATATAAAATAAAGAATAATCTTGCATGGAGTGAGGTAACTCCCCCCTTTTGTTTTTTCAAGATAATTTTCCAAAGTTAACTGTGTTCTTTCTACTATAGCCTGGCCTTTAACAGTTGAGCCATCTCCCTAGCCCTGAGTTACTAGTTAAACCAACTTTCTATTATCAAAGTTGTGAATTTCTAATAATACCCAATAAATACTTTTTTGATATAAAACATAGAACAACAGTCATTCAAACAATGAAACATAAACAGACAACTAACACACATGGACAGATTGGCATGCCAAGAACTGACAATAGACAGGGAAAGCAGAACTAAGGGTTTCTCCAGTAGGAGCCAGAGAGAAAGCAGGATGTCTCCTGATTTTCTCCTGCTCCTAGGAGGGCTCTGAAACAGCCTTTTCCTTCTCTTTTGCTAACACAACCAGAGAGAGGACAACTGCTTTTCTGAAACGCCCTTTCCCCCCATTTTTGACTAACTGTCAGAAAAGAAGCTCCATGATTTTTACAAATTCTGATGGTTCAATTACATCTAAAATTTTTTCTAATTCATTTAAGAACATTACTTCTTTTGGACTGTGAGTCTTTGGCCAGTATTTGAGAAGTGCGATTACCACTGGTTCAGTGAGGGTGCTGTTCTTCTCTAAAAACTGCATGACACAGTCTGCCAGCTTGGGATGGTAGACACTCAGGGACCTCACTTTGTGCAAGGGCAGCAACACCTTCAACAGGAAAATCTTGTACTCTTCTTTAGTGGCAAGGCATTAATTATACTTCCCAAGATCTCCAGTAATTCTGCTATGTCATTGTGGTGCTCTGTCTCATAGATAAATCTATAAAATATATTATTGATCTGTTTTCTGATGTAAGCCCACAGGCCTAAAAACTTCACATAGATTCTGTGCAGGGTCGTTTTTAGAAAATCTCTCTCCTGGGGATCCTCACTGTCAACGAGTTCTAGAAGCTGCAATACAAACTTCTGGTCAATATATTTCTTTGCTATATTGGGCTGGAAATCTGGAGACTCTAAAACAAGCTGCAAATGAGACCAGGCTGCTTCTAACGTTGGTTAATCTCCTCCTGGGTCGAATTCTGCTCCCAAAGGATTGGAGGAGGGTGGCAAGGTTCGAAACATATTAACTGCAAACATTTGGATGACTTTGGGGTAAATGGGCTCTGCGATAGCGTTCAGGTTGTGGGTGATATGTTCCATTTCGCTTAGCGCAGCTCGCTTTACTTCCTTCCACTTCAGGTCACTCAGTGGGTCAGAAGCAAAGTCAAAGAGGACACAACACTGACGTAGCCTCTGGATGAAAACCTTCTCTTGACCCGCAGGAGGAACATCTTGTAAAGATGGGAGTTTTTGCAGTTCTCTATTATTGCTGGCAATTAAACCATGAAGAGTTCTGCCATTTGTCTTTCTTCACAGAGACTACGATTGGCTGAGGGACTGGTACTTTTATTTTAGTAGATGTCAAAGACTGGAGAGCTGAGAGGCTGCTTTTTCTGCTGGCTATCTCTGCTTCTGCTGTATCTTGTTCTTCTTTTGAACCTTTTCCACTTTTCACCAGTTTTGGTGGTTCTTTCTCTTCCTTGATTTTATTCAGCATGGCTGGTGTGGACCGCTGCCTCCGCAGCTCCTGCAGCCACCACCACCACTGCTGCTGCAGCAGCAGAAATGCCCCCAGCCAGGCCATCGCCTTCCCAGCTGCCGCTGCAGCCACTTGGGGACTGAGTTGCTCATCTGCTCTCACTTCTCCTTTTCCAGGCTCCCCTTCCAACTCTTTGACCTTGCATTTCTTCCATTTTTCTTTTTCTAAAATTTCTCCCTCATCCTCAGAACTGAAGTTGTTCTCTCCTGATGACTAAGAATGTTGAACATTTCTTTAGGTGCTTTTCTGCCATTTGAGTTTCCTCAGTTGAGAATTCTTTGTTTAGCTCTGTACTCCATTTTTAATAGGATTATTTGGTTGTCTGGTGTCTAATTTTTTGAGTTCTTTGTATATTAGCCCCCTATTAGATGTGGGATTGGTAAAGATCTTTTCCCAATTTGTTGATTGCCATTTTGTCATCTTGACAGTGTCCTTTGCTTTACAGAAACTTTGCAGGTTTATGAAGTCCCATTTGTCAATTTTTGATCTTAGAGCATAAGCCATTGGTGTTCTGTTCAGGAACTTTTCCCTTGTGCCAAAGTATTCAAGGTTCTTCCCAACCTTCTCTTCTATAAATTTCAGTGTATCTGGTTTTATGTGAAGGTCCTTTATCCACTTGGACTTGAGCTTTGTACAAGGAGATAAGAATGGATCGATTTGCATTCTTCTGTGTGTTGTCCTCCAGTTGAACCAGCACCATTTGTTGAAAATGCTGTCCTTTTTTAGTTCCTTTGTCAAAGATCAAGTGACCAGAGCTGTATAGGTTCATTTCTGGGTCTTCAATTCTATTTCACCGATCTTCCTTCCTGTCTTTGTACCAATACCATGCAGTTTTTACCACTATTTCTCTGTAGTATAGCTTGAGGTCAGCGATGGTGATTCTTCCAGAATTTCTTTTATTGTGGAGAATAGTTTTCGCTATCCCGGGTTTTTTGTTATTTTTAATGAATTTGAGAATTTCTCTTTCTAACTCTGTGAAGAATTGAGTTGGAATTGTAATGGAAATTGCATTGAAACTGTAGAGTACTTTTGTCAAGATGGCCATTTTTACTAAATTAATCCTGACAATCCATGATCATGGGAAATCTTTCCATCTTCTGAGATCTTCTTTGAATTTTTTCTTAAGAGACTTGAAGTTCTTGTTATATAGATCTTTCACTTGCTTGGTTAGATTCACATCAAGGTATTTTATATTATTTGTGACTATTGTGAAGGGTGTCATTTACCTAATTTCTTTCTCAGCCTGTTTATCTTTCCAGTAGAGGAAGGCTAACATTTGACAAAATTCAACATCCCTTCATGATAAAAATCTTGGAAAGATCAGCAATTCAAGGCCCATACATAAACACAGTAAAGGCAATATACGGCAAACCAATATCCAACATCAGACTAAATGGAGAGAAACTTGAAGCAATCCCACTAAAACCAGGGACTAGACAAGGCTGCCCACTCTTTCCCTACCTATTTATTATAGCACTGGAAGTCCTAGCTAGAGAAATTAGACAATAAAAACAAGTCAAAGGGATACAAATAGGAAAGGAAGAAGTCAAAATATCACTATTGGCAGATGATATATATAATTAAGTGACCACAAAACTTCCACCAGAGAACTCTTAAACCTGATAAACAACTTCAGCAAGCTGGCTGGTTATAAAATCAACTCAAACAAATCAGTAGCCTTCCTCTACTTGAAAGATCAATGGGCATTCTTTGAAAATACATCTCCCACTTTCTTTGTTTTACATCAAAGGGAATTTTACAGCTTATCAGGGAATAAGCTGTATAGTACTCTAATATAGACTATGATTTTATTAGGTGCTTTTTAACATTTTAAAAGGCATTTTATTGTTGTTACTAATATTATAAACAAGTTCCTATTTTAATGCCAAATCCAGAAGATTGTAGTAATAAGGTACTAACCTAAGCAGTGTATTTGAAACACAGCTTGTTTAAGGCATACTTTCCAAACAGTATGTTCAGTTTGGTGACAAACTTAGTGACAAAAGTTTGCGATAGCAGTCACAATGCAGGAAAAAGATAAATGTTGTTTCTGGGTACATAGAAGTAGATGGTGTGGGTCAGAACTTTGATATTTGTTTGTTTCTTTATTTACTTTTAAATATGTATTGGTGTTGGCCTGTGTGTTTGTCTATGTGATGAAGTCACATCCACTAGAACTTGAGTTACAGTTTCAAGCTGCCTTGTGGGTGCTGGGAATTGAACCTGGGTCTTCTGGCAGATCACCCAGTGCTCTTAACCACTGAGCTATACCCCCAGCCACAGAATCTAATTTCAAGGAATAAAGAACTAAGATGTCTATAATGACCAAGTCTCATAGGGGAACCCAAAGCCAGTATGTTCTCTAGCGAAGATGAGGGTGTCAGGCAGGAAAACACAGTTGTAACAGAAAGAAGAGAGCTAAGACAGGATTCAGTGTTGTGGGTAACACAAAGCATAAGGAGATAAGTTTGTTATTTTAAAAGACTTACATTCCCAATATTTTAGACTTAATTGGAAGGTAGGAAGAGTATCATAAACTCAACATTGATCTTCACTATTAAAACTCAGGTCTGAATTAAAATATCTGTATGTGATTATTGACATGCTCTCAAGCTTTCTAGTTGCAACTGCTTTAATAGGAGAAACAACTAAAAATTTATTGCCGACATTGTTTTTCTATGCTGGCTGTTCCAAATCAGATTAAAACAGATAATGAAACTGACTATTGCAGTCCAGCACTTGAGACATTTTGTCAACAATTTAATATTACTCATATTACTGGGATTCTTTATAATCCACAAGGACAAGGTATTTTGGAATGGGCTCATGGAACTTTAAAACAATATCTTCTTAAAATAAAAATGGAGGAGGAATATCCCCATACACCACAAATTTATTTAAATCATGTTCTTTTTATTAAATAAAAATTTGGATGCCAAGGAACTTGCTGCTGAGTGTCTATGGCACCCTACAACTAGGCATAATTATGCATACGTGAAAAGGAAAGTTCCACTTACTGGCATATGACATGATCCTGATCAGGTGTTTAATATGGGGAAGAGGGCCTGTTTGTGTTTCTTCTGCAGGATGCTGAAGGAGCATGGCTGCAAGAGTGATTGGTAAGACATGCTGATGCTGGTACAAAGAATGATACTGAACTATAAGCTTATTGAGAGCCCTAACAATGGTGACTGGGAAGCTATATTGGACATATGTTCCTGATCCACCTTTGCTTGCCTACATCCCAGATGGGACAAGCTGCCTTGCCTCAAGTTTTTAGACCTTACAGGACAGAGAATCAAAAAAAGACGTTATAATGACCCTTGTATTTTTTAAAAATGTGACCAGTTATTTGGACTCAATCAAGGACTGGGCTAGAAATCAATTTACTATTGAAAATAACAGTCTTCATTTGGAAGATTGGTTCTGGACATTTACAGAGACACACTTGGAAGTTAACTGCAGTTCTCTATTATGTTGTATTAGCAAGAGATAAAGTTGGGACCGGATCTGGATTTCAAACAAGTGTTAGTATATGTGTTAGAGCTCTTTTAATTGTAAAGTTAAAATTAGTTTTATTTCTTCTACAGTATTTAATGTAAGTTGCATTAATTGTACACTTTCTAATTCTATTAGTGTCCTAAAATCTGGCATTTCTGTTGCAGGGGTCTATCAACCAGCTTTTGTTTTATTGCTCTGAGTATCACAGGACTTTGGTATTCTGGAAAAAAAAAAAAAGCTTACAAGTACTGGAAGAAGTGAGTCAGCCTTTAAGCAGAAGCAAGATGGTAGTGGGCTTGATTATTGATGGTACAACAGCTTTAGTTACATTAATTACTACCACCACTGCTTCTGCAATTGATTTGACACATGAAGATAAGACAGCTACTTTTGTTAGTCATTTAGCAAAAAAAAAAAAAAAAAAAAAAAAAAACAGTTACTAATGTGTTGAATAAACAAGAGGATTTAGGGATTTAGATAGGCATTTGGAACAATGGGTTGATGTTCTTTATCCTATTTAAATTATTGGAAGAAAGTTTAGAATTTAAAAGTAAGGAGCCTTGCTTGGTCCTTTTGGCTGGGGCAGACAACTAGCTGGTCTACTCTCCTGAAGACACCATATCCTGTGCCATCCCAGAGGAGTCACTGCACTCAGAGTAGCAAAAATCTAGCTAGTCTGTTCCCTTGAAGACACCAAATCCTGAACCCCTGGGTATCCATCCTATGTGCAGTCACCAAAGGTAAACACTGATGTGGATGTCAGGAAAGACACTGACAGTGTATTTGGCATAATTCTAACACCTCTCTGAATGTTTTATTTTTGCATAGTGAGAATATGAATCTAAAGAATGATGCTCTGCTGAACTTTGATGCTGCAGATACTGCTGATAAAATTATCCATGGCTGAGGACAGTATTTTTATTTTGGTTAAGCTTCAAGATGGTATTTATAATTTGATAATGCTATCCCTTTTTGTCTTGGGAATTGTTTATTTCTTGCCCATGGTGTTAAAGCTTGTCTTTAACAACATCAACATGCTGGCAACCAAAATACATGGCTTGAAACTGAAAATGGACCCTCAGACAGAGTTATTCATTTAACAGGCTGGCAAGCCAAGGACGAGTAAGAGTATTCACAAAGCTTTACAACCTGAAACATAAGTGCATTGATTTGATAATGCATATTCTAGGACAAGTAAGAAAGGCATTCTTGTCATAATGACCTAAGACAGGCCTTGTTTATAAAATAAAAAGAGGGGAGATCTGGAGAGCTTTGGAGGCTGCTTGGCAGGAGTCTGACATTGGCCAAGGACAAGGAAATGGGCTTCAAGCAGGAATCTGATATTAGGCTAGAACAAAAAAAGTAATTTCAGTCTGGAATCTAAGTCTTGGCTTAGAACAAAGAAATAATTTCAGACAGGAACCTAAATCTTAGGCTAGAGCAAAGAAGTAATTTCAGGCATGAAAATGACTTTAGGGTTCACTTTTGCTGGGGCAGACTCCTAGCTGTTCTGTTTCTGTAAAGACAACATATCCAGACCCATCCCAAAAGAACCATGGTACTCACAGCAGAGGGTAAGAATCCTCCCCCACAACCCTATGCCCCAGAGCTGCAGCTGGGAGCATGGGGAACTCAGGACCCATCACCAACAAAACCCCACCCTACTGACTACCAGTCCCCTTCTGCCCCTCACTTGGTCCTTTTTGCTGGAGCAAACTGCTGGCTGGTCTGCTGCTGTGAAGACACCATATCCTGAACCATTCTAGAGGAACCACTGCAAAGTAGATATGGGGAAAATCTATTGTACTCAGAGCAATTGAGGAAGCTGGACTCCCAGGAGCTCTAAAATGCCCAGGATCATAGTTCTGCACACAATCCTACAAAACCCAGAGGAAGCAGGGCTCCCAGGAGCTCTAGCATGCCCAAGATCAAAGGATTTCAGTCTGAGTCCCAGGAGCTCTTCCATCCAAGATCTCAGGATCACAGGATCACAGAGACAGCTGGACTCTGAAGAGTTCTGACACAATCAAGATAACAGGAGAGGCAGGCTCCAGTCAGAGACAGTGAGTGCAGGTAGCACTAAAGATAACCAGATGGCAAAAGGCAAGTGCAAGAACATAAGCAACCAAAACCACTTTACACCTAGCATCATGAGGACCCAGTTGTCTCACCACAGCAAGTCCTGGACACCCCATCACATCTGAAAGCAGGACTCATTTAAAATCACTTCTCATGATGGTGATCAAGGACTTTTAAAAGAACATAAATAACTCCCTTGAAGAAATACAGGAGAACAAAGGTAAACAGACAGAAGCCCTTAAAGAGGAAACACAAAAATACCTTAAAGAATTGCAAGAAAACACAATCAAACAGGTGAAGGAATTAAACAAAACCATCGAGGATCTAAAAATGGAAGTAGAAACAATAAAGAAATCTCAAAGGGAGACTACCCTCGAGACAGAAAACCTAGGAAAGAGATCAGGAGTCATAGATGTAAGAACCACCAGTGGAATATAAGAGATAGAAGAGAGAATCATGTGCAGAAGATATCATGGGAAACAACATGACTGTCAAAGAAAATGCAAAATGCAATAATGTCCTAACTCAAAGCATCCAGGAAATCCAGGACACAATGAGAAGACCAAAGCTAAGGATAAGTATAGATGAAAGTGAAGATTCCCAACTTAAAAGGTCAAGTAACATATAAAGGCAGACTTATAAGAATTACACCAGACTTCTCACCAGAGACTATAAAAGCCAGAAGATCCTGGACTGATATCAGACAGACCCTAATAACACAAATGCCAGCCCACATTACTATACCCAACAAAACTCTCAATTACTATAGATGGAGAAAGCAAGATATTCCATGACAAAACCAAATTTACACATTATATTTCCACAAATCTAGCCCTACAAAGAGTAGTAGATAGAAAACTCCACCACAAGGAGGGAAACTACAACCTAAAAAAATCAAGAAAGTAATCTTTCAACAAACCCAAAAGAAGATAGCTACACAAACATAATTCCACCTCTAATAACAAAAATAACAAGAAGCAAGAATCATTTTTCTTTAATATCTCTTAACATCAATGGACACAATTCTTCAATAAAAAGACAAAGAATAACAGACTAGATACATAAAAACCCTAGCATTTTGCTGCATACAAGAAACGCACCACAGTGAAAAAAAAAAAAAAAAAGACACTATCTAAGAGTAAAAGGTGGGACAATAATGTTCCAAGCAAATGGTCCCAAGAAACTAGCTAGAGTCACCATTCTAAAATGGAAAAAAAATTAACTTTCAACTGAAAGTTATTTTAAAAAGATAAGGAAGGAAACTTTATAATTGACAAAGGTAAAATCTACCAAGATGAACTCTCAATTCTGAATATCTATGCTCCAAATGCAAGGGCACCCACATTCATAAAAGAAACTTTACTAAATCTCAAAGCACACATTGCACCTCACACAATAATAGTGAGGGACTTCAATAGCCTACTCTCAGAAATGGACAGATCATGGAAACAGAAAGTACCAGAAGTTATAAACCAAATGGATTTAACAGATAGCTATAGAACATTTCATCCAAAACAAAAGAATACAACTTTTTCTTAGCACCTCCTGGCATCTTTTCCAAAATAGACCAAATAATTGGTTACAAAACAGGCTTCAACAGATTTTAGAAAACTGAAATAATCCCTTACATCATAACAGGTCACCATGGACAATAATTACAAAACAATGGAAAGCCCACATACACACAGGGACTGAACAATATTCTACTCAATGATAACTTGGTCAAGAAAGAAATAAATAAATTAAAGACTTTTTAGAATTTAATGAAAATGAAGGCTCATCATACCAAAGCTTATGAAAACAATGAAGCAATGCTAAGAGGAAAACATATGGTTCTAAAAGCCTACAAAAAGAAACTGGAGAGAGCATACACTAATAACTTGACAGCACACCTGAAAGCTCTAGAGCAAAAAAGGCAGATACACCCAAGAGGATTAGACAGTAGGAAATAATCAAACTCAGGGCTGAAATCAACCAAGTAGAAACAAACAGAACTATACAAAGTATCAACAAAACCAGGAGCCAGTTCTCTGAGAAAGACAACAAGATAGATAAACCCTTAGCCAGACTAACCAGAGGGCACAGAGACAGTATCCAAATTAATAAAATCAGAACTGAAAAGGGAGACATAACAACAGAAACTGAGTGAATTTAAAAAATCATCAGCTCCTACTACAAAAGCCTATACTCAACAAAACTGGAAAATCTGAATGAAATGGACAATTTTCTATACAGATACCAGGTACCAAAGTTAAATCAGGAGCAAATAAACCATCTAAACAGTCCCATAACCCCTAAAATATAGCAGCAGTCATTAACAGTCTCCCATAAAAAAAAAAAAAAAAAAAAAAAAAAAAAAAAAAAAAAAAAAAAAAAAGCCTAGGAACAGATGGTTTTAGTGCAGAATTCTATCAGACCTTCAAGGAAGACTTAACCAATTTGCTTCAAACAATTCCACAAAATAGAAACAGAAGGAACACTACCCAATTCATTCTATGAAGCCACAATTATTCTCATACCTAAACCACACAAAGACAGAACAAGGAAAGAAAATTTCAGACCAATCTCCCTTATGAATATCAATGCAAAAATACTCAATAAAATTCTTGCAAACTGAATCCTAGAACACATCAAAACAATCATTAATCATGATCAAGTAGGCTTTATCCTAGGAATGCAGAAATGGTTCAATATTAGGAAATTCATCAACGTAATCCACTATATAAACAAATTCAAAGAAAAAAAACCACATGATCATCTCAGTAGATGCTGAAAAACTATTTGGCAAAATTCAACATCCCTTCCTGGTAAAAGTCTTGGAAAGATCAGCAATTCAAGGCCCTAAACATAGTAAAAGCAATATACAGCAAACCAATATCCAACATCAGACTAAATGGAGAGAAACTTGAAGCAATCCCACTAAAATCAGGGACTAGAGAAGGTTGCTCACTCTCTCCCTATTTATTCAATATAGTACTAGACGTCCTAGCCAGAGCAATTAGACAATAAAAGGAAGTCAAAGGGATACAAATAGAAAAGGAAAAAAGTGAAAATATCACTATTGGCAGATGACATGATAGTATAATTGAGTGACCACAAAACTTCCACCAGAGAACTCCTAAACCTGATAAACAACTTCAACAAACTGACTGGTTATAAAATGAATTCAAACAAATGAGTAGCCTTTCTCTACTCAAAGAATAAAAAGACTGAGAAAGAAATTAGAGAAATGACACCCTTCACAATAGTCACAAATAATATAAAATACTTTGATGTGAATCTAACCAAGCAAGTGAAAGATCTATATGACAAGAACTTCAAGTCCCTGAAGAAAGAAATTGAAGAAGATCTCAGAAGATGGAAAGATCTCCCATGCTCCTGGATTGGCAGGATTAATATTGTAAAAATCCCCATCTTGCCAAAAGCAATCTACAGATTCGATGCAATCCCCATCAAAATTCCAAATCAATTCTTCATGGAGATAGAAAGAGCAATTTGAAAATTCATTTGGAATAACAAAAACCCCAGAATAGCAAAAACTATTCTCAACAATAAATCACTTCTGGAGGAATCACCATCCCTGACCTCAAACTGTACTACAGAGCAATAGTGGTAAAAACTGCATGGTATTGGTACAGAGACAGGTAGGAAGATCAGTGGAATAGAACTGAAGACCCAGAAATGAACCCATACACCTATGATCACTTGATCTTTGACAAAGGAACCAAAACCATTGGTGGAAAAAAGACAGCATTTTCAACAAATGGTGCTGGTTTAACTTGAGGTCAACATGTAGAAGAATTTAAATAATCCATTCTTATCTCCTTGTACAAAGCTCAAGTCCAAGTGGATAAAGGACCTTCACATAAAACCAGATACACTGAAACTAATAGAAGAGAAAGTGGGAAATAGCCTCGAATACTTCGGCACGGAGGAAAAGTTCCTGAACAGAACACCAATGGCTTATGCTCTAAGATCAAAAATTGACAAATGGGACCTCATCAAATTGCAAAGTTTCTGTAAGGCAAAGGACACTGTCAATAGGACAAAATGGCAACCAACAGATTGGAAAAAGATCTTTACCAATCCTACATCTGATACAGGGCTACTATCCAATATATACAAAGAACTCAAGAAATTAGTCTCCAGAAAATCAGATAACTATTAAAAATGGGGTACAAAGTATTCTCAACTGAGGAAACTCAAATGGCCCAAAAACACCTAAAAAAATGTTCAACATTCTTAGTCATCAGAAAAATGCAAATCAAAACAACCCTGAGATTGCACTTCACACCAGTCAGAATAGCTAAGATCAAAACCTCAGGGGATAGCAGACGCTGGCAAGGATGTGGAGACAGAGGAACACTCCTCCATTATTTGTGGGATTGCAAGATGGTGCAACCACTCTGGAAATCAGTCTGGCGGTTCCTCAGAAAATTGACCATAGCATTACCTGAAGACCCAGCTATACCACTCCTGGGCACATACCCAGAAGATGCTCCAACATATAATGAGGACACATGCTCCACTATATTCATAGAAGCCCTATTTATAATAGCCAGAAGCTGGAAAGAACCTAGGTGTCCTTCAACAGAGGAATGGGTACAGAAAATGTGGTACATTTACACAATGGAGTTTTTACTCAGCTATTAAAAAGAATCTTAGGTAAATGGATGGAACTAGAAAATATAATCCTGAGTTAGGTAACTCAATCACAAAAGAACACACATGATATACACTCACTGATAAGTAGATATTAACCCAAAAGCTAGCAATACCCAAGATACAATTCACAGACCACATGAAGCTCATAAAGAAGGAAGACCAAGTGTGGGTGCACAGTCCTTCTTAGTAACAAAATATTTATGGTAGCAAATATGGAAACAAAATGTAGGACAGAAACTGAAGGAGGGGCCGTCCGGAGCCTGCTCTACCTGGGTATCCATCCCATGTGCAGTCACCAAAGGCAGACACTGATGTGGATGCCAGGAAATGCATGCTGACAGGAGCCTGATATATCTGTCTTTTGAGAGGCTCTGCCAGAATCTGACATATACATAGGAGGATGCTTGCAGCTAACCATTGAGCTATTCACTGGGTTCCCAATTGAGGTGTTAGAGAGAAGACAGAAGAAGCTGAAGGGGTTTGTGGCCCCTTGAGGACAGCAACAATACCAAACAACCAGAGTTTCCAAGGTCTAAACCAACAGCCTGGGAGCACATAGGGAGGGACCAATGACTCTAGCTGTATATGTAGGGGAGGATGCCCTTGTCTGGCATAGGTGGGAAAGGAGGTCCTTAGTCCCATGAAGGCTGGATGCCCCAGTGTGGGGAAATTTGAGGCTGGGTAGGTGTGATTGGATGAGTGGTTGGGAGCATATCCTCACAGAAGCAGGAGGAGGAGGGATGGGATTGGGGGTTTATATGGGGAGAATTGGCAAAGAGGACAACATCTGAAATGTAAATAAAATATCTAATAAAAAATTAATTTCAAAAAATAAATAAATAAATAAATAAATAAAATGGAGTCATATAATGAGGGGAAAAAAAAAAGAAAATGACTTTGGGTTAGGACAGGGAAATAGGCTCAGATATTTCAGTCAACCTGATGAGCCCGAAGAAAGAGTGACCATGGAACTTTGTTTATTGCCTTGCTTATTTTTTGACTATTTGCATTTATTGTCTTGCTTGTTCCTTGACTATTTGCAACTATTGTGTTGCTAGTTCCTCAGCCTAGAACTGACCTTAATACTTGAATGTGATTAAAATGGTATAAAAGCAGATTTGGAAAAAAAAGAAAAGAAAAGTAAAAAGCATGGAAAAGAAGAAGTAAAAATGAAAACAAAAAAATCTAATAAAAAAAAAAGAAAAACAACTCAAGTCTCATGCTGGAGAGATGGCTTAGTGGTTAGGAACACTGACTGCTCTTCCAGATGTCCTGCGTTCAATTCCCAGCAACTGCATGGTGACTCATCACCATCTGTCATGGGATCAATGCTCTCTTCTGGTGTGTCCTGAAGACAGCAACAGTGTACCCATATACATAAAATAAATACATAAATCTAAATGAACATTGAAAAACAACTGAAGTCTGTGTTAAACTGGGCATGGTTCCACATGCCTTTCATCCCAGCAGTTCTGAGATTAAGGCAACCTAGACAACAATGTTAGTTCAAGGCTATCATAAACTATATAGTGAAACTCAAGAAAACCAAGCAAGGGGCTAGTTAGATGGCTCAGCTGATAAAAGTTCTTGCTGCCAAACCTGATAATGTGAGTTCAGTCTCCCAGAACCTGCATAATGAAAAAAGAAAATCTGATTCCCAAGAGAGAGTTGTCCTTTGATGCACTCATGCACAAACACACACACACACACACACACACACACACACACACACACTCTTCAGTGTTAAAATGTATTTTTTCATCACCTAACAGCAAAATTCCAAGACTGAAAAAAAACATGTACTTTGATGCCCAAAGCTATAATGACATATAGCTGTGAAGACTAACGTTTTCATACTGCACCAGAAAGGGGCTGTAGATGAAGATGAAGTCTGAGAAACAGTTTGGTCATGGGGAAAGGAACCATGAGTCAGGAATTATCTCAGAACGTCCAGAGTCTACCTTTCACACCCAAAAGGTGAATGGCCTACCCACACTAATTTTGAACAACAGCTACCACATATTCTCTTTGTAAAGATTGGCCATGATATACCACTTTACATGACTTGTGAGCTAAGAAAATGTAACATTTATGACAGTAGAGCAGCTGAAGTTCTTTGCTACCAAGAAAGGATCTGAGTTCAATTCCCAGTTCCACAAACACAGGTTATGAAGAGAAAACCAACTCTCACAAGTTGCCCTCTGACCTCCACATGTGTGCTATGGCATGCACATGGCAATGCATATGAAAAAAAATAAACAAAAGAAGATAAACGCAATTTTTACAATCACATATGACTCATACAATATGTTTATTATCATATTGGTAATTGACAAATTGCCATAGGTGTTTCAATACTGAAATCTAGTGGTTCTTCAGTAACAGTTTTTCCAGATACAATAGTACTTTAAAATCATATATATGTATATATATATATATATATATATATATATATATATATATATATA
>JANHMN010000020.1:17521960-17604987 GCA_030674055.1 Rhabdomys pumilio | reverse complement strand
AGAGAGAGAGAGAGAGAGAGAGAGAGAGAGAGAGAGAGAGAGAGAGAAAGGAAGGAAGGAAGGAAGGAAGGAAGGAAGGAAGGAAGGAAGGAAGGAGAATATAAGATGGAGAAATGGCTTGTGGTTAAAAGCACTGGCTGTTCTTACAGACGACCTGGGTTCAAAACCCAGCACCCCAGCAGTAGTTGACACCCATCTGTAACTCCAGTCCTGTGGGTCAAGTACACATGTGGTTCACAGACATTATGTGTAGGGAAAGCACCGCTGGTGCATGTAAAATTAAATACATAAACAAACTGAAAGTAAGTAAAGAAATAAATGGAAAATGTCATATGTAAATAACTTAAAACACGCACAAAATCATCTCTTCAAAAATACTGCACACTTGACAAAGGTCTCTTATGCAAAGAGCTGTCTATCTGTGGAGATCAAACTGGTCTGGGCTGCAGCAATCTCCAGTGAATCCAGAATACAACAAAGAAGGGAAAGCAAGAGTCTGGGTAATATATAAACTGTTTTTCTCTACTTCTTGTATTAGGAATAGGTGAGTCCTATTTAGTACTTCATAAAAATTAAGTATATATATATATATATATATATATATATATATATATATATATGCTTCAAAGAGCATACATTTTTTTCTAGTTTTCATGGATTGACTATTATATGTCATAAGAAGACCTTAAAATTTTCCTGAGAGACACTGCCAAATAATCAAGTCAGTATCAGGAAAAAGAAAATCATGACTTAATATGTCAGAGTAGATTGGAAATCCACAGAGAGAGAGAGAGAGAGAGAGAGAGAGAGAGAGAGAGAGAGAGAGACAGAGAGAGAGACAGAGAGAGACAGAGAGAGACAGAGAGAGACAGAGAGAGGGGGGAGTCAGTATGGTGACACTTTTACAAGAAACACTTTAAAGTGATTGCAAACCAATAAAAAAACATTAGAAAGGGGATTGTTGTTAGTAATAAAACCACCTGTATTTAGATTTAAGAACAGAAGCTGAAGAGAAGAATGTTCTACAATTCTGCATGGTTCTGCAAGGGTAGGTAATCTGGTGAGTGTAGGATATCCTTTTACACATATTTTCTAAGAACTGTCAAAACTGGTTTTTGTTGTGCTAATCCAACCACGAAAATCAGATCTATGTATCTGAAAGCTTTAGAGCATCCCAGAGTCCAAACTTCATAGTGTTAAAGTCCATCCATAGGAAATTGTGCTAGCTAGCGGACTGCGCCCAAGCACTCCAAGGATACCTGCTCCCAACAGACAATGTCCAGACTAAGAGTCAGGTAGCAAACTGACCATATCATTGTCACTCTCCTGAGAAAGGTCTTTTCAAAAGCATGTTGCCTGGAGTTCCCGAGCAAATGTCAGGAACAGGGGAAAGGTGGAGATGAAAATAAAGGTAAAGGAGGTACGGGTGAGCAAAGGGAAGAAAAAAGAAAAAGTGTACCACGTTTTCCTTTTATCTACAAGATCAGATATATTCATTATCTCCTAAAGAGAATTTAAAAGTTCTTATTTGTGTTTTACCTATGTTTTTATTTATGTTTTTCTTGTAGCAAGTATTCTTTCTCTCCTATTATATTCCTGATGGGGAAAAAAGTATTTGGACTTTTTTTTTTTTTTTGAGATGTCATAAAGAAGGTCATAAGGATATCATAAGAAATGTTTGCAGAATGTGTAAGCCAAATTATATACTCAATATGTTATGTTATATACTCAATATATTATATACTTGCACTAACCCAGAAATGACAATAAAACTGTTTGTTGTGCCCCCCTCTCCCTCTCCCTCCCTCCTCTCTCTCTCTCTCTCTCTCTCTCTCTCTCTCTCTCTCTCCCTCTCTCTCTCTCTCTCTCTTTGTGTATATGTGTGTGTGTGTATGAGTGGGGTATGTGTGCATGTGTGTGTGTGTGTGTGTGTGTGTGTGTGTGTTTGTCTATTTTTACAAATTGGGATTTGTATAGACTTCAATGGGCATCGTGAACATATCTTACATCTGTTTTCATATGTACGCTTCAGCCAATGTGACTCTCGAGGATACAAGTTTGATATCTCTTCCATTCATTCTCCTGATTTACAGAAATATGTTTTATAGTTTATATCGACGAGACACTTCGGAAATGTATTTTATTTTATTTTCCAACTGGAAGCAATTTTTAATGTCTTTTCATGTTTAGTGCTGTTTGTGTTTCTGAAAAAGTGATTCTCAGAAAAGAAAGACTTGAACTAATAGCATGTGACAGGAAAATGCTAGTCAACTGCACTTATGTTCAAATCAATTAAGCATTTACCTTGATTTAATTTGTTTCATAAATCAAATTCTATCTTTAGACTTTATTATTATTATTATTATTATTATTATTATTATTATTATTCACTTAGGAATAGTAAGCCAACTCGCTGTTTTGAGGAAAATTTAAAAAAATGTAGAGGGCATCTTGTCCAGGGTACTGAAGTTCACAAAGAAAAATCTGAGCTTTGTCAAGTCAAAAACTGAAGTCTTGATGAGACAGTACCAAGATTGCATGGCCTCAAAGAATGAGCTCCAAACTGTATATAGATCGCTTACTTATTTGGAGACAGCATCAAACACAAATAATGACTTCGAAATTTAACACTTTAATATAAGTATTTTTTTATATCTGTAGCACTTATTGATTAAAAACTCATAATACTAGATGACTTTTGGTGTAGTTTTTTTTTTCCCCAAGCTTCAATGTTACGCACATAGTCTGGAATATATGACAGGCCCATAAATTTCAGCCCTCTGCACTAAAAATAGCAAAGCCCTCTGGAAAGACTTATAGAACATAAAAGAAGTACATAAAATAGCAACTCGGCACTGAAGTTACTGAATGCTGATGAACTACTGTCCTCCTCTCCTATTCTTTCCAATCCTGTTAACATGGCTTTGGAATTTTAATTAAAAGTCTAGGTATTAAGCTACTACAAGCTCTAAAATTACAAAATGATCAGTGATGGGAAGTAGTTTTGATCTTTAACCCTTGTTCAATTACTTTTATTTGTCCTAAATAAAGTTTCTTTCAATCCTTTTTAAACATTTCAAGTAGACAATTCAAGACATTGTTTCATTTCTATCCTAATTGTAGAACCTTGTATATTTACTAACATGGCCACCTAAACTCACCAAAAATTCTCCAAAAATATCTAAATCTTATAAATGTTTTGTTTTGCTGATTTTATAAAATAATCATTGCATATTTCTGTAGATCAATGTATATGGTTACCAAATAATTATTGTCTAAATAATATATTAATTTCAAATAAAATCATTAAAATGTTGAAGAAAAAACAGTCTACAGTACTGTGAAAGTTCGAAAATAGTATTAAATATTAAGACCCAGATCATTGTCTTTCTCTGTGTTAGAATCATTTGCCTTGGATGATACTTTTCTGGACACTGCTCTAACTACAGTGGCTTGGTATTCTGACCCTGTAAGTACATTCTTAATTATGAGGATGATTCTGTATTGTCAAGAACCGCTATTTTTCAACAACACTCAAAGATTTGTCTAATTTGCCTTTAATATACAAGATTTTCCAAATGAGTTTTTTTTATTCAGTTATCTAATTTCAAAAAATTCATTATGACAAATGATATTCAAATCATTTAGATTTGCAAAGTGTGTGTGTGTGTGTGTGTGTGTGTGTGTGTGTGTGTGTACGTGCTTTTGGTTTTATATTTTATTTTAATTTCTCCGGAAAATCACTTCACTGTCACCTGTGGAACTGCATTGTAAACTGCATGATTTCTTCCCTTTGCCTACTTCGAGGAAAGAACCCAAGAGAGAATCTGCCTCTGGATGACCAGCAGCCCTGCTGAAAACACATCGGTGCTGGGACCAGAACGGGTGGAATGCTTGAAGTTGCTGCTTAACATATGTATGATTCTGTTTTAATCTGGTTACTATAAACGCTTTTACAAAGAAAAACTACTTTGGAGGTTACAAATAAAAAGTTCTATTCCTGAAACCGAACTGCAAGGCTAGCCTGTTTGTCTTGGCTATGTCTCTGGGGGAACGGGAGGAGGGCTAGTCGTTTTATTGATTAACCAGAACAGGGAAGGAGCTCCAGCTAAAGCTCTAGTCGAATGACCAAGAAGCCGGACTCAGAGTGAAGAAACAGAAAGTCTTGAGTTTACAGGGGCGCTCAGGTCCCCGGTGAGTTTGTCGCGAAATGGGAGCTATGAGGCTTCCACGTTTACAAAGACCAATATCCCCTCAAATCAGGTAGAAAGTTTCATACCTACTTGTATAGGGAAGAAAGTGAGAAGTTAAGTTTCGATGCTTTGAAAAACCGAATCTCTGTCTCTTTCCTTTCCTGCTACGTTCCCAAAGGAAAAGGTGGATAGGACCTGCAGCCAGAGCAGTCTGCGCTTTCTTTGCTACGCCCAGTGCGGGAAGGAAAATTAACGAGGTCCCAGCAGGACGCCTGCGGTCAGGCAAGGGTCCCCAGACCAACAGCCCATGACGTCAGCGGCCATTCTGCCTGCGTCAGGTCTCCACACACAGGGGAAGGGGGCTGGCTGGTACTGGGAGTCCCGGGCAAAGGCCCCTTTAACCCCCGGAGGGAAGAAGGGAGCTTAGTTTAACCCCAGGAAAGTTAGAGTTGAGTTTCACTATTGGGGGACTACCAGTGGCTCCCAGACTGTGACCAGGTCTGGAAAAAAGTGAGGGTAGTCTCTAAGGCCGCAGTGGGGTGAGTAACTTAGAAAACCGAGCCAGGATCGAGGCAACTCTATTCCCTTTCGCTCTCTCTGGTCAGCGTTGGTTTGTACTGATTCCAAAACCTTGGGCCTAAAAAGAAAACAACATGGCGCACTTCAGGCTGAAGTCCCGAGCTGGAAGATCTGACTGGTACCCGCCTCTGGGAGAAATAAACTCTGCTTTCTACCTAACTAGACAGGAGCTTGCCTCCCTCCTTCTTCACCTGCCTAATCTCTAGGCCAGATTTTATGAGATCCAAGAGCTCCAGACTTCTTAGGGAGATAGAAAAAAAAAATGTTTCATCCAAAAGAACTTTGGTCTTCATGGTACAAGGACCTAAATGTGGGTTGCCACCGGCCCAAGACTGATATCTGAGTCTACAGAACTGGGACCGAAACAACCCCTGATGAATCACAGGCTGGTGCTGACTGGATTTCCTAACTCACATTTTTTTTAAAGAACGGTTTCCCTTCCTTGTGTTTTTGCTTTTAAAGTTTTTGTTTATGCTTAACGATAGTAGTTGCCTTTCTCGTTTAATATCTTTTTTTTTTCTACTTTCTCCCAGAGGAACAGAGGTAGAGACTCCTTAAACAGAAGTGAGTCCGAACACCGCTTACTGTAGTTCTCTCCAATAATAAATTCGGCTCTCTGGAACCAGCCTTGCGCTGTTCCAGCAAAATCTGCCTAGGAAAGGCAGCGCTCCAGTGTGCGGAGCTGGCTGTGAGCTGCAACACTCTCCAGGACTTCGGCAGTAGATGCCGATGATTGGAGGTTTGCAAGCTCAGAACACGACTTGATTTCCCTGCCTCAACCGGCTTCCACCTGCAATACTCTGAAGTAGGCAGAAGCGAATTTTTCCCCCATCTACGGACACCCGCTAGAAGGATCTGTTGATGGAAAGGGGGAAGAAAAGCTCTTCCTGGACATGCATCCCCTAACAGAGTTTTGATGAGACTCTAGTGAAAGGAAAGGACCCCTTTTGTCACGTAAATACCAGGGAACCTCCGAACCCACCAAGCCACTGACCGTCCTGTCCTGCCTGCAACCTCCCCAGCTGCAGGTTCAATCTGTTAGACGCAAGTTTCTTTGGGATTTCGTGTCCATTCTTCTCTATCTGGATTCCAACGTCTCCACACAAGTTGTTGAAGCAAATTAGAGAGAGTGGAACTTGTAGAAGGCTTTTTAAAAACCTGTGGCCACGTTTTTCTCCATGTGTGTCTAGCTGCTTGTGTTACACTCAAGAATCTCCTGAGAATATGTGGTTGCACTCTAATATCTCCTAAGATATTCATATCTTATGGGTATCCGTAACTATACTCTGCTTTCCCAGCCTTGCCTGGTCAGATTTCTCAGATCGGAATTCATTAGATTGTGATCAGCCTTATTTATAAGTCGTTGCCTCAAAGTGGAGCCCTGGAGGATTCCAGGAATTATTCAAAATGTTTTTTATTTTGTTTTACTTCTTGTTGTTTATTTATTTAAGGAGTTAGGAATGTGCCTTTTACCCAGGAATCTTTCGTTGCCCTTTTCAGGGCCCTGCCTGACACTCGGTTAAGCCTCAGGACTTAGAAAGATCATTTCCTAGAACACTAATTTAAGCGAAATCTGGATTCAGAGCGTGGGTTTACATGCCCAGCTGGAATGTCTAATGTATCAAATCCTCGTTAACGAACGGCCTGCTCCGTGGCCATGTCAGCCAAAGGTCAGGCCTATGCAACAGGGCAGAGTAGTTCAAAAGCCCTCTTCCATCCAGCACGCTGACCGCCACCGCCCCCATTCATCTCTCACATTTCAATAAGAGTGCACACAGGAGCAACTAGAAACGCCATGGCTGTTTTTCTGTGTTTCACTCGCTTCGTTCTTCACATTAGTAAACATGTCTTAATGTAGCTAATTTTTAAAATTATGAGTTCTTATTTCTCATAAGAAAGCATCAGTATTGGCAGACAAAACAATTGTGAAAATGTCCCCAAGAGGCATGTATACTTTAGAAGCTTTGAGTGACACACATTAAGTCTTAAAACAGTAATAATGATAATCTCTCAGAATCCCAATAAAAACATGAGTAAATTTTCTTGGACACCTTTGTGATGAAAAATTGCCTAGGGGAAGTCAGGCAAGTCTCTTGCCCCTTTCCCACGATTAAAAAAAGAAGAAAGCCTCTCTCTCTCTCTCTCTCTCTCTCTCTCTCTCTCTCTCTCTCTCTCCCCCTCCCCCCCAAAAGGGCCAAAGGGGATCCAGGATGGCGGCAAGGATGGCACTAGCATCTCATGCCTCACTACGAGACCAGTATTCTTGGGGCTACTTTCGGGATACAACCCCGCAACGGCGAAGGCTGCTCCCAACAGTCCAACTTGGTGTCTCGCGCCTTTGGTCTCAGGCGCGCACACGTAGCGGTGAAGCCATGTAACTAGGAAAGTGACTTGGGGGGCCGAGAAAAACGGGACTTACCAGATCTAGGGTCTAAATTTCGGATAGGTTTGGCAGCTGATTGAAGCGGAGTGAATAGAATCATTTCTACCGGAGACAAGCTATTTGGGAAGGGGCTAAGGTGAAAATTTGAGGGGGGAAGAAAGCGGAGGGCAGGTCGGGGTTTCCTTTTGCTAACTCCCACACCCACAAGCTGCCACCAGAGTAGACTGAACTTGACCTGGCATGGAGCCGATGGCCCCTCTCGAACCTGAGTCTCTGGGGCTTTGGCTCTGACGCCCCCACTCCTCGGCCTACTAAGTTTGCTTCCAGGCAGCAACGGGCTGAGTCGCGCTATCCAGCGAGCCCCCCCCCCCCCACCTCCGACCCCCACCCCCTCAATGTGCCGACCTCCAACTCCATCCCGCCCCTCCCCTCCCTTCCTTTAGCCCGCGCCAAATGAGAAGTGTTCTTTGGGCCTTGGTCTTTGAGGAAAGACGCAGGAACGCAGGCTGGGTTTGAGCTTTTTACTCAGTGACCCCCCTCTCAGACCTTCCTCACTAGCTAGAGTCCGGAATTTCGCTCCCGGCCGGCCTGGTATTCAAACTTAGAAAAAGACCCAAATCTCGAGGCGCGGATGGCTTCTATTACAAGAATTCTGCACCGACCAGAAGCTGTGAGCGGCTCGGGAAAACTAACCGAACCTTTGTGCTCTAACCACTATTTTGAGTGTTCAGGGTGAGTGACTTTGAGCAGGCTTCCCCGTGGGCCTAACCCTCGGGGGAAGGGGGGGGGGAGAGACAGGAATGGTGAGGCATGCATAAAGCCTACAGCAAATGCTCTCCTCTCAGCAACCTCCATTATGGAGCTGCAAGACTGGTTGAGTGAAAAATGTCATTGAGCTACCACGCTAGCTAGGAAGAAAGGCCTTGCCCCGGTAGTGACGCCTCCAAAGCCTCAGTCGTCTGAGGCAGAAGAGGGTTTGGTTGTGATGGCTGCCAGGTTGAAAGAGCTAGCATGAGTCGTGCTGGCCCTAAAACAGACTTCAATGTGAACTGGGCAGTTACTCCGGCTTTCGCCGTTGATGGAGCTCCACAAAATGGCTCTACCTGTTCGGTTGAAGGAAGTGTTAGTGGACGAGTGTGCCATCACTGGACAGGGTTTTAATTAAAACACCTAAAAGGAGTAATTCTACAAGTCCATGAAAGGACAGAGCTGTCTCAGAGACCTCCGGTACCTACTTCTTTGTGAAGAAACGCTGGCCACTCTGTCGCACAGGTTATACGGTTGCTCTGAAAATATTCCATAAGCCTCAAAATACTACACAACGTTCGGAACTCTGCGAATGTCATGAGGACAGAAAACCATTACCCCAGCGCCTGAAGTCCACACTTCCTAGTCTCTGGGTCAAGGCCGTTCAGTACACTAATCCTCCGGTTGGATGTGGTTGAGCTCTCCAGGAGCGTCCCAGCTCGCACAGCAGCAAACTGACTAGTATTTGGGAGGTATCCATTAAAGATCCTAGGGTGGCTGTTCAAGCAAATAGTGTCTGGTGCAGTAAATGGTGGGCTGGGTCTTTGGAGGAAAGCCATGGGGGCCAAAGGAAGGTCGGGACGGGACATAAGAATAGGTACACATCCGAACTGGGCTCTGATAAGAGACTGGTGAAGCCCCTAGAAAACCCCTCCATGGCCAGGGGTCCTTGAAAAGCCGGTCCTGGGCCCTAGGAACCAGTGGAGTCCATGAGACATTTCGTCTAAGGAATGAGGAGAGGGTGTGTGCCTGAGAATAGCCAAGGTGCCACAACCCGCTTTAGAAGGAATGGGATGTGTGTGTGTGGGGAGGGGGGTGAGGGGAACCCTGAGTGGACAACAGATGATCCAGGAGCCCAGCCACAGGATGTGTGGCTCACTCGAACCAAGCAATCCAGCATCCCAGCGCCTGGGAAACGGGAGAACTCTGCACCGCTCCCGCCACTCAATTCTTGTAGTGGCGGCCGCAGGTTTCCCGAGCCTCTGCTGGCATTGTGAACTCACTTAAACCAGCGCGGTTTGAAAACAAACACGTGCGGCTTCCCCGCCGCACTATTTTGGGAGTCAGGCCAGAGACTTTCACAGGCGGGAGCTTCCGCGATTCCCTCCTCCGCTCGCCGAGGGCGGGGGGGCACCATGCATATTCATTAGCACGTGGAGGCCTGGGCTGCATGCCGCGCATGCGCACTGCTGATGCGGCTGGAGGCTGGGGGGGACCTGAAAACACGTCCCAGCTGGCCGAGGCGCGGCAATCCCCTTAGGTTACCCACAGGGCCATGTGTGGCCTTACCTTCTATGCAAGGGCTGAGAGGCTAGCTGAGTAGAGAGGGTACTGTCCTCAGGCCTGTTTCCATACTTTCAAATTTTCCTCCTAGGCAAAAATGTCTCCCTCAGCAAACTCTATTCTGTCTTTTAATCTTGTTTTTCTAGTAGTCTACGACTTCAGTTCTTTGTCAGAAGCTAAACATTTCATGGATAGATGGGGTTGGGGGAGGGGAGTAAAGAATCGCGATTTCCTCAGTGTTTATATCCAGTTTTTTTTTTTTTTTTTTTTTTTTTTTTTTTTTTTTTTTTTTTTTTTTGAGGCTTACATTGGAAATAGTTGCACAAATAAAAAGTCACAGCTTTTTGTTTTACTAGGGAAGGTGCTCAAGTCTAATGCTTTTCAGCAAGTCTACCACTGTTGAAGACAAGGTTACTGAGTATTCATGCCAACATTCAGGAGCTGTCTTGTGCTTGTGCTGTGTGGGTAGGTGCGACTCTGGGCACCTTTCTCAGCCTGTTGTATTCTCCTGAGCCAGCTACAGAGAATCCCCTTGATCATTGAAAGCCATTAAAATGCAATATACAAATTGTCACAGGTCTCTAGCATCTCCATTGGTAAACAGAATTCCATTTCTTCGTCTTGAAATACCCACCTCTAATTCACCATTTGGAAACCCTAATGTGGAGCTAATGACGATTCCACCTTGTAGGATACAACAGCCCCAGTTTGCATGGTGTATTTTCTGTTATTGGGGACAGAGAAACTAAATCAATCAGCGCTTATAGATTGAAGTGGAGCACTGTTTATATTTTGTGCATAGCATAACACATCTTCAAGAGACTTTGAAAGTCATGCATACATGCTACAAGTTAACATTTTATTGTTTATCTCTACTTAGTTTTTATTGTTTATCTACATTTAGTCTTGAAACAAGACTACCATATGACCACACACACCCTGAAAAAAAAAACTTACATTCTAGAGCTATTTTAAATGGATATAAGTTACAGCCCTTGGGTACTTTAAAAGTTAAGAGAAAAAATGTTTTGGATTAGGCAGGGTTTTAGTTGCTGGGCTGGCAAAAAAAAAAAAAAAAATCAGTCTTTCCATTGCTACTCTACTTTCAAGAATCGGAAAAGTAAAGAATGATATCAACTCTGACCATCTTTGTAAAAACAGCTTTTCTTCTTGGTGTGAATGCTCAGTTCGGGGAACTACAGTTGATGTTACTGGGAGTCTAGGCCTCTGTACATACAGGGGAGTGATTACCATTTTAAACTGGAGAAATGGGAGAAGTAGACGTTGAAAACATAAAAATCTGATGTTTTCACATCCAGATCGACAATAGCTAAGGGAATAAACACAGTGCCTCCCTTTTAAGTGTGCCAGACCACACTCAGTTACTCCTCAGAATGGTTTACACTGAATCCATCATTATGACCCAAGGTTTTCTCCAAGTTACTTCTTGGAGAGTAATATTCTCAGGTACCAAGTCTATCAGCAATGATTCACTAGGGACCTGGGCACTAATTACACCTTGGCCTCAAAATTGGTGCTTAGGAACATTTGGGGAGGTGGGTAAGATGTTGGGAGAGAGGTTGTCCTGCTGTTGACAAGCCTTTTAAAGTTCTGAGAAAACTTCACAATCAACAAATAGAAATATCTAAATGCCAAGCCCATCACGAAAGAAGGTTAGTGCTATTTTCATTGTCAGTTAAAGCTAAATAAAAAAAAATATGAATAAATAAATAAATAAATATAAGGCAATTGAAAGGTTACATCTTTCTTTTAGAGGTGGTTCGCTTCTTAAAGGTTAACTTGAATGCTTGACTTTAAAAAATCAAAATCATCAGCTGCAAATGCTTAGAGCAGTTGGGGGTAGCTTTTGAAGAAGAAAACAAAGGATCTGAAATATTTGAGAATTACTTAGCCCCCATAAAAAAAAAAGGTGCTTGTGTGTTTATATGCTTGCTGCTTGAATGTACACACAATCACACACACACACACACACACACACACACACAGCAAACTTATCTCTCTTCATTTCTCAAATGATTGCTTGTACGCAGGCATTTTCTGTTGACACAAAATAACATTTTAATAACTTGTTAGCTGTCCTAATCATTTGGTAGTAATCAGAATACAATGCAGTATGCAATATGAACCAGTATGCCCTTCTGCCTAGATCAAAATCCACAACTACACATAGAAACCAGCCATTTGCAGAATCTTCAGCTCCTGCTAAATAGAGTCTAACAATATATTTCACTGTTCACATTCATGTATTTCAAAACCTAATAGCCCATGAAGAAAAGTATGAAGAATACATCTCAAGGAGCAGACATTAAAGGTGCCAGCAAAATAATAGACTACATTTAAGTTTAAAGCCTTATTTTGGTGACTTACATCATTAATGACTTTTTCTTTGTGGATGGCATTAGAGGAAACAATGCAAAGGGGGAATTGACATAAATGTTGTCTCTTATTATAAAACTTCCTTTGCTGTGAGATTATTCATAAATACATACAGAGGGGTTCTCAAGTGGCAATAAAATTATTTGACCTTAAAAATCTACATGAATATTTGAAATTTGAAAAAAACCACTTACTTCTAAGATGTATTTTTAAATAGATTATATAAATCATATGTCATAGTATGATGTTTGATCATTATACTATGATATTAAAACAAAAGGGCACCGTGTACATAACAATCAGACAGAATTTCACATTCAAAGTAAACTTAAATTTAGAAATAGTCGAATCAAAGATAATCTCCTGTGCTGTCTTCTTAAATGCTCTGACAAAAATCACAAAAGTCCTGTTGAAACTAGCATTATATTCACTACAGTTTCCCAGAAAAACCTCATCTTTAATAAAAAGGGAGAAAGATCATTAATGGATCTGTTGTTGTTTCTAGAAAGATGAGTTCTATTCCTCTGTCTGTGTTAAATGTTGGGCTCAGTGTCTACTGTCACTTTAAATGCTACACTGTTGATCAGGCTTAAACCTCCAAAGCTACTGAGATCAAGGTCTTCATGTCACATCTTTTTAGAGTCGAAAGCAACTCTTCCTTAGGTATTCAACTTTCTAAAATCTCAACAAATTTTGCAAGATGGTGCTCTTTGTATGAAAGGCCAATATTGCTGTTATAAGCACGACAACTTTGTTTTTTACAGTTAAACACCACTATTCCCACCTTTGCTATTAAAAAATAAATAAAACTGTGATGAAGTTGATGCAGCAAAACCTTTTATCCGTAGATAAGACTTTGTTGACCAAACATGAGAAATACAAGTAGCAAGAGGTCTCTTTAAAGATGATAATATTTTTATTGTATAATTAGCTAGTGGTTTAATTTCTCAAGTTGCTATTGCTGTGAAAGACATGTAAAGCTCTCAGAAGATTCTCCTTCTTAGGTCTGTTACTTGCAGGACATACAGAGGACAGTCGAGAAGCAGAATCATACTTCCGCTGACTCCTAACACATACACACTCCTGCAACCATAGCCAAGGGCCTGATTTGTGAGTTCTAGCTACGTTGTCTGCCTAATGGGGCGATCATGCAAGCGACAACCAGAGACAAAGAAACCAGCATCCCTACCAGAAAACCTAACTTCGCCGAAGCAGCATAGCTTGCAAATCTATCAAACTAAACTGCAAGAAAGACAATCTGATTTAGAGAAAAGGCGTTCTGCCACAGTCATTAAGCACAAGTAATTTAGATTTTTTATATTGTCTCCTCATTTACAAATTTACTGTATCAACGCCAGCCAATGGAACGAATTTCTTAAGTAAATGAGAAATAAATAAAAGAGATAGAAAGATAATCACATTACATAAAATAATTCTCTTTTCTAGATGTTTTTTTGAGAGAACTAATGACAGTAGCAAAATTATAGAAATAATAATATATCATAGGAAGTAATTAATTTAAATTAGCATCACGTTTGAAAAAAATATAAGTGAAACGCTTTATGGACATTTACTTTTGTACAAAGATGGAAGGCCTGGAAAAGCATGCATCGGCATCCTGAAAATTAGTTATGGCCATAATGGTTTAATTGAAGACAGCAATTTAAAATATAATATTGTAAATCTACAATCCAGTTTCAGATCAGGGGATTTAATTGGGGGGGCAGCTGAACCCTTGAATGACTGCAAGTTCATTTGCAAGGCTACAGAGAGAGCCCCCGAGCTTCTCACAATTCGCTTACATTAATATTGATGTTGCCTGTGCAATCTATTTCCGTTATTTTTATGGTTGTTATTCTATGTCTGCAAAGGTCATTTAAATTATACTGAGGCCGAAAATTTGTTTCATAAATTTTGATATAAATACTAATTACACCCTCTCGGAGAGCCAGCAGGGTAGCGTTCATTTATCAAGTTTATATGACCAGCAATGACAGAGAAGGCAAGAGAGGCTGGAGAGCTTTCCCAAGATCCACTAAGGCTGGCACAGGTTGCTGGGGGTAAGGGAGTGTGAAGAAGAAATTCCTACCACGATCACTGAGATTTAAGAATCTTTAATAACGTACGAAAGGTTACCAAACAGTTCTGGAAACTAAAGTATACATACGAGTTTTTTTTTTTTTCTAGCCATAAATATTGAATAGCTGTAACATGGATAAACCAGACCCTTTACATGCGGATAAATATGGAAACTAGGAATTATATACATTGTGTGGTTGTATATTTTGCCAAAAGCAATGGACAGCTATAGTTTATATCTTTTTAATATCACTTTACATAAACAAATGGAACAGTTTGACACGTAGATCCAGGCTCGTACTATACGAATTCTTGACAGGACATGAAACAACATTTGACTGCACTAAAGTACTCAGACTTTGGGACGAAAGGTTTGCACTTTATACAAAAAAAGCACATTAATATCAATAATATTCTGTTAGGTCGACGTGGAGACTGTAATCGTACAAAGTAGTTCACATTTTGGTACACATTTACTAGAACATTCTCGCCATTCAGTACAAACAGTTGGCTTTCGGCCGCACATCCCCTCCCCCTCCCCTTCCCCCCCCTCCCGCTGGCCCTCCCCTCCCCAAGGCAAAGACCACCACGCCACGATCCCACCCACCCACTCCAACCGAAGTGTAGCTATATACAGAATCCAACAGAACAGATTTAAGCTAATAATTCTGTATTTACAAGAAAACAAAACAAGAAGATAAAGAAAAGCTGAAGCCCCAGAGAGCTTGTTCTGATCCAACAAGAAATTGGCCCTCAGGGCCTTTGGCGGTGTTCGGTCAGGCAGCCGCCTTCTCTTCCACCCCCTCCCGCCCTTCAGTTAGCAAACCTTTTCAAAGGAAGGGGGGAGGAAAAAGAAAAGAAAGAAATTTTGGGGAAAATAAAAACCCTAAAAGCTTGCTGCTTCCTCTGTTTTACTCAGTCCTGGATTTATCGGCAGATTTAAAAACAAAATCAAACAAACAAAACAAACGTTTGCGGGATCGGGACGAGGGGTGTCTCGAGTTTCAGGATTCTTTCAATAATACTGTGTATATGCGTGTGTGTTCAGTCTCTTAAATAGGGTCGTCATGTTTTGTTTCTGATTTTAAACGTACCATTCGTTAAAATTGGAAGAGAGCGCGCTGTGGCCGGCTGTGTGGTGGACCGCGGAGGAAGAGGGCGACATGGAGCTGGTGGTCGGGTTGTCTGTGGTGGGAGACACGATGGTGGGTGGCGTGGACGACTCATACCCGGAGCTGGCGGCTGGCGAAGGCTGTGAGCCCTGAGAAGAGGACTCATGGACCTGAGAGAATAAAGTTGCGTTTTAATGAAGATAAAGAGTGGGCCCAGCGGCTACCCAAGGTTGTGAAAGCTGTGCTCCCCCTCCCCCCTCCGTGCACCCCCTCCCCTTCCCCTCCCCGCTTCTTTCAAAGCCAGGGATCTCCCAGACTCTCCGCTGGCAGGACCAATGGGACTTGGGCTTGGTTCTCCCGGCGTAGCCCAGCACAGCCACGCTCCAGGAGGGGACTCTGCCCGATGGACTCACAAAAGAAAAAAGGGAGGGGGGCTGGGATGGAGGAGGTTGCTTTTGAGTCCAGAGGCTAAGAAAGTTCGCTTCCGAAAGTTTGCCTGTCCACTTTGAGGAGAGCGGATATTGGGAGCTGAGCACAAGACCGCATCTCGCCAGCCAGCTCTTGACTACGGAGCAATGGCCGCGCTTACCGCAGCAGCTCTGACAGCGGGGCCTCGGAGTCACCTCACTTATTTTTACTTTCATTATGAAACAGTGAGTTTAACTGGCCTCTGGTGCGACTATCTTTCCCGCCCCTGCTCCCTCTGCCACCTTCCACTCAACAGAGTGAAACCGTTTGCCTTTCCGCCTCCTGCGGCTCCTGCCGCAGCCCAGAAGCCGCTCCAGGGTGGCTGGCCCGGGCCCGAGCGCAGGAAAGGCTCCTGCTCGAAGGCCAGGCGGCCAGACCGCAGCGTTACCTTCATGTGTTTGCGCAGAGAGCTGGGGTGCGTGTAGGACTTATCGCACATCTTGCAAAGGTAGGGCTTGTCGCTAGTATGCACGTGCATGTGCTTCTTGCGGTCACTGCTGTTAGCGAAGCGCCGGTCGCAGCCCTCGAACTCGCACTTGAAGGGCTTCTCCCCTGACGTGAAAGTCGAAAGATGGTCTTATTTAAAAGAAATCAGTAGCTGTTTTCAGAGTTTGGTAGATAAATTAAAAAATGCTGGCTGCCCAAAGGGAGCTCTCCCGAGCCTAAAATCTGGACTTTTAGTAAATTCGTGCATCTGTATTGGAACTGAGAGTATCTTAACTGTATTTTTTAACACTCAAGACAATTATATCTATATTTTATTTTTACTTTGTCATGGTGGTGGTAATAGTAAAATTATAAGTGGCGAGAACAAAAAAAAATTTTTTTTCATTCCAGAATATCAGCGGCTCTAGACTCTGGCTTTTCTACCCAGGTCTTTACAGAGGTTACCCAGCGGCTTCTACTTAGCTGTTCTTTAATAGTTTTCAGAACCCGGCTGATTCTCCTCCTGCTTTGCTCTTTTCTCCCCTGTTCTTTTTCTCTCCCAGACACACTGCACCCGTTGGTTGCTACTTCCACTCAACTCCCCCTCCCCACCCCCTACACAACACATCACATTTTATGGCCTAATCTGGAAAGGGGGGAGGGGTTCCATGCCGAAAGTTCTTACCTGGCTGGGCCATTAAATCTAGAGTTCAAGTCGGGTTCTATTCCACCAGACAATGCCCAAATACGAAGGGCGATCAGTTCCCCTGACTCTAGAGCCCAAGGGGCACATAATTTCCAGCTTGGCCGCTCTCGGAGCCTTAATTTTTCTGGAACTTGTTTTGCTATTGTTTCTGTTGTTTTTGTTTCTTTTGTTTCTTTAAGCTTTGGACTGGTAGGTATTTCTAAAGTTCAACTCCGGAACCCCGCATTTTAAGAACAGACTTTACGCTGTGGTATAGACAATTAGAATTTCTGTGTCTTTCACTAACTAACCTCACTCCTCAATCCCGATGCATTTGAAAAATTTATCTCTTTAAATGTGCGTGAAACTAATGTCCTCCTCGGATCCAAATTATATTTCCTACGCCAACTGCACCTACCTCCCGTTTCTTTCCATTTTGTTTCTACATTTTTAAACTCAACCTCAACTTCGTCCACCTTTTCAAACAGAAAGGCTCAACAAAGTCCCAGAAAGGGTAGCCACCATGAAGAGTTTTAGATTTGTTTGTAGTTGGAGCAATTGGAGCCCCCGTGGCTGCTCCACTCGCTCCACCTCTCCGGGATACAAGACTGTCAAGCGCTGGGCCAAGCCAGACTCAGCTTCCCGGTTTCCAACTCTTTTTATTCCTTGTTTTTAAAATCTGTATGCTCAGATCCTTCTCATGCGCACTCTCGGTTTTCCCACACATTCAAGACTAAAAACCAGATCTGCCTGTCTCCGGGAATCTGAGGCCCAGACCCCACAGAGGCTGGGTTTGTGCCTCTCATCCCCCAACTTTCGAATCTCAGGCCCGGGTGGGAGGTAGCGTGTCCTACATTAGTTTCCATACCTGTGTGCGTCCTTTTGTGGATCTTGAGGTTCTCTGAACGCGCGAAAACCTTGCCGCAGCCAGGAAACGGGCAGGGAAAAGGCTTTTCGCCTGTGTGCACTCGGATGTGGTTGACCAGTTTGTATTTGGCTTTGAAGGGCTTGCCCTCGCGTGGACACTCCTCCCAAAAGCAGATGTGGTTACTCTGCTCTGGGCCGCCGACGTGCTCCACCGTGACGTGCGTGACCAGCTCGTGCATGGTGCTGAAAGTTTTGTTGCACGACTTTTTGGGGTTGGCCAGCTGCTCGGGCTCGATCCATTTACAGATAAGCTCTTGCTTGATGGGTTGGCGCATATAGCGGAAGAAGGCTCCAGCGCCGTGATGTGCAGCCATGTTCACGTTCATGGGCCCGTAGCCGTGAAGCTGCGGTGCGGCATAGTGCTCGGATCGTGGGCTGGTCACCTGGCCGTATTGCTCCGGCCGTGGGTACATGTCCCCGGAGAAACCTAGCCGCATCTGCCCGTTAACCACGTTGGGTGAAGCGTGGCCAGCCGCCTGCTCGTGAAGCCCAGAAAAAAGGAGGTGGCCCGCGGCGTCCGTATGGCCGTGTGGGCCCCCGAAGCCGCCGGCCGAAGCAGCGAAGAGACTGTGCTGGGCGCTGGCTGCCGCCGCCGCGTCGCCAAAGCCCCGGTTGCGGAACAAAAAGTCCCGGGTAGAATTGAAAGCAGCGCTGGAGTAGGAGCCGACGTGGCCAGGATGGTGATGGTGGCCCAGGGCCGCAGCAGCTGCGTAGCCGGGAGCCTGGGACGTGAAGGCTGTCTGGCCGGCCGAGGCCAGTTCGTGCGAACTGGGGTTGAGCTTGAAGGCGCCCATGCCGTCGGCGAACGGGTTGATACCCAGGCCCACGTCTCTGTCGGCCACGTCGCCCGCCGAGTGGTGCCGGGATGCACCAAAGGTGGTCACACCGATCGCGGGATACTGGGGTCCGGCGTCCAGGAGCATCGTGGCTGCACGGGGCAAGCCCCGGCCTCCCCCGACCCCCCCACCCTCGCCCGCCAAGGAGGGAAGATCAGGAGGAGGAGGAACAGGAGGCGGAGGAAGAGGAGGAAGAAGAGGAGGAGGGAGGGGGAGTCGACCCACCTAACGAAGTCTCAGCCAGCAGGCAGCGGCCAGGAGCTAGCCCGCACCCGCCCGGCCAAAGGCAGGCGAGCGAGATGACTGCCGGCCGGTAGAAGGCGGGCTCCGGCGCCAGCCGCTCGAACCGCGCGGGCCGGCCTCTCACTTTCTCGCCTCTCAGTCTCTGCCGAGAGGGCCTCGAGTCAAGGCTGCCCGGGGAAAGGCATAGAACATCTCAGCCCCCCAATAAAACTTCTTCCCGGATTTGTGGCATAGAGGAATGTGATCGCCAGAGCTGCCACTGCTCGCCCTGTCTCCTCGCGCAGCGTGCCCCTCCTCACTTCTCCACTAGTCTCTCTCTCTCTCTCTCTCTCTCTCTCTCTCTCTCTCTCTCTCTCTCTCTCTCTCTGGCTCTCCTCCTCGATCCTTCAACTCTCCCTTTTTCCCCCCTCTCTGCTTTTTGAAAAAAAAAAGGGGGGGAGAAAAAGCAAAGAAAAGGCGCAAATCATGCACAATATTGTCTTTTGCGGTTTATCTTCCTGGGGAGAAACTTTCACCTCCTCAGCCGGGCGGTGAGCGCGAGACTGATAGCAGCAATCATTCCTGCAGATAAATGAATTGAAAGGACGACACCGTCGTCCCCCCCCCCCTGATGAATGGGAGCAGGGGGAGGGGTCACGTGCGACCGACGCGGGCGAGGATTGGTGAGGCGGCAATCCCCCCACACACCCCGCCCGGGGCCGCCGCGCCAACGAAGGGCGCGCGGTGGCGCCGCGCGCTGCTCATTGGCCCGCCCGCCTCATCAATCCCAGGTATTGTAAAGCGCTTGACATCCCCTTTTGACTAACAGGGCTGCCAGGAGTAGCAACTTTTTTTTCCCCCTAGCAAATTTTTCCCCCTCTTCTCACGGAAGAAAAAAAAAATGCCACGATTATTTCTTTTCCCTCGCATAGTCTATCTATCTATCTATCTATCTATCTATCTATCTATCTATCTCTTTCCTCCCTCCTACTCTCCATCCCTCCTTCCCTCCCCTTTCTCTCTGACTCCTACCCCTCCCTCTCTCGGTTTTGCTTCTTTTTCTATGTTCTCCCCCCACACTTTTTCTCTCCCTCCTTTCTTCCTCTCCCTCTTTCTGTTTCCCTTCCCCCCTCCCCCTTCCCCTCCCCTCTCCCCTCCCCATCCTTTTACCACTCTCCTTCAAACCTCCGCTGAGCGATTAAAAACTGGAGACCCCCGGTGTCTCCTACTACAGCAGTCGGGGACCAGCCGAGAAACACCCCAAAGGCACTTCCAGAATGTCCCGATTCAGCAACTTTCTTTTCTCCCTCCCTCCCTCCCCTCCCCCCCCCTTTTCAAGGGAAGCAAAGGAAGCTTTTGTTATTTGCTCCTTTTGAAGTTTGCTTCCTTTTTGACGGGCCTCTCTCCTGTTTATAATTTAAGATTCGGGAGCGCGAGAGCACTTCACTCTCTTTCCTAGAAACGCAATTTCTTGGTGTCTCTCGTAGCCTCAGTTTTCCAGACTTTCTTCCTGCGTTCCCACTCACACCCAAACACAGGTGGATGGAGCTCTTAAACTTTCCCTGGTTCCTGAGGTTTGTCAGATTGGGTTTTGTTTGTTTGTTTTCTGTTTTTAATGGCAGTTTGGAAACGTTGTTGCGGATCTCCCTCTCCCCTCATTTTTTTCTTTTTTTCTCCGGTCCGGTCGGTTGTGTGGCTTGCTCCCACCCCCAATCCGCTCACTCTGCCCTCCCATTCCCATCCCGGCCCCTTTCATTCAGGTAAAACTGTAAATTTCCCAACGCGCCATTGTTCCTCGGGAGCTCCCAAAGCTCCCTAGAGATCCCGGAATACTTTTTTGGTATTTAAATCCCCGGTAGATAGGACCAATGTAAATTTTGTGACATTCAAACCTTTTCCAGTTCACAAATCAGTCACCCTTGTCACAGTTATTGAAATTCCGCAACTTGCCACAACAAGACGGTGGAAAAAGCGGACGCGGTCTTTGTTGCCGACCAGGCTTTTGATCGCCAGAGAAAATTTACTTACCTTCAGATGAGTGAGCAGAAAAAGAAATAACACTCCCTTTGATTTAGTTAGGAAAATGCAGACATTTGGATTCCGTGCAAACATACAACACTCGCTTGTTTTCGCGATGCGGCCCTCGATTAACCTGTCTTTGCCCAGCGCAAAGTCTATTCAAAAACTGCGCGTAGTTGCTTTTTGTCCTATCCACAAAGAACCATTGACTATATATTAAAATGATTGTTGAAAGGTAGAGGGGTATGGCACGTAAAAGCAGGGGGAAAAATCCCTGTAACTCAATCAATTAAACCGGGCGACATTTATACATTTCAAAAAATGCATGCGGATGTGGAGCCGGGGGCGATGGAGGTTGCGTTTCTACTTAGCTCAGTTTTAAGCCCATCAGCTTGGCCCAGGATTTAGCCTTAGCGCCTGCATATTCATTAGGTCTAATTATTTTCTAGTAAGGAAAACACAAAAAGCCAAGAGTCGGAATCCTTCAATTTGCCCTTTGTTTCTAACTTCATTTGGCTTCTTTGCAGCTGAATCAAGGCTCTAAACTCTTTGCCAGACAAAGGGACCTTCAACTCATCCTTTCACTTGATGTCCGGTTAGAAAACTTAACAGTTCTCCAAGCAAAGGGAAGAGAAGACCTCTCTCTCTCCCTCTCTCTCTCTCTCTCTCTCTCTCTCTCTCTCTCTCTCTCTCTCTCTCTCTCTCTCTGCCAGCTAGCTTTCTAGGGCTAGAGGATTTCTAGGGCTAGAGGAAGGGTGATCACCACTACTCCTAATCTGCTTTCTAGTTTTTGTCTCCTACCAACCAGATTCTGGTTTGGGTACGGTGAACTGAATCCTGGCTATCCTACACACACACATACACACACACACACACACACACACACACACACACACACACACACACAGCTTCTGGCCCTAAAGTCAGATTGTGGATGGTGATGGTATCTATGTATCTGAAGAGACTATGTTGAGCATCTATGCTTTCGGGGCTAGGAAATAGAAATTATAGAAAAAATATATATATACAGTCTTTCCCCAGCAACAAGTCTGTGTCCAGTAGTCCAGCACTTCTCACTTGATCTGAGCGGGCTCCTGTAAGGAGTGACATAAAAAAAAATAAATAAAAGCGGAAGCAGCCAGTGTTAGGAGCTTCTTTCTTTTAACCTATTATGTATTTTCTTGAGGAAAAAGATACACCAGACCATTCAGTTCTTTTTGCCCTTACAAGAGGAAGTTGGATCCTAGAATTATGAAAATCGTGTATTCTAGGAGACATTTCCTCTAGAGGCGGCACTGCTCTTTCACTAGGGAGAACAAATATTGAACCCACCTTGACTGCTTAAAAAAAAAAAAAATAGGGAGGGGACCTGAGGGAAGGGTGGCTGTTGGGAGAGGGGAGGGAAAATAATTCTTCAAAAAAGAAAGTCAGGCTTCTCTCCTCCAGTCTGTGGAAAATCCACCGGGGACGTTGACAGAGGGTATTTTTAGGAAACCCATCCAAAGATACAAGGTAAGAGTAAATATGAGAAGGGGAAAAAAAGTTGTGGGTCGTAGAAGTTATCAAGTGGGATTTGCGGCGCTCTCTGCAGGAAACGCGAGCGGCTCCAGTTCAAAGCCACATGCACCAACGTGACATATAAGCCATTAAAATATCATCCTGACGGCTCATTTCTGCTTCATCATACATTCCCTAACTGCTTTCCCGAAAGCTGGAGAAGGAGAAATGAAGGATGACCGCCTCGGTGGAACCACAAAAGAGGCGTAGAGGGGTTTCTGGTCCCCCCTCTTCTACCCCAAAGTGATGTGCAGAAATGAGGTGATCCGGGCAACAGGTGGAGCAGGGTAAGTGCTTGAAACCAGGGGGGTCACTTGGGGGAAGGCCTGTACCCCCTGAACCCCCAGCGGCCTTGTAAAAAATGGGGGCCATAGGCACCCTAACCCCGCTGGGAGAATAGGCCCAGGCAGACTTTTCTCTCCATTTCTACACACACACACACACACACACACACACACACACACACACACTCACATCGCGGGTACAGGCCCCACCCCACTAATTCTAAAAGGGTTGGGGAGGGGCAGCGTTGAGGATGAGTCCTTTCTTTCCTCTGGGAGGAGTGGGTGCAAGAAAGACAGATGGGGCTCCTATAGGCAATGGCACCAAAACCAGCTTGTTGCCCGCTTGTCTTTGCTCCTCGTTTTTTGTAAATTGCCTGAGTGTGCCCACCGTGGTCACAAGAAGAGCAAAACTGACCAAGTTTTGCCCTTCTTGTTCGTGGTGGAAATGAGAGGGTGCTCGCGAAGGGGTCCTTGGAGGCAGCCTTCCTGTTTTTCCCTACCGCAAGAATGACGGGGAGGGTTTCGGTTTACCCACACCAGGGTCAAAGACTCAATTTAGTGCTGCGGGAGGCTACACAGTAGAACTTCTCCCGATACTTACTGAGGACTGAGGATGTCGTCTGTGTCGGCCTCGGGCGGACTGTCTGCCTGCGCTTATCCTGGTCCTGTTTCAGGACTCTAACTCTAGGTTCTATTCTATTTGCACCTCGGGCCATGGGTTCGCGACCTAGCTTTCTTTTTTCTGGATGCGAATTGGGCTTGTGGTTAGATCCGGGCCGAGGCCTGGACCCAAGAGCATATACCAAATTACTGGCATTACTGGCGAAAGAAAAGAGAAGGATTTGATTGTGAAAGCGTTACCTGCCTAGTTGAAAGTCTTAAAGTTTGGAGCTGACCAAGAAAGAGAGAAGTCTGAGAAAGGGGAGAGAGGGCGTGGGAGGGCTGTTTCGAGACTCCAATATTCACTGGAGTCTACAGAAACAACTTTTGGATGGCAAGGCTTGGCAGTGACTTCCAACATCTGCTTCTGGGGCACCTCTTTTCCCTTCCTGTGTTTTGGGACAGAGATTTAAAGTAAGGCTTACCTGCCCAGGTCAGGTTGTCTGCAGGTGGCCCCACTAATTTAGGCTTGACTCTGAGCACCCGAAGGTTACCAGCCTTACAGCCTAGAGCTAGGGGAATCCAATCTCTACTCCCTCGAGGATAGGAGTAAGAAAAGGGATGTATACAACCCAGGCGCTCAGCTCAATTTCCTGGTGCTTCAGGGCTGGTGCAAGGTAGCCAAGGAGCTGCAAATGCAGCTGACGATCGATCTGAGCAAAGACCAGCAGCGGCTTTCGGCTTTCGTCTTGGCTTGGTAGCTCTGAGCCTAGCAGGGCCGAGCTTTTCCGGCAAGTATTCGCTCCTGATAGTTAATCAGTGTGGAACTGAAGTCACCAGTTCTAGTTGACCTCTGACCTTAGACAGGCACATATGGACTAAGTATGCTTCACAACAGGCAGACTGTGATTCCTTAAATAAAAATAAGAGTCTTTTGCAGTACTGACCACCTCATCTTCTTGTAACTATCAATCACTGACTCTCCCTGGCATCCCTTTCGTATCTTCTCAAGGTACAGGATAAAATCTAATTCCAACACATCCTGGGGGTGCCCCTTACTAAGCTGGTAGCCACTTGGTATGGAAAGACACCTCGGGAGCAAAAGTTTTGGAGGAACTCAAAGAGCTTTTCAGGTCTATTATCCTAAGGACTTCAGATTTAGGGGACAAGGGACAGTTCACTCCTCATTCTGTTCTTTCAGCAAGACTATGCGATTTCAAATTTGAACCGAAGAGATGGTTGCCCTGTTCCTTTGCACAGGCTGGCTCTACTACAGAACTAGCTAAGGTCCCTTTTGTCTGCCTTGATTCAACCTTTGAAACATTTCCTTGCGTGCCCAGGGAAGCATTTGTAGTGCACAAAGGACATGCACATAGGGCATGAGGGTACCAGCAATCCAGACCTCCTAGACGTTGGGCTGTGCCAGCATTGTTGATAGGCAGAAGTTTCTAGGGAAACTTACCCCCTTTTCCTTAGAAGCAAACAAGTAAATTCTATTATTGCCAACCAACCAGGGACTGTGGTGCCAGACATCCTGCCATGAGAACATTCAGAGCAAGGACACCCAGCTTGCAGCCCTTCTGTAAGAATACAAAGTTGGGCCTCCTTTCTTTCTCCGTCTGTACTAGAAGGAGTTTGTTGCCTTTATGGAAGGATTTTGTTGTTTGTGTGTTGTTAGAAAGAATTGAAAACAATTTCCTCTGGGAAAAGGTGAGTATATTCAGGCCTGTGCCTGGAAAAAAAAAGAAAGGATGAAACCCTGCGGGTAGTTTGGGTCTGAGTTAGAGGTGTGGGGAACATAAGAAATTGGAGACCTTATATGAGAGTGCAGCCCAACTTGGATTTAGCCTCTGGGTCAACAAGTTAAATAGCCACTTGTTCTATAGGCTAGAGTGTCAAGACAGGCAGCCGTCCCATTGACTGAGGTCTTGCTGTGTTTGTCCAGCCTGAGACCTTTTTCAATGACTGTTTGAACTTCCTCACCAAATTTAGGGTCAACGCTAGGTGGATTGCTGTTTGGCTGCTCCACTGCCTCCACATTTTGCCTGACAGATGCAGAGGGCCTCAAAATGCTTTCAAGGATTTATGGTTGCCGAATGCTTGGTAGCTCCAGCCGCTGACAAGCAATCTTGAGAGGGAGGCACTATTTCTAAACTTTTCAACCTCAACTGCAAAAGAGAGAAAGAGAGAGAGAGAGAGAGAGAGAGAGAGAGAGAGAGAGAGAGAGAGAACTTGACACCAAATAACAACAACAACAAAAATGGTACATTTTTAGTCTGGTGGATTTAATATTAGCTTTGAAAAATGAGCCAGTAGCAGCTCTCAAGTGGGTCTGGAGCAGGATGGGAATGGAACATGTGGGGTTAAAGGGGTTAAAGGGTTATTCACTACTACTGACAGAACAGGATTTGAAAATCTGAAATTTTCTTCCTGACAACAATATAACTGAGCATAATTGCACATCCCCAGAGAATAGAGGGCCCTCCCCACCACACCTCATCAAATGTAAATAACCAACTTGAATAAATAATGGGGTGTTCTGAAAACAAAATTTCAAATCCTTGAAGCCACAGACTTTTGAACATTGAATGAGCACATCTACCTAAAAGGCAGAACAAGTAATAAAAAGTCTAGCTGGGAAATTAGAATTTTTCAATGTTTTTTATTGCCAGTGCCATCTTTGTTCTTATGTTTCCAAATCTGAAAACAATCAAAGAAAAAAGCCAAAAGATTGTTTTCAGACTAACATCTTTCTTTCATACACTCAGGCCATGGATTCTTGCCACAGAAATATGTATGGTATTGTTTTACTCAGGCCTTTTCTTCTCAAGCAGGCTCAAACTCAGAAAATGAAATACAAGACTTCCCTGGTGGTGAGGAAGCGATTACGACTGTACAGAAACACTCTGAAAGAATCAAGTGAGTAATTAAAAAAATCTTATTATCAATAGAAATTTGCTGAGGATCAGGCACTATTCTCTCTCTCTCTCTCTCTCTCTCTCTCTCTCTCTCTCTCTCTGTCTCTGTGTGTGTGTGTGTGTGTGTGTGTGTGTGTGTGTGTGTGTGTGGTTATGCATAAAGCATATTTGGTTGTTTCTCTTTTGCTTAGACTGGGATGTGAGTTTGGGCACATCTCTAAGTTCAAATGAAACTTAGAATAACACCTTGGTGTTTGATGCATTTGCACACAAATCAATGATACAACATCCCACCAGCAGCCCGAGGATTCAATGCCTACTCATCTGGACGTTCTAGAATTAATATTTGAGTACTGGATCATTGAAACAACCACCCTTGACCTTCTGCAATTCCACTGTCACATTATTCTATGACATATTCATCTTGAATTCATTTCCAGACAATTTGATTGGGATGAGGTTTGACATGTATTGGCTTCCATGAAAGAAGCGTACTTTGATCTTGGTGATGGGGTTTACATGATATGCATCATCTTTACCAGGGGCACCGGCCTTCTGCAATGTGGCAGTGACTATGTTCCCACAACGTGGTGTCTGAACCAAGAGTGACTGACAGCCACTCTGTCAGAAATACCTTCATTGTGGGGAATTTAATTTCATATTCCATTTAGAATAAGCATAGAATTTAAGGTTGGCTTCCCCCCCCTTCCAGTCATCTGTTTTTTTTTTCTCACTTCAACTATAAAGTCCATGTTTTTTCTAAACATGGCCTCTTATTAGTATGCAAGGCAAGCTTCTTAACAAAAGTTAAGTAAGTTAGGAGATGAATCTTTTCTACTATTTGAGATGACTTTATGGCAGAAGTCAAAGGAGAAATGTGATTATTATATAAATTCAGTTGTTTTGATCTCTTAATGCTACTTTGACAGTTCCTTTATCAATTTCTTCCAATTGTTTGTGAAAAGACATTTTGCAAAACCATTGCTTGGAAAGCAAATTGCGTCTAAGTATATTTTTCCATACTCTCAGTTCCATTAATGATAATTAAAGCTAAAATTTCCATAACTAAGATAAATTTTCTCTCCTAAAAAAAAAATCCTGACAGACCTCATCTCCTTTGCATAATTTGGGATTGGACATATGGCAGGCTTCTGGGGCTTAAATAATTTCTTTTTATAAGACCTGAGATACCTCCCACTGCAGGAATCCTGAAATCAGTGAGTAGCCTCTTCAGAGATACACACCTTATTTTGAGTGGCACCATGGTCAGAAATGTAAAAACGGAACTGAAGAAGTGGCTGCAGATATAGAAGCAGAACATTCAGATGACAGAGGCTGCTTGGCCTGGCTCTGAGCCATGGTCCCTCAGCTGAATAGGTAATCGTGACTTAGCATTGTTTCAAAAAATCAAAAGAGAAAAATAGCCCAGCTATTGATGCCTTATGTTTCTCCTTTCTTCTTTCCAAGAAGAGAGGTCAGTAAGCTCAGCTCCTGACCCAAGAAGCTCTGACAGAAGATAAAGCCACCAGTTGTCCTATTCCTAGAAAACAAACTAGAAACCATTCATTTATGCCATTGATAGTAGTGGTTATGGTGAGCAAAAATGCTCAAGTCATGAATCTAGACATTAATTTTCAGAGACTCTAGAGATTGAAGGATGTCACAGACTACTGATAGAATCTGTTCCACATAGCCCTCATGAAAGTTTTAGTGTTCCCACTCTTTTGCATTTGCCAAAAACACCTCTTGGTTACAAGCTACTAATTTCTTTGCAAAGGAAGTGAAGTGGAAGCTCCTGAAAACAAACTGAGTTCAGTGAAGATTAGCACATCCAGCCAATGGACAGTTTCTGAAACTAAGAATCTCTGTTTCCTGAAACATCAAAAAAAAAAAAATAATCTCTGGAAATTCTAAAATACACTTCTAGGACATTGGTGCTCCAGTCCTTGTCATTTCTGATCAGCATGAGACTCTATTTGGAGTTTATTTTAGAAATTTACCTTGAAGGTCCTTACATAATTGCTGAAAGTTTTATGTCAGTAAATATAAACGGATACAAGAAATATTTTTTTCCTCTCTCTCTGTCTCTGGGGAAGTGGACCTTAAAAGAATGTCTGGTTCCATTGTTCTGTTTAGTCAACCGAGGTATGGACCATATGGCTCCAAGAACCTTGCAAGTATCAGGCAGCCTCTGTGACCTGCGGGTCAACTGACCCCTAGCTACTCAAGAAATGTCTACCCAGGATGGGTCCAGATGTTTTTAGTGCTTCAAGAGAAGGCTGCATCTGGGAAGGAGCTCCATGGGGCCAGGCTACTGTCAGTGATTTTGGCTGAATCAGATGTGTTTGCCCTCTTGTTGCTGGCACAGAAAGTCATACACATGTTCATACCTTTTCAAGGGCAAAGATAGTCAGACAGTATACTAACAAATGCTTGTATAAAACCTCTCTCTTCCTCTCTCCTCTTCCCCTCTCTCTTTTAACCTTGGGGTACACAGGTCAGTGCTTACAATTCAGGAGGTCTATGAATACACACACACACACACACACACACACACACACACACACACAATCCTTCCTCTACAACCTGCTAATGGAAAGTTAGCATTTTCTTCTCCTGTGAAAATGAGAAGCAAACATTTTCGGCATGCTCACCAGGCTTCCAAATGGTTCTGAAAATAGCTGAAAATGCTTTTTTTTTTTTTTAAAAAAAAAAAAAAAAAACCCTGTTCAGTCTGTATTATTATTCAAAGCTTTTAATGGGGATTGGGTCACAGTGTATTAGGAATCTACCTTGGTTCAAATCAAATAATTAACCAGAGCTAAAAATGGATCCTAAATTTGACACATTCTGAACAATTAATGGTATACCATCTAGGTTTAGATGATAGAATAGAAAGTTTAATTCCTGGACTATGTTATGGCACAAGTGTACCTGCACTCATGTTTACTATCTCGTTTCTGAGGTTTGGATGAGAGAAATAGCTGGGCAAGAGGGACATACTTTTATTTTCTGTTATCAGCTTGTATGTTGTGTTTCGAGCCCTTTGAAGGCTCAGCTCAGACTCACCTGAAAACCTGCTTTATTTTTCTCAGAGATCAGACTTAAAAATTCTCTGAAATTTGACAACTGTCTAGAGATGAGGGGGCAGAGGGGACAAGCCAAGCAACCAGGTAGAAGTACCTCTTATTAAAGGCCTAACTATGGAAAGTAAATGAAGCTTTCAGAGGAAGAGATAAAGTCTGAGAGTCTAGATTTTAAAATGTCAGGAAAGGTCTTGGCTTAGGAAACAGAGTCAAATGTCTCTCCTTGTCCTTAACGTGTGTGTGTGTGTGTGTGTGTGTGTGTGTGTGTGTGTGTGTGTGTGTTTGTGTGTGTGTGTGTGTGTGATGTGTGTGTGCTCACAGAATCTGTTTGTAATTGCCTAAGTCTTTCCTAATGCAGAGCAAAGAGATACAGACTATTCAAAGCTAGAGAAATTATTGTGGAAGTTAATCCCTTGCTAAATCCCTTGCCCCAAGCAGGGATGAATGACGAATGTACCAAGCTTTAGAAAATAAGTCAATTATTAAAAAATTTAAAGCCTCGTTTAAGGGGCAGGAGTGTAGCTCCCCCAGTAGAGTTCTGGGTTCTTTCTTCAATACTACATTCACTCATACGTGCTGGTGAATATCTATGAACCCAGTACTTGGAGAGTGGAGGAAGAAGCAGCAGAAATTCAAAATAATTCGAGTTCTAAACCATCCTGGGCTACACGAGACCTTGTCTCAAAAACAAAATAAAAGAAAACAAATAAAGCAAAAAAGATTAAAAAAAATCAACCCTTTATTTACTAGTCATGGAATCCGCAGGGATATGTCAGTTCAATCAATTCTAAGTTAGTGTTCCATGTAACTTGTTCAAACTTTTCTCTTCTCTTAAAGGGTTATGTTTTTGTTGTTGTTGTTGCTCCTCAATCTTTAGACCTCTCTTTAAAAACCCAAAGGTTTCTGGGTCTTCTTGACATGTTCTATGTTAAGCAGAGGATCTCCAGAACTTCCTTTGGCCTTTTTGAGCACAAGGATAGAGTCAGGGCCCTCTGGGCTCAGGAAGAAGTTGATCCTAGTGCGGCAGACAAGGGGCAGTCATTCTGGAGCCAGAATTGAAATCTTCTTCATTTGGTCTCCCTCAGTCAGCTCTAATGGTAGTTCTAGAATGAAGGCCATGAATGCATCCAACTGTGCCATCCGCTCTGTAGAGTCCTATAGAGAGCAAGGACTAAGGACAAAGCTTCTGCAACAAGTAGTCACACGACTGGAAGTTATCACAGTGGCTATTGGTGGAACCTTCATCTGCCACCACTGCACAAAGTTTAGAATCCCCAGACTAGTTCTCTGGCCTATGAACTGGAAGGCAAGGGCCTGTTCTTTCTATTTGTGTATTTGTGTGCCTTGAGCTATTTATTTATTTAGCCAGAATACCCTCGGGTAGGTAAATATGAGCTATGATGAAAAGAGACCTTTCAGGGAAGCCTGAAGCGAGTGTGAAACAAGACTTCTTCCACTTCATGACCTCATCTGGTTCAGTTTCTCTAGTCAGGTTGGGATTCTACTTTTATGACTGCCAGTCACCAGTCACCAAGAAGAGGGAGAGGCAAGGCTAATTGGCAGAGAGTAGAGGAGGAAGGTGGATGAATAAAGGAGCAGAAACAGGACCAAGGTGTGGCAGACATACAGTGTAGGTTTAGGGGAAATGAGAGCAAAGGAGAGAAAGATGAGAGGGAAAAAGAAATTTTGAGGAGAAAAAAAAGAATAAAATTGGGTCCTAGGTTCGATACCCTAGGAGTTTCTCTGCTCCAGGCAGTCTGCAGCCTACTTTTCTGCCTTGATTCTGACCCTATCCTTTGCGCTCAAAGACAAACTTTCCAAATACCTTAAGGCACCCGAGTACTCAACTGTGTGTAGGGCTCTGCTCAACTCCTCCCGGAGGTGTCATGGGTATAAGCATAACCTAACCCTGCTCGCTTACTTCTAGGAGCATGGTGGCAAAGCTCAGCATTCTGGAAGGAGGAGGGTGGTGGGGGAGTTACAGGAAAGAAAAGAATCCATGCCTGGGTCAGAGCGCATGAGCAATAGAAGCGTGAAATGCTATTGGGATTGGGGAAGGGAGCAAAAGAGGGAGGGAGAGGAAAGGAGGAGGAAGAGGGAGAAAAGGAGAGGGAAGGAGAGAGAAAAAGAGAGAGAGACAGAGAGATAGAGACACAGAGAGAGACACACACAGAGAGACACAGAGAGAGACACACAGAGAGACACAGAGAGAGATCTTGTCATCACTGACGTCGGACCAGACCACCGGCCAATTGGCGACACAGGCGATTGTTCTCACGGTGGCCCGGGGCCACGGGCCCCGAATCTATTCATTTCCTTAAGCGTTCTGCTGCCGCCTCTGTAGTGCCCGAGGTTTCACACGGACATTAAAGACAGAGAAAACAGAATGGGGGAGGGGCAAAACCCAAACTTAAAACAAACAAACAAGCAAACAAATCGCCGCCACTTTGCATAAGCTCTCTCTCTCTCTCTCTCTCTCTCTCTCTCTCTCTCTCTCTCATTTTTTTTTGTCTTTTTCGGTTTTCCTTTCTTTTCACTGCCACACTGCGGTAACATTGGTGGCTGCCAGACCGAGGTGCAGCAGGCGGTCCTTTCCAGGCCCAGTGGGACACTGAAATTAATATATACACGTCTAGGACGCTTTAAAATCACTACCACTTCCAACTTCACCACCTCCGAAATGACCCCTCCTATCATCTCCATCTTTGGCCCGGGAGCACCCCTTGGTGTTGGTGGACAAAGTAATCTTAAGATACGGGGTCTTACACCTCTGCAGCAGAGGCCGTGCCCCCAGGCACCCACAGACTCAGCCCTGCTGCCTTTCCCACCTACCCCATTATCCCTACCCCTTTCCAGCTCATGGCACGGCAGGGGACTCGGCAGAACTGCAGCCCAGCCGGCCGAAGGCGGAGGCTTTTTGACTTGACTTTGCTTGGTCTGCCAGGTTCACTGCTGGCACGAGACCGGCTCAGGATCCCAGCACCGACTGCCAGAAACCTAGATGCGGCTGGGCAGAGTTTGTCCCCGGGGTCCGGGGAAAGTGCGAAGCCCACGCCACCGCTTCTCATGCACATTATTTGTCTCGACAACAGGTAGCAGCTGTGGACACCATGGGCCCCAGCTCGCCGCTTCTTCGAATCCGTCGGTGTTTCCGGGCCTTCATGAGCAGCCTCCTCAGGCCTCCCACAGCCGTCCTTTGAACGGACTCCTGCGTTTGGGGATCCCTGGAGACATGTATGCGAGGTCGGAACCTTTTGCACCGGGGCCTATGGCCCGGAGCGACACTCTGGCAACAGCCACAGCCCTGCACGGTTATGGCGGCATGAACCTGACCATGAACCTCACCGCACCCCATGGCCCTGGAGCCTTTTTCCGCTATATGCGCCAGCCCATCAAACAGGAGCTCATCTGCAAATGGCTGGGGGATGACAGCCCGATATCCCCGCGCCCCTGCTCCAAAACTTTCAGCACCATGCACGAGCTGGTCACGCATGTCACCGTGGAGCACGTCGGTGGCCCAGAGCAGGCTAACCACATTTGCTTCTGGGAGGAGTGTCCGCGACAGGGCAAGCCCTTCAAAGCCAAATACAAACTTGTAAATCACATCCGCGTGCACACGGGCGAGAAGCCCTTCCCTTGTCCTTTCCCAGGGTGTGGGAAGGTCTTTGCTAGATCAGAAAATCTCAAAATACACAAACGAACACATACAGGTCAGTACTCAGTGCTGTCTGTCTCGTGTGACCCATGGGACACAGACTCTTGGGTCTGAATTTCCTTAAGTTCCAACTGAGGGGAGGAGGGAGGTATTTCGGTATTCTTTCCATGAGCCAGATTTATAAAACGGTAATTAACAGCTTCTGTTCCTAGACTCACCGTTTTCCGGAGGCTGTCTGGGCAGAGTGGCTCCAGAGTTCCGGGGTCCCTGTTGGTAAACTGGCGCTTCTAGCTTAGAGCTTTGATTTTATTTAGGATGTGGAGATTGAACCCTAGGCTATATCCCTAGTCCCGGGAGTTTGGTTTTAAGACATTTTTTAAGCAGCATGGCTTCCCCCAAAGTCTTAAAGGAAATGGGAACAATTGTCTTTCATTTACAGATCACTATTGGAAACTCTTACTCCTTTCAGCCTCACCATCACCTGGACTGAGGGATCATCTGACCTTTGATACTTTCTATAGGATTTATGAGCCTTGGGGGCCTACTTTTGACTTGTTTTTGTATTGCTAGCTCCACAGAAGGGACTTTTTTTTTTCTTTTTTTTTTTTTTTTGTAACCTTCATTCTTATTTTAGTAGAGACCCAACGGGACCCACTACCTTAAATGTCATTTACTGAGCTGTTAAGTGAAATAGGGACATGTGTCAACCACATCTGTTAGCTCTAGTTAACAGAAAGAAAAGGAGCGCAGTGAAGGAGCCTGGGAGTTGAACTCTTCTGGCCAGAAGCATCTAATTAATACAATTGCAAGAAGAAAGTTTTCACACTTTCAGAACAGCCTGTGAAGTTACATTAATTAGTTTAGCAGCCACCGTTAGACTCTCCTTACTCCCCCCCACCCCCACCCCCACCTCCTTCGCTTGAAGTTTTAAGAAGTCAGCGTCTTCTCCCCTCCCCCATCTTGGAGGCGGGAAAAGGGAAGAATGATGCAGAGACCAGAATTCCATCTTGGTACTCTAGTTCTGCAGGCTGTATCTTTTCTTTCTACAATTCTTGTTAGAACAGCAACCTTCTTCAGAGTGTAAGTCCCCGATAGCTGCAGTACCTGGTAAGAAGCTTGCTAAATCTTGCCACAAACTGCCTTCTCCATTAGGTTTAGTGGTAGAACACTGGCATAGGCTGAGGCAAGACCAAAGTCCAGTTTGGATCTTGCTCTTTATCCCCCTAGCATGTCAGCAAACATCTTGTACGGTTTTCTAAAGCACGTTCTGAGATCTTCCCCCACTCTCTCTCATCCATTTGTTCCTCTCTCTCTCCCCCTGAGTTATATCCCCAGGGACAGAGGAGTAAGTCAGACCATGATTCCAGCCCTCAGACTTGCTGCTCCAGAGGCTGGCTGCCAGCACCTGGAAGGTGGATGCGCAATCCGGGGCTGGAAAAAGAACTCATCTTTAATGACAGGGATTTTGAAGCAAACAAACTTATACTGCTCTTTGCCGGCCCACTGTTTGAAGTCTGTGAAGCAGAAAATGGTTAAATTCTTAGCGTAATCAACCTACATCAGAGAAGCAAAAGTGTGCCTGGCTGGCTCTCAGGTTTGCTTGGACTCAAGGCAGAATTCTGCGCGTTCTTTTCGGTCTCTGTCCTAATTCATTACAGCTTGAGTTTTTAAAAAAAAAAAAATGAAAGAAAGAAAGGAAAAGGAAAAACGAAAAAAACCCCTAAAATCATAGAGCCTTCCCTGTTCCGGTGTCTCCCTCAAATCTCCTAAGTAATGGGAAGAAAAGGAGGAGGCAAAGCAGCAACAAAATGTTTCTCAAATGGCAATAGAACTCTCTACAAATTATTCATGAAGACAGTTTTCGATTCAACAGGAAAATAATTGCCTTTTCAAATATTAATGGCGTTTCATTTCCTCGAGTCGCGGAAGCGGCGATCAGGAGCAGATTTCTTAGCTGAGATTCTCCCGAATGTGACTCCCAGGCCTGGCTCTGGAGGCAGCGGGTGAAGAAGGTTTCACTCTGCGGCTGTGACAGAGACCAGGGAACAATGGTAGGGCGGCGAGGGAGCGCGCGCCTTGGCCAACGTCCCAAACTGGCGCGCCTCCCGGAACCCCCGGGCCGGGGGGCTCTCCCCACCTTTCCCCGCAGCCAGTCTGCCCTCGTGGGGGGTGGGGGGTGCAGGCCGGCTCCCGGGCCGCTCTGGGGCGGAGTCATGGCGAAAACAGACCCAGCCACAAGTGCCAGAAAATGGCGCTGGCCTAGAGGCCCGGTAGGCCGGCGAACTTGGCGCCCGCGCGGACCGAGGCCCTGCTCGCTCTGAAGCCGGGGCCAAGGACCAGGGCCCGGGCTAGGGCCCCAAGCGGGGTCCGGATGCTCGCGGCCTAGGCCTCCAGCCGAGCCTCAGGTCGTTCCGCGGGAGACAGGCCGGCCCCGCGCTTCAGGGTCCACCCTCCCACCCAGGGCGTCTCTCAGGGACTTGGGGGAGGGGACGGGTGAGGGGCGGCGGGGGTGGGAGGGTCGTGGAGAGCCGAGCCCAGGGCGCCTCCTGCATCTGGGCACTGCTAGGGCCGGCCTGCACCTGGCCTCCCAGGGGCCTGCTCACTCCCCCGTACCGAAGAGTCTCGGTGCCTGCTCTTTTCTTCCCCGTTTCTCGTCTGGAGCGAAATACTTGTCTAGTTTATGCGACGAGACGTTGGAATGGGATTTGTGGCAGCAGAATCCCCCCTTCCAACCCCGGTGAGGGAATTCTCTCCTCAAATTCTAACCTCGAACTCTATCCTCCATCCCCCAAATACCTTATTTTGTAGGCTGCAATTGATTTTTCTTTTTTTGCAAGTTATTTTATGAAGAAAAAGGAGGAGGGAGGAAAGAGAAAAGTTTAGGGTTTACAAACGCTGGTGGAATCAAAGGAGATAAATCTGGGGACAAATAGGGACACTGATTTGCTCATTATACATCTCCAATTTTTCGTAAGACCGTGCCTTGTCCTGTGAAAATGGCAGCGGGCAACATCTTCCAGAGGACCCTAGTGTACCAGCTCTACTCCAGCAAGGGTGAGCGCTATCAGTGGGCAGTGTGGGAGAGACGGGTTCGCTTGATTTTTTTTTTGCCCAAGCCAAAAGCAGGTTACATGCAAGCCTCTATTTAAACCTGAGCGCCAATGCCGCGGCGGAATGGAGACTTTGTAGATTTTATCAGGGAGTCTCTCCTGTAAACCGCGGGAGAAGCAATCACAAAGCCAACAGCAGAGCATCTTGCTGTTGACTGTTAAAGTTTTAGCATTCTTAATCACCCCCAGGACCTTCAGTTGGAAACGTCTCCCTTTCCTTTTCGAAACGTTAGCTGAGCCAGAGACTCGGTTCTGGCTTCTGGGAGGGTGTGTGTCGGGGTTGGGGGGGTCCTTCCCTCTTCCATACAGCAGCAAATCCAGGCAGCAAGGAAATCCTGGAACGAGCCTTCGCTCAACCAATATTCCCAGCTTTGTGTGCGTTCTGCCCTTCCTGCACTTCTACCTAGACCTGCGGTGTACCCGGTGGATCTGGCCTGCCCGTAGCAGGCAACCACCCGAAGCTTACCACAGTCAGGGTCTCGATTTCAACAGACTTAAGATTCCCTCCAGGCCTGAATCTATCAGCCTCTGGGCTTCTCTGGCCTGCGAGGTGAAAGAGGCGGGCGGGGAATTGTCTGGGGAGGATCATAGACCTGGAATTGCCTGTTTGGACTGAAAGGGTCCCCTCTACACTCGTCAAGGTCTCCGCGATACTGCTGGATCCGTATAATAGAATATTAAACTCCTCGAACACTATCTCAAGGAAATTCGGATAGACTAGTCAAGATTTGAAGAATATTGCAGTGTATTTGCCTTCAGTGGGTGAAGTGGAAAGGAAAGGGGGCTCTATTTCCCGGAAAATAGCCTTTGGGGTGAATCGTTGCTCAGAATGCTTCTCACACTGCGTACACGCATGTGCATCCGCCGCTCATCCTTTCAGATCCTTCTGTTGTTTGGCACTTGAACAAAACCTACTTTAGAAAGCACTTTGGACCAGGATGGAGTATGTGTCCGGCGGATTGCTGGGCAAGGCTTACTAGGCCAGAGACAGATGGCTTGGGCAGTAACTTCAAATTCAGTAAATGTGAGCTTCTCAATCAACTCGATTCCGTGGGTAACGGTGCTTCTGTCTCCACATAGATAAAAGTTGGAGGAAAACAACGTGCCTGGATAAGGATTCTCAAGAATGGAAATGACTATGATGGAGTCATTGTCGCTCCTCCTCCGACGCCCTACCCCCATTCCTAGGTCCAGGACGGGGAGGAGGAGGGGTGGCACTCTGTAGGACTGGGCTTCATCTCCTCATAGGGTGGGGGAAGGGTTTCAGACCTAAAGCACGGGGGAAAGTAATTTCTGAAAATCTTTGTGGGTCTTTTGCTGAAAACAAAAGAGCAATGGCGCGGGTGGGGGGGGGGGGGGGGGGGGGGGGGGGGATGGGGTGAGACAATCCTGAGATTGGGACGCAGCCCACAGTCTACTAACGTCTCTGCGTTACCTCCCTCAGGCGAGAAACCTTTCAGATGTGAGTTCGAGGGCTGTGAGCGGCGTTTCGCCAACAGCAGCGACCGCAAGAAGCATTCGCACGTGCACACGAGCGACAAGCCTTATATGTGCAAGGTGCGCGGGTGTGACAAGTGCTACACGCACCCCAGCTCTCTGCGAAAGCACATGAAAGTTCATGGTCGCTCGCCGCCACCCAGCTCTGGCTACGACTCAGCTATAACGTCTGCTCTCACGTCGCCCTCGTTAGAAAGCGGCCGTGAGCCCTCAGTGGCTTGCTCTGCGGCGGTGGTTGTGCGTGGCACAGACGTGAGCGAATGGTACGTGTGTTCGGGCGCCTGGACCAGTGGTGGCTGACTCTGCAGCGCCCCCACCCCAGCCTATCACCGCCACCTCTGGGCCCAGCTGCAGCCACCGCCGCCTCCAGTATCAAGGCTGATTCCCAGCGAGCTGCTCTGGTTTAGGCCGATTTCGAGTTTAGGCCCGGTTACTGAGGCTTCAAAAAGTAGGCAAGGAACGAAGGGAAGGAGAGAAGGGCAGACAAGCAGAGAGACCACCATTAAAAGTTATTGAATATGCTGGTACTAGATCATTATGAAAACATAAATGTAGGCGTCCTATAGTCACGTCCTGTATGCTTTTTGCTCATGAAACCAATGTCGAGGATAAAGAGACAGAAAAAAAAACCCCAAGAAACTTATTAGAATTTATTCACAATTTTGGCAATTGCAGATGGCAAAAGTAAAGCCATACATTTTCCCAGTATGTGTGGAAGGGTGGAAAAGATTTTCCTTGAGGCCTGGGCTAGGGTCTTCTCAGACCCCAGTCACAGGATCCTTTTCCTTTCCTCCCCCTCGTCCATCAATCCTGACCAAGGAGTTCAGAGCCCAGGAGGTGGCAGACAGAATTCCACAACCATTTTCTCGCAGCCCATTTATCTTTTCCTCTCCCTCCATACACCTCTTTAGCTCCTTAGCTGATCTTGAACAACAACAATAACAGCAAAATAAGCACATAACAACAACAAAGAAAAACAGAAGTCCTGCGTTTTCCAACCACCTCTATAAGGGAGCCGAGTAAAGGGGTGCTCTTCCCTTCTCCTGGGATGTTACATACCTCCAACCCCAATGCCTGTCAGAGCACATAGATAAGTCTGTTCTGTCAGACCTCAAACTCAATTGACATTTTATACTTGCAGTGGGGAGTGAGTAAGAAACAATAGGAAGTACAGACAAAGGAGGCTAGAAGGCTTTCAAGAATTCCGAGTTGTGAAGCTTCAAGGATTCCTTTTCCCACCCCCATCTGCTGAGGCACTGCTATAGAACCTCATAGGTGCTTGGGCAGGGGACACAGAGCTGGCTGATGTCATCATTGAATCAAGCTCTCCACAGTCCAGGATGTAACTTAGAGAACAACATCGGTGTTGTCAGAACATAGCTTTTGTCAGAAATGACACAACGTTAGCCTTATTTGAAAAGTTTATGGGCATGTGATAAATAAAGTACAATAACAAGTTTTATACAGGCAAACATCCAGTGAGTCTAAGGAACTGAAAGTATGTGATGCATTGGTTATGAAGTCCTGGAGGTGGGGGGCAGATGTTAGTAGAGATGGAGAACAAAGTCTCCATAGTTGTTGTGAAGGGAAAGAAATACTGGGGCTTGCTCCTAGTCTGCCACCCTCTGTAGGGAAGGAGGAGCTGCTTCACAATCCTGTCTGAGATTTAAAGAAACAAAAACACCAAAAGAAAGAGAATGATAGCAAAAGAAAAGAGTATTGTCAGACTTTTCCAGTTCTCAAAAAAAAAAAAAAATCTGAAATAAATATGTAGGGGAAGGGAAATGTTTTTGCCTAAAAGGAAGAACCTAGGAACTCAATTTTACAACCTGAGCCCGAGGCTGGGGGAGTGTGACCCTGTGGTAGAGTCTTGCCTACTTCCCATGAAGCTCTCTGATTATCCTCAGTGCCACAACAAACAAACAAACAAACACCCATTGGATACAATAAAAGCTGGACCAACAACTCTTAGTATGAGAACTCCAATGCATTGTCTTCCAATGCTTTGATTCCTCCCTTCCCAGAATCCAATGGAAAAGTCTCACTCCTGTCCCACAGACCCCACAACTTCTATCCAATAAAGTAACCAACCATCTTGGCCAGAATGAGGTTGTTTTTCTTACTACTAATAAAACTCAGTATCTTTTAAATGCATCTCTAGTGACCATGTTGTTGAGTTACAACCTGGCCCAGAGTCAGCCTAGTTTACATGGACAGTTGGGAAGCAAAGAACTTGTTCTCGTTGGCAAGCACTAACCTTGCTGCCATGGCACATAGAACCTTTGAGGGACTTGATACCTCTGCTGACATTTTAAAACTGCCCCATCCTCATTCAGAATTCCTTTCTCTTCTGTTTCAAAACACCTAGCGTTTCCTTCCATTCCAGTCCAACATAAGGAAATGAAATAAAAATGTTTGGCCAGTCACTAATCGCCTTTAATTTTTCATTTGCTTGTTACAGATGTTGCATGCAAGGTAATCTTGCCCTGAGCAGCTGAGCGCCCGCATCTTGCGCCTGCGACATCAAAGGGCTCTCTCACAAAGCAGTGTTTCTTCGCCACGGTGCATCTTCATGGTAAGTTAGGATTTCTATGGCAATGGGCAAGTCTCACTGAAATCCTGAAAGGCCGAGCCTGGAGCCCGTCCAGGCTTTTCATTAAGGACATAATATTTACGTCTAACAGGCCTTTTTTCTTGTGTATACAAGTATATATTTTTGTTTGACGCGGACTAAATCATTTTCATTTAATTTCCGGTAAACAAAACCCACGCGAATGGGCACTTGTTCCCCATCATAATAAAAATGGATAATAATGCGAGGGAAGAAAAGGGCCGCTTGAATCGCCGCTCAGCTCTCTTTGTTTCTGCTTTCTGCGGTGATCAGAGGGCGTATTTGGGTTTGATGGCGAGTTTCTAAAGGCGAGGAAATGGTTTGTAAGAGGGAAAAGAAAAGGAGAAAGGTCCAATCAAGCTCGGGTTGTTCAAAGAGTCGCGTTTTGGGGTTGAAAGTGTGAGTTTGACGGTGCATCAGCATGCCGCGTTAGGCTCGCCATGGAAATGCGCGCGGGGAGCGGCCGCTTCAAAGGCGGCACACTTCACTGCGGACACTCTATTAAGATACATTTGCGCTGACCTTTGCTTTCACGCCATTTAATACTGTCACTGTGCTCTCCAGTATATACTTCCTCCCAGGACCTGTCTTGCCAGTGTTTAGGGGTTCACCATGCACCCTGATGTAGCGGGCTTTGGTACCCGGGATTCTTACAAGAAGGGAGGAGGAGCCGGACTCCAAACATCTTGACAGCGCCCATAGGCTCCAGAGTCAGAGTAAATGACTAGGGCATCCTGAGAAGCTTACCAAAGGAGCATCCCCAGCTCAGTTGTGTGCAACAGAGTCAAATGGGGACTTAAGACAAAGGTGGCCGACTTGGGGCAAGTATGGGAACTGTTAACTACACCTCAGGGACAGTTAGTTTCCCTGTGTTCCCCAGAGGTGCCATACTGCTTCCTAACCCTAGAAGTCTCTCAACCCCCTAAGCTTTTCCTCTGATGTGCCACTGTGTGGTATCCTTAGGTCTGGGCTGGCTTTGGGTACAAACTAAAAGGCCCAAGGCCAAGGGGATGGGAAAGATGGCAGCAAAGTTAGAAGTCCATGTTCCCTTAATTGTCTTGTTGTTTATTTTATCCAAGTACCCTAGTGAATAGGGGAAAAATAAACACGGTGGAAAAAAATCAAACAGTAGAGTCTTCTTTAGTGCCAGTCCTTGTGGTTGAATAAAAAGGATGGTCTGCCTTCTATTGAGCTGAGAAATCTTTGAAGTGGGAGTTATTATCTGAGACATTCCTGCTTGTCGTCCTAACAACGCTGGTGAAATGTAAAAGGTTCTTTGTCAGCGATTTGTTCTCCTCTCTGTCAAACTCACTTTGCCCCATTGGTTCCAAACCATTGCTAAAGAGATAAAATCAAATTTCTTAAAAAAAAAAAAAAGAAGAAGAAGAAGAAGAAGAAGAAGAGGAAGAAAAGAAAAAAAAGAAAGACCCCTACACTCCACCAGTAGCTCACTTTAGGAATACGTTTTTGCTAAGGGGGATCCCCCCCAAAAAAAACCAAAACAAACAAACAAAAAAAATCATTGTGTAGTTTCAGTTCTGGTGATGTGTGTAGATATTGGAATGTCCTTTGCACCAAAACCGGTACATTAGGTAATGCAAGAAGGATAGAGGCAGAGGCTAAGTGTCCCAAGTCGATGTTCTGGACGCTCTTGTGACAGAGAGTGCTTTCTGTCCTGGCCTGCACTGAATCCACCCAGGTTTACTAACTGGATGCATTTTGCTGGAGATCCTTCTGGCTCCAAATATTCCTGCTTGGGATACTTGGAACTTAAGCCTGAAAACAGGTAACGTTAAAGTTTTCCCCCTTTCCAAACTTCTGGTATAAATAGATCCTCTGTGTTTCCTCACCACTAACAGCAATCAGCACGCTGTTTTGTCATTAATCTAAAGGATGGTAGCATAAGAGAGAGAAACATTTTAATATTTTCTTTTATTTCCTAATCACCTTGGAGTTCAGAAGGGTTAGTTTACAAGATAGTGACCAAATAAAAAATAATAATAATTGCATGCATATGCCACCCTTTCCCTATGTGTAGTTCTTCATTTTATAGTGTGCCTAGAAAGGAAACTTTGCCCCTGGTCAGGTTTTCTCAACCTCCTGTTGTAGGTTTAAAGGTGATTAAATTAGATAAAGATGTGCCCGTCACCCTACACCCTGTGTTTACTAAATGATTTGTGAAGAACTATCCTCAAGTTGTAACCCATGTACTTGGCTAGAGTTGCTGCAGAATGTCTCTTCTATTGATGTTGTTTGTTTACCTGACTCTCCATATGTCTGTTTGTATTGATAATTTATGGGGAAATGTAATGATTGCAGTGAAAGTGAATTATACAGTCAGGCAAATCTCTTATAGTCATAACTGACACACACACAAGTCTGAGTCAACTCTTATCTATCTACACTGTGATTTTAAAATCTTTTCCCTTAACAGCAGTTAAATTATGAACTAATTTGAAGGGAAAAAAGTTGTTGTGTATTTGCCAGTGGTTGTTGAATAAAGTTCAAAGCTGAGGCATAATCTCCTTGAAAATATGTACTGTAAGTTAAATAAAATAAGTTTTATCCCTCCAAAAAGACTTTGTGAATGTGTAGATTCTTCTTGCTGTGTTATTTGGAAATAAAAGATTTGATGTTTTCTTGGAATTTCCGTGTCCACTTATTACTTCATAAACTTAGAAAAGATTTGGGGCTCTCCCGCAGCCTGTAGCTCCTCCTCTTCCTTATCTTCATGGTTTGGCAGGATTTTCTTTGGGGCCTAGCCACTTGAGGTAGCAAAATAAGGGACCTGACAAAACAATGATCAGAGCAGAGATCTCTCCAGCCACAATCTAATGTCAATGACATCAATGACAGCAACTGATTTACATTTATAAATGGATGCTCAGCAGCCTATCTGGTAAGCATGTCTTCCAGCAGCTCTTAGCACTCTCATGAAGCACCTCTGATTTCTAGCAAAAAGATCTGGGAACTAGTAAGAACTGAGCTAACTTAGAAAAAGAGAGAGAATTTGTTCCAAACCCTGTCTAAACTGATGGAATGCCTTACGCAGAGCAGCCTGCAGGAGGCTTGCTAAAACTTAGGTGGGCAGAGATCCCCTCAGGGGTCTGTGAAGGTTTTCAGTATTAAAGCTGGAAGGATACCATTCAATGACTGATTGTTCAACTGTTTTGGGGATCTTTGGTGAGTTTTAACATGCTACCTGTGCCTCTCTCTGGCTTGCCACTTCCCCCAAAATGTATCAGACTGATTTGAATCACTAGAACATCCACTGTGGTCTCTGCTTATAGAAACCAGTTCCCTTTCATGATTCTGAGTCCTTCACAGAAGTCACATTATAGCCAGCTCCTTTCTAATGGCTGAGAAGTTGGGTCTGATGATTCTCCTGACTGCAGTGAAGAACTGGTTCAGTAGGAGACAGATACTATCATGAGAATGGTGGGTCCCCTTAAATACTATCTTAGACAAATAACTCACATCTGAAGTGCTGTATTCTTAGAGGGAGAGGATGCAGAACTAAATCAGAAGAAGACAGGCACTTGTGAAAAGGGCAGCCCTAAAGAGACTAAAGACTTGATACCATAGGGTGGCACTGGAAAGGAGGAGGTGCTTGGGCATCTGCTCCTCTGGTTTCTGTCCAGAAAGTTCTCAGTCCACTGGCTTAGGGACAGGTCATAGGGATATCTCCTGTTACTTTGACTCTGTGGCCTCAGGGAAATAGCACTCAGAAGAGTCCTTTCAGCAGCACAATCAGTGTGGTGCATAAAATGTTTAGGGATGAAACCATATTCCAGTCTAAGGCTCTTCCGGGTTCTGACTCTGTCTTGGTAGCCTGAAGTTCTCCCAGACTCTAGGATTGCCCATCCAGGACTAGAGAGGAGATTCTAACCCATCCAACCTATGTCTCCACATTCCACCTAGGCTAGTGGTAGGCTGGCAAAGCACCACTTTATAGAAAGGAAAAAAAGGAGGGTATTTGGAAGGTGGCTGCATTTGTCATCCTCCAGTAGGGATTTTTTTTTTGGGGGGGGGGTGTGGAGAAGATCTGCCTTTGAAACTTCCTGGTCCCAGGAAAAGAACTGAGGGTGGGAGCAGAGGAAAGAGGAACTCAGTTCAAAGTCATTGAGAGAATTACCACTTCTTTTTATATCTGTTAAAGTCCATCCATCTATCCATCCACCCATCCATCCATCCATCCATCCATCCATCTATTAGAGCGGAAGGGTGCAACCTCTGTCCATGGATTGAACTCTCTGATCTCCAAGTGACCATGACAATCCTTACCCTAGAATTAGTTCATTTATTTTCTATAAATGAATCTATGAATAATCCTTACCCACTCAGAAGTGACAAATGACTAAGGTGGCATAGGGACACAGCCTGCTTATGATACTTCTCTCTGACCAATTCAACCTTCTATCTTTTTATCCATAGGAAAACACCAGGCCCAAATTCTTCTGGAAGCAGTGGCATTAGAAGGGAAGAGGCAGTCTATTTGTTGTTGATTACTAGCCCCAGGGCCTTACAAATGACAGATAGTCACTTCCATTCAATTCCTGTATCTTTAAAAACATTCAGACCAACATTTTTAGTAGATTTTTTAAATAAAATATTATGTTATCTTTAGTAAACTGAAGTGTTAAATACCATAATCCCTGAAAACATTTGCAGACAAATGCTGGTCATAGCTGTTGCTTTTTTATTCCATTTTTTTCTCAGAAGTGTTCCAAGCCCCTCGTGGAATTAGATGGCTGTTTGGGGACTTTTCTACACGATGTAGAATCCTTAGAGATCCTAAGCCTCCTGGCACCTTGTGCCATTCTTAGACATCCCTGAGAATTGGTTAGAATTCTGAGGCTAGTATAATTTTGTTTTTCTGAGAATTTCAGATCCTGGTGTAGCCCAGCACTGAAGCAGATACATAATCCTTTTTAAAGACTAAGAAAAATTAGTGAGACTAGCTTTTTATTTCAGTATAGAGTAAATCTGATGAATCTGATAGCTTTAATGTCGCTCTTATGACTTACTAAGACTTTGATATTGTACTGGACTCCATGGCTCCAATGGGCCCTGGTGCTGATTTTTTAAATTGTTAAGTCTCTGTAGGCTATTGTGCATCCCATGTGGGCTCCTCAGTATTTTGTGAACATCAGAGAAAGTGCAAGGAGGTAGTGAGAGCCTGTTGAGGACAGGTCAGTTGAAGACAGAAATCAGACACAAATATAATCTTTCTAGCACATGTTTATCAATCATGCTTGCATTTTATTAAATCTTCATTGCAGGAAAAGTGACACCTTAGTCACCCAGGAACCAGTTGTTCTAAATGTAGTTTCTGCTCTTCATTGGCTTCTTATCTGATTGTCCAGATAGTCTGACCTTCTCACCCAAATATCGATAGTGAAGAGAGTAAAGAACTTTGCCGAAAAGTTACTGAGCTCTAGCTCCAAAATCACTCAAGAAAAGAGTTCACTAGACGGTTGGAGGACAGTGTGTTCAAGGCCTTGCCCCTTTGAGCACTACAATGGTTTCCCAAGTATTCAAAGCAGCTTTAAGAGAAAGAAGAGAAATTAGAAAGAGAAATGCCTCAGGGTGCAAGTTAATTCAATGTGACTATGTTCAGTAAAACAGATTTTGAAATTGTATTATATATATATATATATATATATATATATATATATATATATAGTCATTTACAAGAACCAAAATGTCAAGTGACAAGATAGGTTGATTCAAAATAAAGGGATCAAGGAGATATACAGCTCTGACCTGATAATGGAGAGCCCTGGGAAATGTTTGTGGAAGGAAAAGAATAGAATTTGCTAAGTACATAGCTTTGCTCTACTGTTGTAGAATAATGACAGAGCAGGTAGACTAGCTAACCCAACAGGACATCACCAGATAATGTCTGTAACATATTAGAAGGATGGGGGGGGGGTTCCACTTGTTTTTGTTTTTGTTTTTGTTTTAACTAACTGGCTGGTCCATGTACCTTCAAGTTAGTCAGACCGGGGCAGCAGGCTTTTCTAAAACGATTAAGAAACTACAGGCAGTACAAGGTCCCTTGTTTGTCCTTTTCAAGAGTTTTCTCAGGGTTTAGTACCTCTCCAGCTCTTGTATTCATCCATGTATCAATGCAACTTAAAAAAAGAAAAGTAACAGAACTTTGGTAAAAGATATTTTGCCTGGAAAAAAATACATATATATGAATCTTTGTAAATCATAAGAAGTACATCTGCCTCTTTTATTTAATTCCTCTGGGGAGAGGGGAGAGAAAGAGAGAGAGAGGGAAAGAGATGGAGAGAGAGATATTTCTGATCATCTAAGCAATTGCTATTTGCAATATGGACACTTTGACCTGACAAATATGTTTCAAATATAAGAACTCTCACACGTTTTCTGCTGCTCTGTCTACTGAGTAAGAATCCGGCAGTGAAATGTTTCTTATTGCCCCCAAATCCTGCCAACTCTCTTTCAACTAAAATACTGTTGTGGAAAATCAGCCTCCTTTAAGTGTGAAATATCATTTCATTGTAAAAAGTTTTTTGTTTTTTGTTTAAAAGGAGTGGTAATCCAACTTCCGGAAAGTGTTCTGAATTATTTCACCAGACCCTTTTAAAAGGGGATTAGCGGGGCTTTGGGAGCAAAATCCTTCTGTTTTATTCAACCTCTGATTTTATGTTATAATTACTGCTTGTAAAGGCTCCAGGATTAGTATGCAGCCACTGTCAGGACATGATGCAGGTGCTGTTCTAATGGTTCAGCTTTTTAATTAAGAAAAGAGGTAAGAAAAATCGAATCATAAAAACACTTTTGTAGGAGCTGAGAGCTTTGCCACAACGGCATGAATAAAGCCTTTATACCTTCCACTGACAGGTCAGCCACTGAGGCCCTGACTTACGACCTTTTCAGGGCCAGACAATGGTTAACAGCTTTCTCACCTTGTCCCCACAGACAGATCTTATGGAAATTGCCATAAGTAGCTTGACTTCCACAAAAGATAGGCAGTTAGAATGGATATATGTCTAGACTGAAATGCCTGCTCTTGGGTCCTTACTACAGGTCTCTTGTTCTTTGGATCCCTTCTCATGGGTGGGGGAGGAGTGTACGTGGGAGGCACGGAGAATAGGTGGGGTAATGGAATCTGCCCTGAAATAACCGTGCAGTGCCACGGCCAAGGTAAGATCCTCCAACTTGGGGAAACAAATCAAAGAAAGGTTACAGAATCCCAGGCTGCAGCTGCAGGGTTTTCTGCATTAGATTTTTCTTGCAGAATGACAACTTGGCAGGAACATTTTATAACCTTCCTGTGGGCAGTTCCACTCACTCAGTAGGTGTACCTGGGTCCTTCTACCCTAGCTACCACAAAGTGAACGTCACCTGCGAATAAAAAGGTTCTTGCTACAGCCTAAGTTGTACAGGCCTCTCCTGACACTGAATCTGGAGCCTTCACAGCATTTTAGGACTCTAGATTATTTAAGGTCCTAATTTGCATACTACTCAGCTTTGCTGAAGTGAAGTCCAGAGACCACAGGTGGACTCTCTCTCGTCCTCTGGCCTCGGTGAAACACCATACAGCCCTTTTCTCTCTGTCTGCCCAGGCAGGAGCTTTGACTGGTGACCTGGTCCTGGGCCAGCAACTCAGGCCTTGGTCTTCCGATGGAGGCCAGGACAGTCCTGGGCCCTACAGAGAACAATGCAAGTATTAGGATATCAGCTGCCCTCGCAATGATCACGCGTTCAACGATTTTGTTTTCACGGCTGAAGGGGCTTTTTTCCAATGTAAATCAAGCGCTTTAGTTATTAAGGCTGAACACTAATCTCCAACAACCTTGACATAATGTGGCCGGGCGCGCTGGCCCACTTCGCACCTGCAGTCTGAATAGGGCTCCTTGTCAATGGGGGACACGCTTGTTGCCCCTGCTTGCAAAAGAGGGGAGTGAATAAGTCAAGCTTTGTGAATGCCCATGCGCGCTCTCCCTCCTGCCTTTGATCACCGAAAATGTCTTCTAATTTGTTCCTTTTTCATTGTAACAACGTTTTCAAGGCCCTTTCTATTTTTCCAAACCCCATCTTTATAAAGAACATAAATCGCGCCCCGAAAACAAAAGGGGAGCGCCCGGTCTAACTGTCCTTGTCTCTCTTCAGTGCTTCCTGCAGGTTCTTGCAATTGCTGGAAGGCCCCAGTGGTCCAAAGCTCCAGATCTGGGCTTTGGGCTTTTTGGAAGGGAGAGTGAAGACAGGAGGAGGAGGAGGAGGAGGAGGAGGAGGAGGAGGAGGAGGAGGAGGAGGAGGGAAGCGGAAGAAGGGAGAGAGGAGGACCCAGAGTGGACATGCGGGAGTAAGGGTGATTCATCCAAAGCTCCTTTACTAAAGCCGGGGACTGGGGACTAACTTTCCTCCCCAGGTGTTCTGGGTCTCTCTTGACCCAGCAGGGTTCCTAGACTATGTAGAGATGGAAAGGAGCAATTCATTTTTCTCACTTAAAGCAGGCGTGGGACTCCACTCTGACCACTGTTTACCTAATCCTTTTTGCCCTTCTAGTCCTTTCCTTCTATCAGCTGCCATTCTGCATCTCCCCAAAGAGCCTAGGAACTTGGCAAACAATTCGAAAAGGATTCCTGTCCCCTACCCGCAGACAGATCCCAAATATTTTGGAGCAAATTCAGAAAGCAGTCTAGGAAGAATGCCCAGAAAATTCTTAACAGAAAAAAAAAAAAAAAACCCAACAGATTACTGTTTTTATTCTGCGTCACGAAGCAATCTCCTTGTGAGATGCTGCTTCTCTTCGGGATTAGAATTCATTCACCAACTACACGGGAGCTCACAGGCCTTAATGACGTTGACGTCTCATTTGGTGGCATATTAATTGTTAGGCTGCAAATCAGTGAGCAATCCCATTGCTCCTCCCTCTCCAACCTCACTTCTAACACCTGTCCAGCTTAGGTTTCTAATATCATGGAGAAACTTTTTACTAGAAAATGTTTTTTATTAGGGGTTTTTCTTCCTCCTCTTACCTAGATCAAATACAGTGTGTGTGTGTGTGTGTGTGTGTGTGTGTGTGTGTGTGTGTGTGTAATTTGAGCGTCTTTTCTTTCCTCTTGTCAGTTATTACTTTAGCGCAGTCTCCCAGAATGAAAACTAACATCTCCCACGAATACAGTTTAACACACGTTGCCGTCTGGCCGGGAAGCATGAATCCTTCCTTCAAGAAAGAAGTCAACATTTGTTTTCCACATTAAAGGGCGTTTAGTTGCCAGCCGATAAAATAATTCTAAGGACCACTTTTTAATTCGATGGATAGCAACCGCAGGGGTCTAAAAGAAAATAAAACGACGATGGCTATAGACACAAATAACTAAATTACCAAAACGTTAGCATATCTCTAGGCTTCATTAATATGTAACAGACTCCCCAGTTAATCTCCAAAAGCCAGTGTTCCCCCTGTAAAATAGCACTCTGGGACGAATTGTACATGAGATCAATCACTGCTAGTGCAGGAAAGCTTACTGCAAGAAAAGGGGAAAGCTAGTCTCACCTTCAAATGGAAGCTTTTCAGATTTAAGAGTAAGGGCCATACATCACCAAGAATAAATGATTATGAATTGATAAACACGCCCTCCAGCGATTAGCTATGTGACGCTATTTATCATTTCTTGGGTGGCACAACGGTTGAGGTTTTTTTTTTCTTTCTTTCTTCCCCTTTGCCTACTTTTAAAGTCATTTGACTATTCTGAAAAGAAAAATCTGAAATGCAGACCAGAAGGGGGAAAAAAAAAAGAGGGTGAGCGCTTGAAAAAGTTTGTATTTGTATGTCATCTCAATGATGGCTGCACCAATAAAAACCCACCCATGTACGTTCAGAGAACTGAGCAACAACCCGGTTGCTCCTTTGTGGTTTTCTTGTTGCTTGGGGAGGGAGAGTGCTTGCACTTTGGAACTGGCAAATCAGTTGCTATTTGTTTTCTGTCTTCCTCATTACGTGTTCTTTTCCATAGTCCTCACATGTAAGACGTTTACCGTTTACCACTTGTGAAAGGGATTATTAATTATTAATTATTAAACCTATTCTCTCTCCCCCTTCTTTCCCTTTCTCCTTCGAGAAAGAGGGAACTTTGCTTGAGTCCTGGAGAGTTCCAGCTCTCCTCTGTATCAAGCTGGAGCTGGGAGGGAGTCCTCCTGCTGGCCACAGTTGTCTAGGGAAACCAGAGCTCACAATCAGGCATGGGGTGGAAGACTCCTGGGACCCTGCTTGCTGTTTGCAACACAAAAGCATATGCAACCCCTAAAACATTCCAAGAGAGACAAAAGGCTAGAGCAAAGGGCTGACTTAACCCCGGTTACAACTAACAGCCAACCCTCTTGCCTAGTTCAGGTCTGGAGGCTAAAGGGATAATTCTAAGACCAATTTTCCACAGGAGTTAGGCTTGGAGCAAGGCTGGAACAGAGATGTAGGGAAGGCAAGGAGCAGTCCTTCATGGTAAAGTGAGAATCTATTCAATATAGGCTGAAGGGCATTCATGCTCCTGAAAGGTGACGTCAGTGATAATATCCTAATCGAGAGCTGCCTGTCTACCCAAGGTTGACATACTCAGCCTTTGGTGGGACAGGGCTGCTATTTTCGTCTAAAGATGATAGGAATGTCAATGTACATTCTTTATGGTTGGTCATCAAATATCTGTTAGGAATCCAAATGGAACAGATACCTGTTCACTGTTCCCCACTTCAGTAAATGCTGGCCTCTTCAAAGGGCATACACTGTACCATCTTTAGTGACAGTTCACTTTTGGAAGTTGAATTGTGACTCTGTGGAAACTCTTCAAAGGCTTCTATGCCTTGAGGATGTTCAAACCAGGAAAGAGGTTGAAGTTTTGGAGGCCAATATGTATGAATTATCAGGACCCCTGGGTTGAAGAAGAACACAGGGAACATCCACTGCCTATTTCAGCTAATGTCACACAATGGGACCTAAATCATGTCTGGGGTCTGCTTGCTTAATTTGACTATCTGTGGATTGTGACTCATGGCTCTAAAAGTGTCACAATAGTTAAGACCACTTTGGGAATGGCTCATGTGAACATACAGCCTCAACCTTGCAACTCATTTGATGATTATGCAATAAATTCAGAATATTCCCTTATAAGCAAGATCATGGTCCATTTCAGGTTTGCATTATTAATACACTTTGAAGATAACTTTTTTTTTAAATCAAGACCCCTCAAGAAAGCTAGTAAAAGCAAAACAGAACAAAGAACAGTTGGAGGCTGGATATAAAATAACTAATCAAGCACCCCAAGGCTCAGAATACATGATGCTGCTACCAGGAAATAAATTAGTGAGGTGGGGGGGGGGAGTAAGAGAAGGAAGTAAATAGCTCTAGTTTTGATTTTATGTTTTATTGTGTAAGCTTTTCTTGTCTTTTCCTTCATGGAGTTTTTGTATTATTTTGATAACTCCTGGCAGGTTGGCGTGCTTGAAGGATTGACTCAGGCATTCCTGATCATCGAGGAATGATTCTTTCTCTTCCATTTTAAAGCTGGAACAGTTCTGTGGCTTACAGAAAAAAAAAATGCACAAAAAGAATGGTCTCAGAATCTAGAGAAGGAAAACATAACACTCCTTTTGAATCTCCCACCAATGAAGTCTTTAGTACTTTGCACTTCATACTGACTCCAGGAAAGAAAAAGTACAGTGATAATAAACCCTATAAAAGGAACAAGTTGTCACCATGAAGATTTAATTTCACAACTCCAGCAAAGGATAATATTATTCATCTATTTTATATTGTTTTTCAAGATTTTATTCTTAAGTTTAAATTTTAATGACATCTTCTCATGTAAAATCTGTTTTGAAATAAAGGATTCTCTTTTATGATATGTTTTTAATAGCGAAAATCTCTGAAGATCTATAAGATTATTATTTATCTGAAGTCTGTAGCTCTGAGAGCTGTATACACGATGTAATTGCTTTAACATGTTTTCATAAATTACATTCAGAAATGTGTCATAGTAAATTACCTTTGTAATAAAATGTAAAAAATGCAAATGGCTGTTGTCTTTATTACGTTTTAAGCCATTGGTTTATCTGCACTATTTCACTTGTCACTTGCACAATATGTTGGCTGAAGGGGCGGCACAGTTTGACAGCAGAGAGCTGGGTCCTGTGTGTAATCTTGCAGGCACGTACAGTTTGGGTCATTTCCTCATCTCCCGCAGAAAAGACATTATCTCACTCATATTTACATACTTTTCAATATTTGTCAAACAATCATAAATTATAAATTAATGAAATGTTCGACAGTCTTCAGAGATCAGACTAATGAAGACATTTACCTTTTTGGTGATTTTGAGTCTCATCTTCGTAAGTTTAATGACATTTCAATGCTCATGCTTTATTAGGCTTTATTAGATTTGTCCTCCACTCCCGCTGTCATTCAGATGTCTTTGCAGAAATATCACCTGCTTCAGGTAGAAGAACAAATCTACTCTGATAAGGGACCCTTCAAAACAGGGACCCTTCGGCCTTAATTTTAAAGAATTAAGGTCAAGTTCAATTTCAAAGACTACTGGAAAATTTTACCTGCCCTTAATGTTCTAATGAGGCATGACTTACTCTTCTGTCACCGCCTCACAATGCTCTGACATAAGGAGCCTCCAAAGAACAGTGATGTCAAATGACCTATAGGACACAGTTGAAATGGGGAAGAGAAAGTCTAATCCAATTTCACTTTCTGGGATCTTGTGAAATCTACTTTAGATAGGCTGAGATATGGTTTGTCATTTGTCACACCATTGCTTGAATCAAAAAGCATGGGGTATCACTTAGAACTGTGCCTAAATCAAGAGGCCATCTCATTCTTCTCTGGATCTAGTTAAATTGAAAATTCCTCTTCAAAAATGATACTAACCAAGGATAATGTATTGACCCAATGGCCTCAGAGGAAGTGTCAGGTACATGTCGGCTTAGCACAGGGAAAAAAATAAACCCACAGAAGTCTCATATGTCCACGAAGTTGACATGCTTCTCTGAAAAAAAAGTTAGCTCACCATGCTTTCATTATGATTGATGGTCATTCAGCTTTTTAATAAAATTATAGATGATGAATTTAGTTCAATCCAGAGAGGTCAAATGATCAGCTTTGACTTAAGATTCAAGTAGTAAATCACATGGAAAAAATGCATATCAGTGCCATCCATTCCAGCTCAAATGGAGGAGAGTTAGAGCTTAATACCATCTGACTCTAGACAAAAGACAAGGATTCTAGGAAGTAGGAGTGTCAATGTCTTTGTCATCAAGTTGCATAATTTTATTAGACCTCTTTCAAATTTCATCAACCCATGTTAGTACACAACCCCCCACTGGGCCACCAGACATCCTGCTTTCCTTTAGCCTGGTCCACAAAAAGTGTGAATCACTCAGGACATTACTGGTGTTGGTTTAGGTGGGGAAGTGAGACAGAGCTGCAGGATACACATAGTCTTTTTAAATTATATTTAAAGGGAACAAGCTATGTAGGTTTATGTGGACAGTGAGGGGCACAGAAAGTGCATCTTCAAAGTGACTGCTCTCTGAATGCATAAGACTTTATAAAGGACACTTATAAAAATAATCTTCATTTTATTTTAGCTTTGCATTGAGCATAGTGCTACCCAGGTAAATGACAAGGAGGTAAACTGGTAATGATCTTGCCAGTTTCCTCATCAAACAGAAAATTAAAATTCTGCCTTGGCCTCTTTGTAAAACACTGCGTGAGGAACAAAAGGGTCCATTAAAAGCGACAACGAAAATCTATGAAAGCATTAGGATTGACCTTAAAATATTTCCAAGCACTACTTTTTAAAACACACAATGGAGAATTATTAAGAAACTTCTTGGTGAAGCAAGCATGGCTTCTGCAATCATCAAAAATTGATATGTACTGCTAGTAAAGTAATTATGCCATCCTGAGGATAAGGGAGCCAGCAATTGTTAATCCACTTGCACACACCCGTTGACTTGCTGCATCAAGCTGCAAATGGCTTAATTAAGTCATACACGTGGACTATGCCATATTGCACCATTGCATTATGCACACTATATCTCAGTTTATTGGGACAATTAATGCCAGGGGCCCACCTTAGGTGGGAGCTTCACTCCTCAACACCCAAGTTCTTTGTGATTGTTGCTCCCTAAGACAGAAAGCTAGCGGCAAATGAAAATTAAGAGTGAGGCACTTGCTTGGGAGTGAGGGCAAAGATTTGTCCTGCATAAATTATTGAGGGGCAGTAGAGTTGTAAAATGGGGTGCTACAAATGTTAGGACAAATCAGCTGTTTGAACACTACTCCTGGAGTTGGTGAGGCTGCTAAGGGTGAGGTGCTTCCTTTACTTTCTTCGAGGCTATGCAGAACAGAAAGAACCGAGTCCTTATAATCCTGAGAAATCTTCAGCCCAGTAGGTTAGAGATTTGTCGGGGCAGAGATTCCAATTAGTTCTACCTCAATTCAACACACATCTTCACGGCACCAGTAGTTTGGTTTTCAGAATTTAAGAGGCAGTTAACTTCCTAGTTACCTATATATTTTCTTTAACTACAAATGACAAAGAGGGAATTCTGTCTGGGATTTCCTCTCTGTCCCATTCCATTCTTTGATGTTGAAGTATTCCAAGAGAGAGCATCTGAAAAAACCTGTTTCTGGAAGGCTCCAGAGCCTTGGCAGCAGAGGCGGGATGTGAGGAGGAGATGCCGCAGTATAAACCCAAACCCAGCAGTACTTGGCTCCAGCGCCTAGGCGGGTGCTAGAGCTTGTTTGAGCTGGGCTTGGACTCTTGTTCTGCTTCCTTTGAGGACTAGTTATTCCTGTTACACTTCCACCAGGCATAGCTCGGTTAGGAGTCTGAGGTTCAAGCTGTCCTGGAGTCTTTGTGAGGACCCAGAGATGAAAACATTGACAAAGCTTAGTCCTCCTCAGATCAGGGAGAGACCTGAATTTTGTAAATCGGGGCTCAGTGACTTAGCGGTGCGTTCCATCACAGCACTACCGAGAACACCATCGCCAAGACCTGTAGCACTAAGGCATGTCAGGCACTCAGTTCAGTTTCACTGCTCGCTCCAGGGCGTTGGACTTGGCAGTATGTTTCAGAGGTGTCCGGGATTTTGAACTTCTTGCAGAGGACAACAGCTGGGCGTCCTGATTACTATCCTGGGGCCAGCACACAACATACTAATGACAGCTCGCCTCAGAGAAAAGGTTTTCTCCCAGCATCCTCCTCACTCCCGGGCCCTCCCCTCCTCTCCCCAAAAGTGCTGGAGCTAGCGGACTGCTTAGTATGGGGCGCTTGCTTGTTCAGCACTAGCAGGGACCCTCCAAGGGCACTAGCAGTAGCAGCCCCAGGACTACTACAAAACAAAGTAAGGAAACTTGGGCGGAGGATAGAGGTGGTATCAAGACAGGAACCTGGAGCCCGATTTCAGCTTCCCCTTCCTTCCTGGATTGCAGTCAGAGGTTTCTCACTTTACTTTCCAAAATTTGAAAAGAGACCGCTCAGTTTTTTGTTTTTTCAAAAGGTCTTCTTCAAACTCAGCTTTGAAGGTCTCTCACAGTGTCTGGTGAATGATTAGGGACATAGACATACGTGTATGTATATAGGTAACTTAAGTCTCCTGCCGTTAGTACTGGGAAAGTGGGGAGTGAGCGATTCCTCCCGGCAGGGAACGAGTCTCACAGCTGAGGGAGTACCGGTTGGTAGAAACCTCAGTTGGGTTACTGACATTTGAATCTTTACAGGGAAAGCGACAGAGTCTGGAGAATGCAGCTTCCCGGGTTTTCCAGCTCAATTGTAGCACCCGCTCACCAACATTTGTAATAAAATAACAGAACTGACACCACCAACACACAACAGTGTGCTCTCTAAACACACTTCCTCTCACAGTTTTATTTTAAACAAACCAAACATACAGCACAGGCTGATACAGTATATATATATATATATATATATATATATATATATATATATATATATACATGCAGTGACAGCTGAAGAAACAGAGGAGTGAGTCGTGAGACTTGGCCAAGGGTCACTCACTATAGATGTGTCAGAGTAGGATCCTGCCACAGGGTAGAGCCTAGTATGTGGCCCACTGTTCTTTCTCTGAGGTAAGACTGAGGCTCCGTGACTGGTTCCATTTCACTTCCTAGACTCTGAAAACCAAGCATTCCCCAAGTAAGACCCTTCCTTCTATTGCTCGGTCCTTGACACCTGGCTCTTCTTTCAATTAGGGAATGGTGATTCTCCGAACTGAGGCTTGGGCTAAGTATTCCCCTCTCCCTGCCAAGACTCCTGATAGACTTGGCCTGAAGAATACAGTCAGGCTAGGATGCGTTCCTGGAAGCCTCCCTGGAGGTGGAAGCTTAACTGCTAGACTTCATTAACCTTCTTCAGACTGTGTATTGAGGCTGGGATGGTGCTTAGCACTTGGCTTTGGGTGAGTCCTCCTCTAGAAGAAACGCCCCAGGACTTGGTCTAGCCTTCTGTTTCAAGTCCAAAGCAAACTTCTAATTCTTCCACTTCATTGAACCACCATCCCATGCCTCACATTTTTTTTTCTGGAGGGGGAGGGGCTTGGCTAGATTATGACATATGTTAATTTCACACGCACCCATTCCACAGTCAGGATTGCCACCGCAACTACTCTAGAAAGTTGTAGAGGGGTGGATATAAACCAAAGTACCCAGGAAATAGTCCTGAAGTGGAAGCTTTAAGATGAGCAGTTCCCCCAGGGTAGTTCAGAAAGGTAAACCATTTTCTTTCCATGCTCAGGGAAGGTTTTGTTTGTTTGTTTGTTTGGTTGGTTGGTTTTATGAACATAATAGTCATTGAATTAAAAAGCCTCAGCTTCCTGGAAATGTGAGGTGTTGGGAGAATTTACATCTAGACCCTTGCTATCCACCTTCAGTGAACCCTCTTAAAGCCTGTGAAGCCAGTACTGCTCCAGGCCGGCTACTCAAAAGTTTAACTGCATTATCAAGGGAGGAATGGAAAAGTGACTTCTACAAATTCCAAGGCAGGGGTCTCACCAGTACATATGCCATGGGGAGTCTGGAAGGGAACAAAAAAATGAAGTGGGGAAAAGAGCGAAGGGGGATCTTTTTTTTTTTTTTCTTTAAATTTAAAAATACACATGGGATTAAATAAACTAAGAGGCTCAGCCCAGGGAATTCTAGATGTGGGTTTTGAAACTGAGAGGACCCCTCTACTTTTGGCCATCTGGCTGCTCTAAGCTCTGCCCCATGCTGTATAATTTTAGCTGAAAATCTCTTCCGTTGCAGCTTTGCTTTTATTGAATTCATCAAAAGCAAACTTTCCCTGAGTTTTTTTTTTTTTTTTTTTAAGAAGGCTAAAATAATACGCCGACCACTGTGACATTCTCCGAGCTCAGGCCATTTTTCATAACGCCTTGGATCTGCTTTTGTGCCTCTGAGGCGACTCAACAGATGAATAACGAGCAAAGTCCACTGAAAGTAAGCTAGCAGCTTTTCTCAGCTCTGGGGGGAAAAAAAGTTAAATGAAATGAGACGCGCATGTAAAATTCCCCACACCCAAAGATGGGGGCCACATTTTTATTGCTTGGCCTTGGACAGGCAACGATGTCTTTTTTAAAGCAGTTAACTTCCCACACCGGCAGGCTCTCACTCTCACACACTAGCACATTTGGTTGCACAAACCACACAAACTTTAAGCTTGAGAAGCTTCACAGGTGGTGGCTGGAGAAATTTGGTAAGGAGAGAAAGAAGTGTTGGGAACAGAGTATAGGTAGACGCACACGAATAATAGAAACTAGTTTTATTTTCTTATTTTTTCCTTCTTCTGACTTTTTTCCCCTTTGCTTTCTTTAAACAGCAGCTAGCTTGATTTTGATAGCTGATTTTGCCAAAAGAAAGGAAAAATCTGCAGCCCGAAAGGAAGACTCAAAGTGTTTAAAGGACGCTTAGAATGTAGCGTTGTGGCAGGTCGGGGTAAGTCGGCTTTCCTTCTGTTTTCTTTTTGGCTTTAAGATCCAGTGGAATCGCACGTGGGCAGAGTTTCCTTGTTGTTTGTAGAGATTAGAGAGCAATTACGAAGTCCTTCCTTTAGAGGCAACTGTCTGCTGCGACTTTGCCCGGATTTTGTGGGTGATCTTTTATTTATTTATTTATTTATTTATTTATTTATTTATTTATTTTTTCTTGCCCTGTCAGCAAATCCCAGAGGCCTTCAAGCCCTGAATGTCCAGTGTTTGGAGGGGCTACAGAGGCAACAAGTTGTGGGCTTTCTAGCCCCAGGCAAGAACTGCTCCACAGCTGAGCCTGTGGCTCGCCTGACTCGTAGGAATGAATTTTGCACGTGTAAACTATTTGCTTGTGAGCACGCACAGCTGCGACTCTGGTTTATCAGGGGAAAAGTCTCTTCCCTTAAATGGACTATTTGGAAAAACTGCCATTGGCCCTCGCCAGATGATTATTGATGCAAAACCCTGTGGGTTGGAGCCCGGGCTGGCGTTTGTTTAACACTGAAACTATTTCTCTTCTGAGTTGCTCAAGTTGACATCCACTCGAAATCATTTGTATCCTCTTTTCAGGGGCTGGGCAAAACAACTAGGCGTGATCGTGAGAGGTGGTACATACATTTTAGAATAGAAAGCATATTTTTTTACAGGAAAACGTTGTCTTTTACTTTCAAAGTGGCCCTAAAGAGACTCAGACGGCAGCTCCCAGTGCGCTTCACGATTCCATAGACTTGCATTATCAACACTCTGTCATCTGCACTTCTGCCCCTCCACACACAGATTTGAGAGTCAGTTCTGCGATCTGAATATAATTAATTGTTGGTCAGCTGTGTGTGCATCGCATGTATGTTCAAATTCCAGTTCGGGGGAGGGGTGGCTGGCTTTCATTTAAGTAAGCTCTCTGCAAAGGTTTACTGTGGGCTGGATTCATCAGTTTCCCTTACCCAGAAATGTGGAACAAACAAGTGCTGCACCAGCGGTTGGGCAGAGTTGGTCCAGATGTTGGCAAACAAGCTTTGGCCAGTTGTATTCCCGAGGAAGCCCAAGAAGTTGAATAGAGAGGCAGAGAGAAATCGACAAGGGAAATGATCGGAGGCGATTTTATTTAGTAGCGACAAGGACTCCTGCGCCTCAGTCTGGCGGGATCAGCACATAAAATGCAGCTTCTGCGCATTGGTTCGCTGGGTGAATTGGCGCACACTGGGGCCGAACAGTCCTTGACCTTTGCCTTTATGTGTGCGCAAATGTTTGCCTAAAACACAATCAGGCCTGACAAGGGAGCATGCTACCGTGTGACACCGCCTATTCACCAGATAGATGTTCCCCGCCACACACGACCCAGCGCAGGCTTGTAAATACCTTAGGTATTTGTAATAAACCTATAAATTAATGTCGGACGATTGCTAGTTTCTGGGTAAATAGACTATACACACCTGAGATGCATCTCTCTCTCTCTTTTCTCCTAAAAATGGTCGGTATGAACCAGAAATAATAAACTGATAACACAGGAAAGTTTGTATTTGAAGAGTAAACAGTTTGGTCACATGGGTAGAGAAACCGCCATCCTAAGTGACTTTTCCTCAAAGATTGGGAGTGGTGAAGGGGAGAGAGGAACTTCGGACAACATTACAACTTTGGGAGCGACTCTCTCTTAGCACAGAGGTATTTAGCGGGACGTTGGGAATGCTAACTGGAGATTCAGACGGAGCCTAGCCAGTAAAAAGGCTCTTGAAGCCCCACAAATCCATTGAGACTTGAGCAGTTTTCTGATTCCTGAGGTTCCTGGATCTGAACACTTTCTTTCATAAATACCAAATACTCTAGCAGAAGGAGAAAAACACCGTGTGGAGATCGAAAATTAGCTTAGATTGCCTTCAAAACCTACTGTAGATTTTCAATGAGGTGTGGAGAGGGTGGAGCTGCTTTTGTTTTGCACTTAGATATAACAAAGTAAATATATGGCAAGTAAAAAAATGAACAAACTTTCCTTAGCTTTGGCTCATTAATTTCTACGTTCCTGTAGTTATGGACAACTGTACAATTTGTAGAGATCGGTTTCTGGGGCAAATAAAACTGATAGATTAGACCGAGAGTACAGATTAGAAAAAGACACACTTTTCATATTCCTTCAGTTGGTTGTCACCCTTCAGAAGAGGGGTTGCAGCTAACTCAGGGAACTGAGTGACTTGCATCCTGGGAATGCATCCAATATCCACCTCTAATTCTTGAAACCTTCCCAAGATCATTTAAGTTTGCTCTAATTGTCTTCAGGTGGAGGAAGGGTAATGGCCAGCCCCTCCTTGCATATCTTTTTTTTTTTTTTTTTTTTTTTTTTTTTAATCAACCTCTGGTTAGAATTCTTTCCATTGGGCCACAGTTCAGAGCAAAAGGAAGTTTAAGACAAATCACATTCTAGATCCAATGTAGGTGCACCCAGAAGCAGCAGAAAGGTTAAAGACGATCACCCTGGAATGCAAATGGTGACATATTTAAAACTTGTGTGTTTCAGAGAGTACCAGGGGTCTTAAAAGAAAAGTACATGTAATTGATAAAGGGAAGAAAATTAAAGAGACCACCCCCTTTCTTAATAGTCTCTCCAAAGAACCCTCCTATTAGGGGTAAAGAATACATATTAATTAACAGATCTGAATTTTCTTTAGCTTACTCTTGTTATCTAACTAGCAACATGACAAGTGTAATCCTCTTCAAAATAGATCATTAAGAATTCTGGAAATGACGGTGAATGGTAACCTGTATATTTTGGCTTAGATTTAGAAATGCAGCCAAACACACTTTGTATATTGAGTTCTGAGAAGTAACTGTCCATTTGATTACCTGTACAATAGTGTTAACTGTTTCCTTTTCATTTCTTTCTTCCTTCCTTTTTTAAATATTTCTTTTCAAGACAGGGTCTCACTATGTAGCTTTGGCTGGCACTATGTAGAAGTGGCTGGTCTTGAACTCACAGAGATCTGCCTGTCTCTGCTTCCTGAATGCTGGAATCAAAGGCATGTTGCCACCACACCCACTGGCATTTAATAGTTCCTTAAAATTATTTAAAGCAAAGTCTCTCTCTCTCTCTCTCTCTCTCTCTCTCTCTTCCTCTCTCTCTCTCTCTGTTTCTCTCTCTCACACACACATTTCAATATCTCAATATCTTCCAAATTGTACATGTTAAGGCTTCATTTCCTGAGCCAGTCTAAAGAGATATGGAGATGGCAAAGTAACAATGTTTCTAGCCTTTGCTTTTGTGGTTCTGTCCTTGTGGTGAATAATATTTGTTTGGATTTAAGAATGAATTGGAGCTAAAAATCCATAACCTGTGATGATATATTAGAAAGTTTGTTTAATTGCTATAAATTAATTTTGTAATAAAATTTTCTGATTTATTTAGTTTGATATAGAAATATCCTAATGCAATACATCAATTTAGACAATATCTTTGTACTATGTAAAACATTTCACATATATCCTAGCCATCAATAATTCAGATACTTAATCCATTCATTCATTTACTTATTCAATTATAGTGACTCAAATTGAATATGAGAGACAGTCAATTCCATGCTGACAGGCAAGTAGGTCTAGTTCATTTTTCTGACCAAAGCTAAAATAAAATTAAATATTAATATTACAAAATCTATAGGTGATTTTATTTATAAGCATTCAAAGAAACATACTTTATTGATACAGATGTAGACAATATAATTTAGAAAATTGTTATTCAAATGAATCGTGACAATAATGAGGAAGAAAGATGGACATTCTTATTTCAAAAAAGTAATTGGCTATAGTAACTTTATTTCTCTTAGAGTTAAAAAAGACTTACATTTAAGTTTATATTAAAAAACCTTAAAACAATTATGTTTATGATCTGAATATTTGCAGATTCTCTGCCAAATTTTATCTGTATATGAAATTAGTGTTCCTTAAAGTTGCAGTCTTTGTATATACTGAAAACAAATTGTACTATATGTTAGATAATTACATAGTATACATACGCCTCTGCATTAATAATTTTCTTATAAAATGACCCCTACCTGCTATGATGTGTGGCATTTCTGTATACATATATATTTTATATATATACATATTCTATATATACTTTACCACACAGTGAAATAAATTGAGGAAGTCAAGTTACACTTCATGGCTTGGAAGGACTAGAGGGAACACCCTAATCTCTTCATTGCATTTCCCTAAAGGAGCACCCCCCCCTCAATTTTGATGGATGTGGCTTTGAATATTCTAATAACTTCACACTTTTGTTGAGCAACACAACTTCAGAATGGTTGGCTGTTCTAACTGTATGGAAGTTCGTTGAGATATACAGACTTTGGGTCTGGTTAATTTCGATGTGTGATGCTTTTCTATTTGCACATTTTCAAAAATATTAAAGTTTATAAAAGAACGAATCTCCTGTACTCTAAAATGTTTTGAGGGCATAGGCGTTTATCTGTCACTTACTGGCACCTGAGTTGGAATTGCCCAGACTTGTCACTCCCAGGTGATTTATTTGTGCATAAGTGAACAAAGTGTGTAAGGAAATTTCTGGTAAGTGACTGGCTTGTGGGTTTTTATTTTTAATATTATTTTTTAGTACAGAGAAAGAGTTCTTTACAGTTCCGATTTTCATTCACAGACCCTGACCAAACCTCCTGTGTTACCAGCATCGTGTTCTCTACCCGCCCCCAATTATTCCTGGCAGAGACTTTGGAGCCGGGACCATGATGTCCGCTAGGGATGAACTCCAGAGTGCACTGGAGATTTAAGATTTCAATGTGTAGAAATTGATCTCAAACCGAAAAAAATCTTATAAAAATCCAGGCACGGAGATGTTGGGGGCGGGGTGCTCTGCTTTAAGACTATTTGGTATAAAAGTCGTGAATTCAAAGTTAAAGGAGGAAGGAGAGCAAGGCAGGTGCTAGAGGAAGTGCAGAGGCAGCTCCCTACCCTGGTTAGAGGTGTGGCATCCCTTTGGCTTCTGACAGTTCCTAGCCCCTTAGTTTGTCAACAGAGGAAATGTCAGTAGCACTTGGGTTAATCTGTCATCAGCGAAAGTCTGTTTATGCAGGGAGGGTTTAGGCTCTTTGTCTGCTTTACCTAGAGATATGCTGGGACAGAGGAAGGAACCCTAACCAGTTTCCTAGACTACTGAAGGTCAGACCTCTAGTTTATCTGTTTCTCACCTTTCTGCAGGTTCCCTCCCTCCACTTTTCCCCACCTACCTTCCAGACTCTCTGCTGTCATGAACTTTCCTCTCCTCTCCTACTTTGGACCCCTTCCTCTCTGTCCTTTCAACTCCTTACCAGAACCCTGTAGATTCCTGTGGTCTACCCAGCTTCTCTCATTTCCTTAGCTCCTATTATACATTGCCTATTCACCTTTTTAGTCCCCACACCCTTAAGTTTCAGCCCCATAGATACCCCTATAGCGTTCTCCACTTCAGGTATAGCCTCCACACCTTCACGTCTCTTACACACCTCCTTGCATCCCCTTTCCTTCAATTTTTAAATCCTTTATAAACATAGTCCCCAAATCCCTCAAAAACAGGCCCTCTCCAACCTTCTCCTGCCACTCCTGCACACCTTCTGCAGGTGCTGTTTAAGCTACCCTAGCTTAGAAGAAGTTAGAATCCAGCAGCATCTTGCATCTGATGCTTTCTTGCTCACAGCTTCTTTCCTGTGGAAAGGATCAGCATCAGCATTTCCTGTCTAGTTCTGGATCTCCCTTTGCCATGCTATCTCTCCTTTTCTCTTAGTTGCAGCCTGATGGGCTGGGCTGGGAAGTTTGTGCTTTGTTGAATCTCACCTTGCCTCTTGTTTTCGATTTGTCTCCAGACTTCTGTAGGTGAGACATAGGTGAAAGGGACTCTCCTTCAGATTGGTGATGCTCTGATTTGCTCAGCTTCTGTACTGCTCACTGCACTGAAGACAACGGAAACAGGTTGAGCTTACAGGTCTAATCATTTTCTTTAGAACCATAGTTCCCATTCTGGAAACATATTTTGAAGTAATCAAAGCAACACTAGCAATATGGAGTGATCTTAATTGTACGTTTAAAAATCATAGGGGGATCCAAAAAACCCCTAAGAGTCTAAGAGGAGGGAGACTGGCTTGATTAGATCTGATTGTAAACATTTCTGGAGCAATGAGGAAATAAATTGAAGACAATATTTTGAATGTATATGTTTATCTTGATGAATGTTCAGTATATTAGGCAGAAAATGACATCTTCATCTTCAAGATTATGGCATGTTCTGTGAGACAAAAAGGATCAAAGAGGACTTTCATTGTCCTAAACCCTCAAAAATGACAGGAATGGATTCACAATTGGAGAAAGTGGGTCTTGGATCATTGAAGGTGCTTCTTATAGAGTTATTGTTTGTAAGCCTTCATGTGTGTATGTGTGCATGTACATGTTTATTATACATGTCTATGTTTTAGAGTGCTTGATATTTAGTTTTGTGTTAAAAAACCAAACCAAATCAAACCCCAGGCTCTACAGAATTACCTTTTCTAGAATAGTTGTTACCATGGTTACTTCCTGTTTCTTTTCCATCTGCCTATGAAGAGAGAGAGAGAGAGAGAGAGAGAGAGAGAGAGAGAGAGAAAACCTCACCTTCTTCAATTCTTCCTATACTAGAAGGTAGGCTAAAGGCTAAAAGCTTTTAACCCTTCTGCCAAGTGTTTAGAGAATGCTTTTCTCAATTTATTTAAGGCTGTTAAGCAAATATATAAAGAAAACAAGACAAATAATATAGTATTAAATAATGTGTCTATAGTATGTTTAGAAAATTAGACAACACATAAGAAGTCATGCTACTAGACAAAAAAGCTTTATTTTTATATTTATGTTCAGCTAGCAATATGCATTTCTTATTTTAAATCCTGGTCACCTGGGCTGATAATAGTCATATATATTTCCAGGATGATTTTTCCCACTACTTTCTATTATATTTTCTCTAGTTTTAGTGATCAAAGTAGATATTTCAAGTCAGTCCTTGTAGGTTAGGAGTAATGGAAGGGAGTGTGGAGAACTTGATAGGGCTTGCCGAACTCTTCCCATGCTCACAGGTCCCTAGCAACACTCCCACTCAATACTTTGTTTTTCTTTTATCATACCACAAATAAGCAAGCCGTTCTAATATGCATGGAGACAAACTCAGTTGCATCAACATGCTTGTTTTATAATCTTGTTATTAACATGACAGATCTAACACGTACAAAGCCCTGGGTCCATCCCCAGTACTTTATTGATTTGAAAAAGCCTACCCATCTTGCAGAATGCCTATTTGCTAGCATTTTTTGTTAGCTGAATTTTAGAGCTTGTAAAATTTAGATGCAGATATGCTTTAGGGGGCCATTATCATACCATCTTTTAAATATATAGCAGTATAGAGTTTTTGCTATGAAATGAAGCCTGTTATCTGAAATTTAAAATATTTCATTTTTCTCTCTTACTTTAAAGTCTTCTCTTTTCAATATTTTTTTTTTAAAAAATTTAAAAAAGGAGAAAAATAATGGCACAGGCTTATAATCTCAGTATCTAGGATGCCACACTAGAAGAATTATGAGTTGGAGGCCAACCTGGGCTACATAGCATGACCCTATTTTAATATTTTTTTAAACATAAAAAAATTAACAAATGCTACCTTAGTATATAAAAAGGAAAAGAGTGCCAAAATATTGACTACTAAATTTCAAGTCTAAGTGAACTAAATTTATTTGAGGTATGCCAGGTACATTGTTCTTCTTTATCTGAAAAAAATAGATTTGAATACAAGTCTATGTGTGCCTTCTTGCTTTCTAAATAGAGTGACCAGTGTGAATGATTGCTCTAAGTGTTTTATCTGTATGTTGGGTTCCAAAGTAATTAACCCAATGACTGTTGCTTCAATATTTAAGTGTCAGGCACTGAATATACTCTCTAAAATATTCTCTGAGTATTTCAGCTTATTAAATATCTATAGCACTATTCACCAATTTTGTTATTAATCATATTTTAATTAATTAATATTTAAACATAAAAATAAATTTATTTAATGGTTTTAGCTAGTTCTGTCTGAATGTATGTCTGTGCACTGTGTGTGTGTGTGTGTGTGTGTGTGTGTCTGTGTGTGTGTCTGTGTGTGTGTGTGTCTGGTGCTCAAGAGAGGCCAGAAGAGGGCATCAAATGTCCTAGACTGCAATTACAAACAGTTGTGAGCTGCCATTTGGGTGCTGGGAATTGAACTTGGATACTTTGGAAGAGCAGCCAGTGTTCTTTACTACTGAGTTTTCTTTCTAGTTCCTGAATTTAGTATTGTTCTATTACATAGTGAGTATTGTTCTTAGAAAACAGTCCAAGTATGCTTTAACTTAGAAGTGGTCCTTAGCTGTAACAAACTGTGATCAGTAATATCTAATTATAATGACAGTGTGAATGGTATTCTCATACTAGAAAAGGTAACTGATTTCGTGTCTGTCTCCTTTGGTGTCCCACCTCCTTCCATTTTTAACCATAGAACAAAAGCTTAGTTCTTAATTTTTAGCTTTGTTGTCTAATCACTTTCTCTTCTTCATTACCCCAGATGAGAGTAGCATTATTATTGAGCACTTATTGCATGCCATGAACTGTGAAGGAAGTTAAAATTTGTGTTAGCTATGAGTGGGGTCCAGTGCCTTGCCATTGTCTGTAAGGTATTTTAAGATGTGGCAGATACCCTTGCTCTGAATCTGCATGTCTCCTCAATTGGGAGCCTCATCAGAACCTTGGTTGTCCTCATTTACATTTGGAGCCTGACTGGATGGTACCTTTGGCCCCTGGAATCTCCTAGGTACAGGTAGTTTGAGACACGGAGGATGGCTTCCAAATGTCCTGTGGTTGTCATTTTAGGGTTCTTGTATAGAGCTGTCAGGTTTGACCTGTAGCCTCAACCAATCCTGGATCAAAATTGTTAGGCCTTGGTTCCACCACGTTCTGTTTGAAGAGTCCCATTTTGTACAATGACACTTGCAACATAACCCAACATTCCCCTGTGACTTTGTTCTTTAGATTTTTAATAGATCAAAGGACGTGGAAGGAGGAAGAAAAAGCGAGGGAGAGGGAGGGGGATTAAGAGGAGGTGTAAGGATTGTTGTCATGTCAAGATGCATCGCCAATTTGAGGCCACTAGTCCTATTAGAAGGGAAAAGTGCACGGAAAAGGGCGAGAAACCTGCACTTGGCGGGGGCATTGTTTGGGGGATTTGAGCTGGGGCTGGGACTGCAGCAGCCGTAGCCATACAGTACGGTTTCCATAGCAACGCAACCTGCTGCTGCCGCCGCCAAAGTTGAAGGCGCTTGAAAGGGCTTGCAGAGACCAGAATCACAACCTTATTTTGGTTGAACAACGGGGAGAAAATGAGGCAGGGAAGAAAGGAAAGGAGAAAGAGGAGGTGTAAAGGAAGAGGGGAAGAGAGAAGATATGGAGGAAGGGAGGGAGGATTCCAGAAAGGGAGGAAGGGAGAGAGAGAATAAATTTAAATGAATGAGAGGGAGGAGAGACTGAGAGGGAGGGCAGGCAAAGGCTGAGGGAAACCCCACCCAGGCCTATGAATGCTGGCATTGTCCCTTTATGAATCTGATTTACCATATCATAACCCCCAGGAAGAAGAAAACATCAATATCCTGAAGTAATGGAGATGTTTCTATGGAAAACCTCGGAATTTTAGTCTAACAGATTTGGTGTTTAAAAAAAAAAAATCGAAGAGATCAAAGGCAGAACTCCCTGGAGTTATAGATGCATCTCTGAATTAAAGATGGGTGACATGTAGACTACAAAGAATTTTCTTTTCCCCTTTCCATTTAGATTTCTGTTTTCATTTCAAGGGAGGTGCTAACCTCCTCATATCTGAGCTAGATTATCATTTGAACAATATCCTAAAAGGGAATAAAGAGATGGAGAATCAGTAGTAGCTTGGTTTCCTCGGTTCTGTTGATTATTACTATTTTTCCCCAATTATCTTCATCAGCCTAGCCCTCTAGCCCACAATTCTAACTTCAAGCCCACAGGAGCACTTAGGAAAAATACCATCTGCTGAAGTCAGAGAAGGGACAAAGTACAACAGCAGCTTTTGACCTTCAGCAGGCTAAGCTTGGGACAATATCAGAAGCTCCTTGTGGTGTTTTTAGGGTAAGGGGAAGATGGTAGTATCTGTGGACGGATATATGCACTAGAATGAGGCCAAATTGCGTTGTGGTGTCTGGAAATTTGAAGCAGCCTCAGCAATAACCTTTGCAGATGTGGGTCCTAGAAGCTTTTCCAAGATAAGGTCCCAGTGGTAGGAGGGAAATCTAGTTAAATCAGTCGTGTTTTGTCAGACAGGCCTTTATTTACATATAAGAAACAAGGAAAATTATTTTTCTAAGCACTTTGGGAAAAGAGACTAATTTACATCCCCTTATATGGTTGTTTTATTATTAATTAATTGATTTGGCTTCTGGTGCCAGGTTTGAATCTGGAGCCTAGAGCATGAACATGCCTCTCTGTCTCCAGCTCCCAAAGTACTTTAAGTACTTAAAAAACGTTTTATTCATCTTTGGAGTGGCGATGGTCAAGGGAGTTTTATTCTTTTTAAGTAAAATCGAAACGTCAAAGGACCTAGACTGTCATGCATCAGTAAACATGGATGGAGGGGCAGACTCAGCTTAGCTGGGCTGTTTCTGCACTTGCGCAAGCGCGATTCCCAGTCCGCCATCACCAAAGGCATTATTTTTTGCTCTCTTAGGGTATGCTGCTCTGAGAAAGGTTGCCTGGCACCCGGGGTGACTTGTGGCCTGCTACAGGAGTGCTTCCCGAACGTTCTTGTATTAGGAAGTTAAAACAGTAACTTTGTAAAACTTTGTCTTTCCTCCATTAGGCAGAGATTGTTTTGGACCTGTGTTTGGAGAGCTAGTACTCCAGAGGCCACAGGCCTTCTTTGCCCTGGTGCTCCCCCCTCAGTTCCCCAAAGTCCTCAAATGATGCATATTTGGAAAGTCAGCAAATTTGTTTGCAAACAACCCCTCCCCCACCTTCCCGCAGGAACCAACAGGAGAAATATTGTTTCCTATGGCCAATCAGCATTTGTATCCGACTTGCAACAGCCCCGGGGGTGATGTTTACCAAGTAAAAGTGTCACGGCTCTTTGTATTGGCTGCAGCTGTCCGGCAGTTCATTGTCCGGCCAGAGCTGGACACAGAGACTCCACCGCATCAGTGCTGCAAACTCTAGGTACAAACACATAGTCAGGTGGGTTGCACATAGGGCCGTCCCCAACCCCCAGCCCCCTACCCCCCAATTCATCTCTCAGTCTTCCTTTGATCAGCGGAACCCTCCAGATACCCTTTTCTTAAGCAGGAGTGTAGATACAAAACCAACCAACCAACTAAACAAAAACAAAACATCCAAAATTTGGGAATTGAGCAAGGAACCAAAAGGAAAACTCAAAACCTTCCCTAGAAAACGAGGGTTGTCCAACAAGGGTTGTCCATCCTCCCCTACATATACAGCTGGAGCCATGGGTCCCTCCTTACGTGCTCCTAGGCTGGTGGTTTAGACCCTGGGAGCTCTATGACCTTGTAGGACATAGGTGGGAGAGGAGATCCTTGGTCTCATGAAGGCTGAATGCCCAGTGTGGGGGAATTCGAGGGTGGGGAGGTGGGAGTGGGGGGGTCGGTGGGGGCACATCCTCATAGAAGCAGGAGGAGGGGAGATAGGATAGGATGTTCCTGGGGGGGGGATGGAGTAAGGGGGATAACATCTGAAATGTAAATATAATATCCAGTTAAAAAAAAGAAAAAAAAAACAGAGGGTTGGGAGAGCAGCTGCACGGGACTAAGTCAGAAGAGAAGGGAAATCAAAATCAAACTGAAAGCAAGAAGGTTCCTGTTAAAATGTAAATCTTTTCTCTCAAGTAGTAATCTATCTTGGGAGACTTGGAATGTCAATAAAGGAGCAGGGGGAGGAGAGAGAAAGAGAGAGTAATGCATTTCCTCAGCCTGAGGATGTGGTCTTGGATTCTGTCACTTTGGAGAATTGACTACCTGAGCAGCTATGGATTTTAGCTAAGGTCAAACTGAGAAATTCAGATGCTGGCTTCCCATGGCCATCTTTCTTCTGGGTCCCCATTATAGATATGGAGGTTCTGAAAGCAGACAGAAGGGGGTGGGAAAGGGGCAGTAGTTAGCTTAGTTTGTCCAACTAGAATTTTTGTGTGTCTTTCTGTCTCTGTCTCACCCCCCCCCCCCAGCCCAGTAACCTAGTAACTTCAGCTTGTATCACGAAGGTGGGCATAATGGATGAGATGCCAACGTTCTGATTCCTTATGTTTTCTTGCAGCTAGACATTTCCAGAGTGGAGTGGGATGGAGAAAGTGGATGGCAGGTGATGCAGCCTGGTGCTTCTGAGTGGGGTCTCTTGGTAGCTTGGGACAAAGCTTAGGAAAATTTTGCCAAGTTGCCAACTCCATTCATCCCCTCTGTTATTCCAGTCAGGAGAACACTACTGGTCCCCAGACAGCCAGACTCAACTGCTTAAAATCATAGCTGTGTCCAACACTGAGCTGCATGCAATGCTACCTCCCCAAAGTCCCTGTTTTGGAAAATAATTCACTAGGTATTTTCTTAACATTTGTCATGAATCCTCTTTATCTGTTTCAATTTGATCAATTCTCTGCCAGACTTTCATGTCGTCTCTCTGTTTAACTGTAAGTTCATAGTAAGATAGAGATAATAATCATACCCAAAATTGAAAGTATCTGCAGCGTGTCACTGCCGGGGAAGGTAAGAAGAACCAGCAAGGCTTAGAACTTGTGACTTAGATTCATGGACAGCAAGGACAAAAGCTCTTGTCACTTCTCCATCCTTGCTCAAGAAGTTACATTGCTTTTATTTTTATATTGCTTTATTTATTTATTCATTCATTATCTATTTATTTATGTTAACTAAAAGTAGGAAGGATAAAGTTTTGAACAGCAAAAGGAGGTTTCTTCCTCCCCCCACCCCATACGAGTAACAAAAAAATGCTTTACAGTTTCCAACCCATCTAAGAAAAACTGTTAAAACTTCAAGGCAAATTAACAAGAAGAATGGCTAAGATTTGTACATTTGGACAGTGGTTTTGATTGTCCTCCCGCCTGTGTGCAATTTACTGGGGAAAACCAAGTAGAGAGGCATATTACAGACCAACTACTGACCAGAAAGTTAGTCTTTCTGTTGTAGGCTAAAGGAAAACTGTAGGGATCAAAAATAAACTCTCAAATAAACCCAAGGTTTTAAACAAGGAGGGAACAGGCTTGGCAGGCACATTTATCTTGTTAAGCAGGGAGACCCTCATGGCAAGCATTGGGGGAGGGGTAGATTATGAGATATCCATCCTCAGAGCCCCTTCCAGCACCTTTACTGTCAAGTTTTTATATTTTTTTAGTTTGATGAGACATTACTTCTTTGGTGATCATTCACTTTCTTTAAATAGTGAATGCTAGGGCTTCTCCCTCTCAGCAGAGAATGAGGTCTGGAAAATGAGCGGACATGACAGTCTCAACATTTTCCCTCTGGGTTGGAAGCCAGCCTACGCTGCTAGCTGCTCTCCCCTGAGTTTGAAAGACTGTAAGGAAATATCGGGTAACTTTGTCACATCTTCAACAAATAAGCAGGGTAATTAAAATGACGCAGAAGCTGGTGTTGAACTTTGCGGTTTCTATGATCATTAAAGGCAGTGACTTAAAAAAAAAAAACTTAATTAAGTCTAATGATGGACCTTTTCTTTTCATGAATAGGTGGTGAGCTAAACCAATTAGACACATTCATCAAATCCTTCACACCAAGTTTCTATAGACATTAGGATATGCTCTTAATGCAGTGCAAAAACTCCCAAATTACCTTCCAGCAAGGCATGTGGGGGAGGGGCCTGAACTTATAAAGGAAAACTCTCCTCCACCTCCAGGAAGATCAGCTCTGAGGGGCAGATTTCCAGGGGGCAAGGGCTCTGTATAGGAGAGCTGTCTGATGTGTAGGGCCACCACTGGATTTTCTTAGTGTGGAACCAATTCCCATTGAGCCTACCTTCCTCCCTAAAAAGATGTTCAAAATTAAGGATTTTTTGGAGGGGAGGGAAGGGAAGGGGCATTCTCTAAGTCACTTTCCTCTGTCTTCCCAGGTTTGGGCAGATTAGGAAGTCCAACTCCTTATGGCCCAGAATAGTGCCTAGAAAAGGCTAAATTCCAAAGAGAAAAAAAAATCAAACGGGAAAACAGTATTTATTCTCATGTATTGCTTTTCAGAGTCCCCAAGAAGGACAGAAGTGATTTCAAGGGACACAGATTCTCTTTCTCTCTCCCCTCTCTTGCCTCCCCCCTGTGTGTGTGTGTGTGTGTGTGTGTGTGTGTGTGTGTGTGTGTGTAGGTAAGAGGGGGTTAGAGGAAGAGTTGGATATGCAGGGCTTTCCTTCCCACAGCAGGTCTCCAATAACCTATTCCCAACTTGTTGAGCAGCTACAATAAGACTTCCTCCTGCTTGAGGTCGGGCGTAGCCTTCCCCTGGAGCTGGAGAGGGTGGACTCCTCAGCTTTCCTTCCTGTTATCTGGTTGTTTTGGTTTCCCACTCAGATAGAAGTCTCATCTGTTGGCTTAGGGTGAGTGTGGCTTCTGCTGTTTGAATAAAAACTTTCTATCCTCAGAAGCAATAAAGATTGGTGAGATTTTGGTGGTCAAACATGATCCTAAGGTCAGGGTCCCTCATGTTGGCAGTCAGAGTTGTTAACCAGTGAAAGGACATGGACTGTTGCTCCCAACAGACTCTGACATGTAATGTACATCACCTAATATAAGCCCTTAGGATCTATCTATCTATCTATCTATCTATCTATCTATCTATCTATCTATCTAAAATATATATATAAATTTATTTATAACACCTAATGTGCATCACCCAATGCACATCATTATACTTTGTTTACATTGATATATAATGTCATTCACAATGGAAGGGCATGTAATAGTCTATGTGTCATTATTAGGCATATATATATATACATATATATACATATATATGTATATATATATATATGAATTTCTGTGCACATATGCAATAAATATTATTATTAAATAATAAATAGCTTAGATATATATTGTCTGCTAGGCGATATATAATAAACTGGACAGCACTGTTGTGTATACAGCATTGGGCAATGAAGAATGAGATTCTCTGAGCAGTTTCTTAGTGGCTAGAACAAAAAACTACTTTCATTTTGGTAGTGCGTTGTTTCTGCTGTGTGTCTGTGGGCATGCTGCACCGTCTCTACTATTTACATTAAATAAAATAGTCATAAAAATAAGACACTCACGCTGCCCATAGTGCCTAATGGGTGCCTTTACTGCAATCTTAGTTTCTTCTGTATTGAAATAGCTTCAGTGGCAGGAAAGGGAACTTTCCCCTTGCCTGCAGACTTTTTAGAGACTAGTTTCGAGTTGGTGAGGGTCTAACACCCAGAATAAGGAGAGCCGCTCAGAAAGCACAGCTGAGACCCTGTTGCTGCAGCGGTAAAGATGACAGTTGAAAGAAGGAAATAAAATCTCAGGGAGAGAGCCAGCATGTGAGTTCTCAGGCATGAGAGCAGAGCCCAAGGTATGGCTTCTTTTTGCTAGTTCCTCACCTCCACCCCCTTTCTGGCTCTCCCTTCCTCAGCCAACTGTTTTTGAGCCCCAAGTGAGAAGGAAGTTGGAAAGGCTTCCCTTTGTGAGACAGCGAACTTTTTGAATTTTCCCTGCAGACTCTGTGAATTCTGCCTGTAATCATTTTTAAGTTCATCCAGGAGCTCCTTATCAAGCGAACCTCCACCGTAAATAATCACCTTTTCTGCACTCGAAGTCATGTCTTTAAAGGGAACACCGTTGACCTAATTACGCTTGAATTATGCAAAGATCTCTACAGAGGATGGAACTTTGGACAAATAATTGTAGCATTGTGCGCAGCCGACTTCTCTTCTTGCCTTTTCACTGCAGTGCGCTCTGAAGGCTGCGGAGCCCTCAGACACCTGAAAACTGCCGCCGTCGGGGGCAGAGTCAGAGACTCCTGCCCAATTAACCTACTTTTCCACCCGGTGGTGTTAAGATTTTAGAAAAAGGGTTGGGTAAGGAAGAAGGACTCACAGGTTTTTTTTTTTTCCTTTCCTTCCGGGGATTTCAAGCTGACATCCTTTGCCAAATTTTGTAGCTCTGATACCTTGAAAGTCTGCTGCACATCAGACAAGAACTTAGGGTGGGGTAACCCTTAGGGAGTTCTTAAAGAGACACAATATTGTTCTGGAATGCCATCTGCATGTTTCAATAATGATTGATTGTTTGGTTCCATCGAACAGGTTCTCAAAATTTGAGAATAAAAGAGAAAACACGAAGATCCTCATGATTTCTAGATACAGAATTAGGTAAATGTAATAAATGAGAATATGATGAAATAAATTTCAGATGAAATTTTCTAAGTAGTAAAAAATAGCAACTTAATTACAGATAGTGTCTCTTTAGAGTACTTGTTGAGGCGAACCTTACAGATTGCTCAGCAAGTATAATTCATGTTCCGCTTGCACAGAGATTTTTCATTCAAACCTAATGGGCTCATTTTCAGTTACTTGAACTTGGCTGTGACTGAAATGTACTTTTAGGATCAGATGTCATGTTTTCACATTCTTCAAACATATTTAATTACTATAAAACTCAAGCATTTATATATTTCTGTAATAAAATGAATGAACAATGTACACAAAGTCTATTAAATGTTTTCTTGTATTGAAAAAACTCATATTAATTCTATGAAAGTAATTTTGGAAGAAATTGCCTGAAACTTAAATTTTACAGAAGTTGAAGGATGGATGAATTTAGCATTAGGATAGAAAAAGAATCAAGATTTCTTATTGACTTTTAGAAATATTCTCTTTCAAAAACATAGGGCACAAAATATGTGTGTGAGATTTAGAGAGATAAGGAGTGGGAGAGAGGGACCAAGCAACATAAAGTGTGTATGATATGTCATAATGAAAGTCACTTCTTTATATGCTAATTAAAAAACAAATTAAATAAAAAACAAATATTAAAATACAGATGCCTTGGCAGTCAATTAGCTGATCCCCTCCAGCTTTAAAAACTCCACAGGATGCTAGCTAAAGGTGGACACAAATGTTTCTCCAGAGGGTTGATGGACATTTATTTATTGAACTCAAGGCAACCAGTGTTTGTAAAACAGGAGCAGAAATGGGGTGTAAGGACAACGGAGGTAAAGCTTCTAAAGTGAGTTCCTGAGAAGGAAGTCCTGAATTGTGTTCTCTCTGTGTGTGTGTGTGTGTGTGTGTGTGTGTGTGTGTGTGTGTAATAGATTCATTTTATTTTGTATGTAAGACTGTTTTGCCTGCATGCGTGTACATGTAGCATGCGCAAGCCTGTTTCAAACACGTGTATGTGTACCATGTGCACACCTGTGTTGCCTTGAACTCCACAAAGAAACATACATAAAACCTATGGAGAAACAGATGAAATATTTCAGAAGTCAGAAGAGAGCACTGGATCCCTTGGAACTAGAGTTACAGATAATTGTGAGCCACAGTGTGGGTGCTGAGAACAGAACCTCTGTAAGAGTAACTTGTCCTCTTAACCTGTGAGCCATTTCTCCGGCCCCTGCGTGTTGCTTCTTCAGGAATCATATTCATCTGCATGTTGGAATAATCTCTTGCGCACTGAGTGAAAGTGTGGTTTTGTCCTTCCTTACCAGCCTAAGGATCCCTCTGATTGGTTTAATAAAAAGCTGAATGGTCTATATAGTAAGTTGGGAGAGGGTATGTGGGACTTCTGGGCAGAGACAGAATTTCTGGGAAAGAACTAGAAGTGGAGGATTCGCCAGTCAGTCGGAACAAGAAACAGATGCTGGTACTAAAGAGAGATAATGAGCCACATGGCAGACTGTAGATTAGTATAAGTGGGTTAATGTAAGTTACAGGAACTAGTTAAAAATAAGTAAGCTAAGGGCATGCTTTCAAAATTAAAAAAAGGTCTCCATGCCATTACTTGGGTAGTTCGAGGGTCAAACCAGTCCTGTGATATCAGCATGCAAATATTTCAGTGAAAACAGCTAAAGCAAAATCTCTTAAGAAGCCAGATGTCCTTCAACAGAGGAATGGATACAGAAAATGTGGTCCATTTACACAATGGAGTACTACTCAGCTATTAAAAACAATGAGTTCATGAAATTCTTAGGCAAATGGATGGAACTAGAAAATATCATCTTGAGTGAGGTAACCCAATCACACACACACACACACACACACACACACACACACACACACACACACACACACACAAACCCACACACATGGTACGCACTCACTGATAAGTGGATATTAGCTCCAAAGCTTGCAATACCCAAGATACATCTCACAGACCACATGAAGCTCAAGAAGGAAGACCAAAGTGTGGGTGCTTTGGTCCTTCTTAGAAGGAGTAACAAAATACTCATGGGAGCAAATATGGAGACAAAGTATGGGACAGAAACTGAAGGAGGGGCCGTCTGGGGACTATCCCACCTGGTGATCCATCCTATGTGCAGTCACCAAATGCAGACAGGAAGTCCTTGGTCCTGTGAAGGCTGGATGCCCAGTGTGGGGGAATTTGAGGGCGGGAAGTGGTGTAGAGGACGACGGGTGGGGCACAGCATCACAGAAGCAGGAGGTGGGGTCGGATGGGGGTTTCTGCGGAGGGAAATGGGGAAAGGGGATAATATTTGAAAAGTAAATAAAATATCCAATAAAAAATGTCTTGAGTAATGAGTTTTGAATCTCACAACTAACTGTACTCTGTAATTGTCCTAACCACATGTGCACAAACAACACCTCACGCCCATACATAGTCACACAGATGAAGGGATTATGTCGTCAATGATATGCTATAAACAAGACAATATAGAAGTATATTAGAGGATAAGGAGAGTCAAAATGGACCTGCTATGTTGAGTTAGAGATGAAAGCCAGATAGAAGAAGTGTCAACTGGGACTGTAACTTCAGAAATTGTTAATTTGCCAGGCATAGTGGCATATGCTATAAATTCCAGCAGAAGCAGGCAGATCTCTGTGAGTTGGAGGCCAGCCTGAGCTACACAGTAAGTTCTAGGACAACCAAAGCTACAATAGTGAGACTGACCTCATCTCAAAACCAACCAACCAAACAAACAAACAAGCCAAAAAGAAAAGAAGAGAAAAGAAAAGAAAAGAAAAGAAAAGGAAAGAAAAGAAGAAAGTATTAATTTATAAAATTTCACAGATAGCCTTAGGTACTACTGACTAGGACTTATGAAATCTTTAAGGTGGGCACAAGGCTTTCTAATATGGGCATTAATAGGAATCAGAGTAAAAAATTATTTACTTTCACATTTAACCAACATGTAGATTTTTATTAGGCCTGAAAGAAGCTGCTTATTGTGAATCTATAAATAAAATATTTGTGGAAATTGCTCTTCAGTCTTCTCCAAACTATTCTATGCATTTTCCTGCTTAATTCAAACTCCTCCAAAATTTTAAGAGATTCTCTGATCTGACATTTTTGGTAAGCCTAGAAGCGTTTACATTCTGCATCTTAATGATCACGTCACAACTAAGATATATTTGTTTGAAATGAAGTTCCTAATCCCTAGTATTGTATATTTTGAATATTTTCTCCTATTGCTGTTAGTTATCCTTATAATTTTCTTTTAGTTTGAGATGAATTTGCAACTGTTTCTTTAAATAAATACATTTATGTCATGGTTTTCTGCCTAAAACTTATTTTTATTCTTAGTGTTAGCTGGATATTCAATTTCATGAACACAATATATTTCTTTTACCTTTTATTTTCTTCTTCTGTTTTGATGTGTGTTGATCTTTTTGCCTGCATGTATGTCTGTGTGAGGGTGTCAGATTTTGACCTGACAGACAGTTGTAAACTGCCATGTGGTTCTGGGAATTGAATCTAGGTCCTCTGGAAGTGCAGTCAGTGCTCTTGAACATGAAGCCATCACTTCAGTCCCCCACAATACATTTTTGTAGTCCCTGGAATTTCACACAAGTCTGCTGCGTGGTGACTTGTGTTTTATAACTAAGTCATTCCCCTAGTTATTGTTGTATATGTTCTCAAGTAAAATAATTTTTGATTATTAGTGATTACTTCCTAGCAATTACAAATCAGAAAGATTTTTCTCTACTTTAAAAAACATGTAAATTGTAGTAACTCACTATGCTTTTACTTAGACTCAGATATCATTACCATCTGATGAATTCCAGTCTTGTCATAGTTCAGCCATTCGAATAGGAACCTTAGGGAAGATAAAATTTGCTAATTATTCATGGGTTTTGCTTATGTTTGGTTAGATTATAAAAAGTGCACATAATTATTTAATTAGCAGGCTGAGAATGTACTTTGGGCAGGCTTTGGTGTTTGGGTATGGTATGGATAAGGATGGGGGTTTATTATAGTTTCTTTCCCAAAGGAGACATTTCTCTGCAGTAATTTGTTATTTTAAATATCAACAAATTGTATATTAGAAATATGAGTGTACGACCTTAATAAAACAGAGAATTATCTTATACTATGAAATATAAATATGGTTTAAATTAAAGCAATTATTCAAATGGTCAGCATGTTTCTTTTTTTTTCTTTTTCTTTTTTTTTTTTTTTCCCGGTATTAACTTTATGGTGTATTTCAGACAAATTCAGGCAAATTCAAGGTGGTATGGCCATAGAAAATGTGTATTTAAATAAAATCTTCCATATAGACACACATTCAGAGATTGAAACACACTGGATGATTTTCAGTTATACAAGAGCAAACATCATCAAGTATAATGAGATGATCTTTAAAAACTTGTTATTTACCCAAAGTAATAACTCCTCTAACGTTCAAAGTTTATGAAATATGTCATCTTTCTACTCACAGTTTGAATTTCAAATTTTAGATATTTTCCAAACTTACTTTTTGTAGAGCTATGGATTGACCCCAGGCCCATGTACATGCTATTTTCTCTGAGTCCGAGCGACACCCCGAATTCCTCTACTTTTACTAGCTGAACTTCTCTGAAAAAACTTGAGTTAAATATTTATGAAGTCACATGTCACCATTGTGATATTTATTTAAAAACACGATATGTTTTATATGGCAGACCCCAGGGGAATAGCTTTTATGTGTGAATGCTTTGTTATAGGTGGGCAATATTTATTCCCAAGTACCTCTTTCTTTATAGCACCATCTTAACCGTTTCCTTGCTCTGATAAGTTCAGTTAATCTTTTAAATACCATGCTTTTTGTATACAGCTGTGAAATAAATTTAGAAACTCCCAAGAGCAGTTTGTATTGGATACCATTATATGTATCTCACACTGGGAACGCGTGCCTTCTGCTCTGAGATGCTCTCTTGCAAGGCAAGCCCAAGCCAGACTTCTGGGATAGAGAGCCTTCCTCAGCTGCTTGTTTGCTCCTCTGGTGAATTCATTACCATCTGAGTCAGGATGAACCTGAACACAGAACATCTTTGTAGCCTTGAAAGAACACTCAATCGCTCTGGGTCTAAAAAAACAAGTGTCTTCTCAATTTTCTATAATGTCAAGAGGCTAAAAAAAACCCACCGAGTTTACATGTGTAATTATTCTGGTAAGCTCTAGTTATTTTACACACACACACACACACACACACACACACACACACACACACACACAATCAAAGCAATGTTATTTATTGGCCCTGAAAACATTATTTAAATTCTTTTAAAGAATATTTTAAACTTGCATTTATTTGTGCATGTGCGCGTGCGTGTGCGTGCGCACGCCTAGGTGCTTGCCGAGGTCAGAGGATAAGATGATAAAGTGGATTTTCTCCTTCTACCATGTGGGTCCTGGGAACTGAATTCAGGTTGTCAAGTTTGGTGGAATGTATCTTTATCTACTAAGCCATTGGCAAATATCCAGGTTTTATTTTATTTGTTTAATTATATTGAGGTATCTGTTTGGAGAACTTTCATAAATTTAATATTGCCTGAAAAACTTAGTAGGCTTTAAAATAAATACATTTATTATCTGGTCTTGGTGGTCCACATATTTAATCACTAAGAAAGCAGAGGAAGATGAATGTCAGTGAGTTAGAGGCTAGTCTATACAGCAGGTTGTGGGCCAACCAGTACGACATAGTGATACCCTGTTTCAAAAAATAAACAAGCAAAAACACCAACAAAAATATTACTGGGGGCTAGAGAGATGGCTTAGAAGTTAATAGTACTGGTTCATGGACACCAAGCGCTCTCTCTCTCTCTCTCTCTCTCCTCATGTGTTTCCATAATGCATGTATCATGATCATGATCATGATACATGGAGGCCAGAGGAAAATATGTGAGAGGGTCTATGTGCTCTTTCTACTATGAAAGTCCCCAAGGTCAAGTTCAACTCATCAGATATGTACCGATGTTCCAGCCATCCTGCTGGCCCTGAACTAGTGGAGGTTTTGAAGGGACCAGTCACATTTAGGGACCTATTGGAAGAAATGTAAGAATTAAAGGTGAGCTAATATCTATGGTCTCTGCACTTAAGATGCCGAGACAGCAAGATCATGAGTTCAAAGCCAGCCTAATATACTCAGCAAGGTTCCATTTTAAAATCCAAACAACCTCCACCGCAAGCAAGCAAGCAAGCAAGCAAGCAAGCAAGCAAGCAAGCAAGCAAGCAAGCAAGCAAGCAAGCAAAACAAACAAACAAAAAAATCCACTATCAATAAGAATCTAAATAGTAGTCAACATTTAGATGGCTTTAAAAATAGAGCATAGTAGTAGAGATATGTCTTTGGTGGAGAGCTAAATGTTACTCTCATCACATTCTGTATCTAATAGATGAAGAAACGAAAGCTCATGGACATAACATTGACACCCCCTCTCCCCATTAATATGGGTGGACTTGGATTAGATCTAGGTCTTTTGTCTCCAGTCAATCTTTATCTATGGCTTACAATGGTGACTGTAAACTCTTTGTAAGAGAAAACTACCTCTCCAGCATTATTGAATTTGCCTTCAAATCGAAGACTTTGACTTGAAACCATGAAAGTGAAGTCCTTCTTGTGGATTGTACTTCAAAGGAAGAAAAAAAAATCAAATTACTCAGTAGAAATTTACCTTCTCTTGGAAATGCTGAAAAATGGTACAATAGGCATGTTATGGGAAGGCAGTATTTTAATACACTCTTCTTTGAAAGAAAATAACTCCATAGTATAGGGTCCTTTATGATGTGGATTTGAAGGTAAAATAAATGTCATGACATAAAAAAAACAACTTGAGAGGTGCCGTGTCAAAAACTAAGGTTTGGGGTCATCTAGATGGCTCTGCAGGTCAAAGGGAAAGGGCTTACTGCATAAGCCTGATGACCTGAGGTACGTCCAGGTAGCCCATGGTAAGAGGTAAAAAACATCCAAAGGTTGTCCTTGTTCTCCACAGGTCAAGTTTGCTTGTGTGTCTGTGTATAAGTATATTAGTGCCATTATACAGACTAGCACTATACAGTAATATTTGTTTAAAAATTAAAACCAACACAGTCTGTAAATAAAAGTAGGACATAAAGATGAGTGGGTGGGAAAGAAGAGGGTGAATCTGTGGAGAACTGAGGGAGGGGACTGAATCTGATCAAAACTTCTTGTATGAAACTTTCAAAATACAGCAACAACAAAAGAACTGTATGTCAGTCTCAAAAAGAAGATTTATATTGGTCAACACGGCTTGGAAGAACAACCACTTTCAGCAGATTGAAGGTCTTTGTTTTTATTTTGCTTTTTGTATTGCATGCCAGAAACTAGTATGTGGATATCTATCTCAAGGGATACAAAACTGAGTTTTCAAACTTGTTTTCCAAAGGTGTTGTCTAAACCCTAACTTCGAAGTCTAGGGTTTACAGAAGAAAAAGAAAAGGAAAAGGAATAAGAAAAAAGAAAGTTATATATTCACTTACATAAACATCTACATAGAAAAACAGCATACTAAAATTCCAACCATGAACATAGAGACATTTTAACATTGGAAATTTTGTTTTTATGACTACTCTTTAAAAACAGTAAAGGAAATAGTTTCATGATACTATATGAATTCTGCAGAGTGATCATTTGATGACAATGATCCACGTCTGATTTCTAAAATACCTGTTGCATAATAGAAATAAAGAAAATTTTTAGTGTGAAAAAAAGAAATGAAAACCGTATTTAAACCTTAAAATTAAAATAAAAAACAACAGAAGAAAACAAAAAATAAACAAGCAAAACATCAGTTTGTACCACTATATGTATGTGTGTGTGTGTGTGTGTGTGTGTGTGTGTATGTGTGTGTGTGTGTTTGCGTGTGTGCATGCAAGTGTGCACATGCAGGTGTGTGTTTAGCAGGACAATAGAATAGACATAGTGAATAGAGTCTGGGAATCCTAACTCACTTCTGAACACTTTATCAGATATTATCTACTTATAAACTTACAATACATAGTTTAATTTTTTTCTTTCATGTCATTTGAGGAGTAAAATGTTCTTTTTGTTTGTTTGTATGTATGTTTTTCAAGACAGGGTTTCTCCGTTTAGTCCTGACTTTCTGAAACTTATTCTGTAGATCAGGTTGGCCTTGAATTCACAGAGATCTGCTTCCCTCAGTTTCCTGAGTGCTGGGACTAAAGGACCACTTCAACCTAGCTAAAATATTCTTTATTAACCTAGAAATACAATGTTGATTGACCTGACTGATTTGTATTTTGTTTAAATCATTTTTTGTTACAAATAGTCAAATTTATAAAATTCTTTTTAAAAAGACGTTAAAATTTTAATTTCTACTTAAAATTTTATTTTTCCTCTTAAAACAGGATCTTGCTGTGTAGCCTAGGTTGGACTTGACCTCCTGGTTTTTCTTTTCTTCTTCTTCTTCTTCCTCCTCCTCCTCCTCCTCCTCCTACTCCTCCTCCTCCTCCTCCTCTTCTTCTTCTTCTTCTTTTTCTTCTTCTTCTTCTTCTTCTTCTTCTTCTTCTTCTTCTTCTTCTT
>JANHMN010000020.1:17494709-17518695 GCA_030674055.1 Rhabdomys pumilio | reverse complement strand
TCATCATCATCATCATCATCATCATCATCATCATCATCATCATCATCGGCACGGTTTCTCTACATAGCCCTGGATGTCCTGGAACTCAGTTTGTAGTCTAGGCAAGACTAGGACTCACAGAGATCTGACTGCCTCTTTCTACCCAGCCCCAATCTGAGTACTGTTAAGAGTAACTTATTTGCATGATGGTTGTCTCCAAACTTTACTGCTTCTGTCTGCTAACATAAGCTTAGTTCTGGAAGTTTCTTGCCTCTGTACAATCTTATCTTGGCATATAATGTTTTCAGCTTCTGAGACTTACTGCAGAATAAGCTCACTCTTTATAGCTATTTCTGAACTCTGGCTGTCTGGTCAACTCAGCTGTTCTGACTCAAAACTCCTTTCCATGCTGACTGACTCAAACTGGCTTCTTTCAGCTTCTGACTGAATTGCTCTGCTTAGCTTCATACTAACTTTGGCAATATGTTCTAATTTCTGGCTCATTCTGTCTTTCTGTGTGTCTAGTTTATTCTCTCTCTGCAACCTGTGTTTGTACAACTGACCCAGCAAAACTATCTCTTCTCTTCTGCACTGCTCCCTCAAGTAGCTTCCCTTCTCTCCTCTCATGAGAGTTGGGCATATCATATTCTGTTAGACCTTTCTTTAAATAATCACTTTGTCTGCCACTCAATTAAGCATCAATTTCAAACATAAGTGCTTCCTTGTACAAACCAACTTTACCTTCACTGTTTGGGATTAAATGTACCCAGGGCATGTCTATATTCCAGTCAGAGTAACCATCTTGCTGGATTAAAATCCCTCTATAGAGCGCTGGGATTAAAAGGCATACACCTTTTAAGGATCATATCAATCTGGTTCTTTATTTTAAAGAATAAAAATATGCATATAAATAGGTAAAGATTTATAACACAAAAATTTTTGATTTTATAGGCTTTTTGTCATCTTCTCATGCTTTTAAAAACGACTACCCATAAAGATGCACAAAGTATATGCCTCTCTTTGTGCCTTGATTTTTTTTTAATAAGTAAAATACAGGATACATAAAAATGCCCATCTTAGGAGGTCTTTTGTGAGGACAAGATGAGGTTATATTTGAAGTTTATTTATAAAAGCATGACACCAAAATTCAGTTAGCATCTTTTGGTGATGGCCTTTATCATCACCGTCACCATGTTTTTGAGGCTTAAAAAATGACCTTTAAAGTAAATTGGGCAACTGTGAATTCTTGCTCTCACCCTTGCCACCTATGACCCTTTGGTCAAGTTCCTCAGACTATATGCTTTTAAAAATATCATATGTGCTGGGTGGTGGTGGTACATGCCTTTAATCCTAGCACTCGGTAGGCAGAGACAGGCAGATATCTACGAGTTCTAGGCTTGTCTGGTCTACAAGGTGAGTACCAGGACAACCAGGGCTACCCAGAGAAATCCTGTCTCACAAAAGCCAAAAAACAAAACAATAAACCTCGAATGCAAAGTGGGAAGAATAATAGTTATTGGAGAAAACTGTAAACATAAAGTGAACAGAAAAGGTTCCTAGTTGTGGCTGACTTCCTGATTCTCTTACTGTAGCCCCAGACCACATAGACTTGTACTCCGTCTCTCAAATGCATCAAATTCTAAGGCTTTGGATGTTTTGCCCTTGAGCCTATTTCTTCAGGTAGGCCTTTCCTGACTTCTTGTTTGTTTTCTTTCCTACTTATAGGAGTTGTCTTTTAAAAAGGTTATTAGATTTTATCTGTATGAGTATTTTGTTTGTACATATGTTTGTGTGCCTACATGTGTGTGTGTGTATTTGGTACCCAAGGAGGTCAGAAGGCATTAGATCACCTAGTACTGGAGTTACAGATGTTTGTATGCTGTCACATGGGTTCTTGGAACTGAATGCAGGTCTTTGGCAAGAACAAGTGTTCTTAACAGCTGAACCATCTTTTTTCTTGTTCCTCCTCCCCTCCCCCTTCCCCCTTCCCCTCCCCCTTCCCCCTTGCCCCTTCCCCTCCTCCTTTCCCCCTCCCCTTCCCCCTTTCCTCTTCCCCTTTCCCCTCCTCCTCCCCCTTCTCCCCTCCCCCTTCCCCTTACACTTCTTTGCTTGCACATGTTCATTGCAATGAGTCATTGGTCTGGTTTGAGGCCTCTGGCTTCTGCTATACTACAGTACTGGAACCTCAGTAGGACTTCTCTTCCATTGTTGCCCTGTGTCATAGAGGTCCTGCAGCTGTGGTTCTGTAGGACTGGCCCCTTCATGTGCTTCAGGAGCTCATAGAAGGGGTAGATATTGGGATGGGCCAACTCAAAGCCCTGAATCTGGGCCTGGGAAGTATCTGAGGTATCTGCAAGCTCTCCCATACCCATACCAATGGGCAAGCTCTCCATTACTGCCTCAGCTAGCTCATTCAATGCCACAGTCAGCAAAAGGCAGAGCCTGCTCTCTCTTTCAGGCCCTCAAGGTCACCCACACCACATCATCAGGGCTAGCTCTTTTGTACCAACTAGGCGAGGTACAGGGCCAAAATCTGTAGGCAGTGAGGGACAGGGACTGCTATTCTGCTCTCATGACCCTGAGGTCAGCTCCCTCATCTGCCATAGGTGGGGAGGGATGAGGAGATGCAGGAGGATATCTCTCTTGCTTCCCTACCACTGCATGGCAGACAAGTTGTGGGGTCAGCCCTCTCAGGCACATATCCCTGGGGCCAGCTCACCAGTCCCCGCTGCCCCCTGTGCAGCCCAGGGCAGGTGCAGAGCCTGCTCCCCCATGGCCCCAGTACTTCCTAATGATGATTATTTTTCTTTACATCTATTGCTTCCTTGTTTACTATCTGATATGCTCCATCTCTTAAGAAAAATAGACTATGTGCCTCATTTACTATTGTACCCTAAGTTTAAATTAATATCCAGCAGATAGCAGGCAATGAGGAGTAGTTTCCAAATGGAAGGGTACAGTGATAAGCCGGTTTAAAGTGACCTGCAGGTGAAGGCTACTTCTAGAATAGGACAACTCTTAATGTAGTGTGTGTGGGTGACTCTATAAAGTTGGGTCCAGTGTTGTTGACTACTATCTGAAATAGAATGTTTTGAGAATAAAAGGGGATGATGCCATTAATCATGCCAGGATAGCAATAAAACACCAGGACAATACAAGATAAACATCACGTCTGAGTTCCCTGCATTAGAAGCACAGATGAGAATAGACCCATTAATGTGGACTCCTGGGCTTTCTGCCAGAACCACAGCATCAAGATTTTTGTTAAAAAAGCCCCAGCATTTGCAAGGGGGCATGGGGGTGATCCTGTAACATGCCAAACATGCCAGAGTTTGAGAACCAAGGGACTGAAGATTAGAGCTTTTTACATTGGGTGCTTCATCCCCAGCTTGGGAGGCTTCCCTAAATCTGTTAAAGACTTATTAACATGATGTGCGGGGCCAAACATTCATTAGCACTTACATAGGAACCTCTGCCTGTTCTTGAGAATTAATTTCTTGGCAAACAGTAAGAGTCTTCATGAAGCGTTTCTGAAGGATGAAGACAGATTTGGGGTAATGTATTGTAACTTGTAGGAAGTGAGTATGTCAGCAATGACAGAGAGTAAGTCTGGAGAAGAGATTTGATGGGTCACTCAGAAAGATGCACATCTGGGAGAGAAAAGGTAAACTGTAAGAATATAAATAAAGACTTATGGTTGAAACAATAGTTCTTTCTTTCAAAGAACATCTTTCATTCTGAGTGTTGGGTTTGAAGGTTTGATCAGCACCTGTTTTGTGAACTTTTGCCAAGTGTGTCTCTGCATTGGCAGCATGGTAAATAGTTCTGGTTACAGTTGATTGTAGCACAGTTAAAACTTTTACCAAACCAAACCATTTTTTTTCACTTACATCTATATAATTGTCTTCCTTGTCTTCGCCCCTTTTTCATGTTGAGAATGGACTACTTAATTGTTCTTTTGGGGCTTGCTCCATGCCACGATGATGCTAGTTTTCTGTTCCTGTCTCTTCCTAAGCTCTCCATTCATTCTTCATTTTATGAAATCCTGATGGAGAAAGATAATGTATAAATGTATATCTTCTCAATGTTAAAGCCTCACAGGTTAACATATAAGGTTGCTTTTCCACAGTCTCAACAGCAATTCTGCATTTAAATGGCAATTTCTGTTAAATTGCTTGTTGATGTTTTACATAAAACACTGAATAATAAAGATGCCATTTCATTTAATTGATTCACCTACTTATTTCTTTTGTTGCTTGGAATGGAACCTCATATGTGCTAGGCAAGTATTTTACTGAGGTGTCACTTTTATTTAGAGATATGTGTAAAATACACAAATATTATTTACACATCTCAGCTTACTATAAATTTGAACAAGGAAGAAACTGATATATATATTATATATATTATATATATCATATATATCATATATATATCATATATATGTATACATATATCATATATATATGATATATATAACGACCTTGTGAGTTCTATAGTTAAAAATAATATGAAGAGTGAAAATCCATCAATAGGTATATTCAGGAAAGTGCAAACACATATTCTTTTCATTGGTTACTTTTGGTTTGTGTATTTTATTTCTCATTCTGTCACCTAGCCATGTATTGAGTGCTCATGCCAAGAACCTGAATGTTAAAGAATGGGCTAAGAAGTTCTAGCTGTCACTTCTCCCAATCGTGGGGAGGTTGTAAAGCAAGTTTTCATAATCATTCATTTATCAGCTTTACTATAAAATTTTAGATGAAAAGGAAAACAATTGAAATGGAAATTGAATATATGTAGTTTTAAACTGGTTTTTCTTTGTTGTTGTTGGCATAGGTCCAGGTGTTCTCTGGTGGGCCAAGTGTATTGAGCAGTGATTAGCAAGTTCTATTCCAAGCTTTTCAATAGATGCAGTTTTGAGCACTGTCAGAGTAACCTCTGTGTGTATTCACAGCACCTAACAGTGCTCATTCAAAATAGATTCCCGTGTCCTCAAGCTTGGCAAGAAAGATTATTCTCTGAAATCCCTAGGGTCATGAAGGCATCCTAATCATTTCTAATATTAGCTGAGTACTTAGGCTGTTATGTGGTACAGTATATAGCTTCTTGCTTCCCAGGGCCCCCTTTACTCAAATAAGCAGGTGTCGACAATCTATTATATTGTTGCCTTTGTCAAAAAAAAAAAAAGCTCAACTTTTTGCAGAAAATAATCTACTATTTCTCAGTGAAATATTAGTCTCCTCATGGTGGGTACACGTGCTGGGAATCAATATTTCCAATCTAATAATACCTGCAGTCCTGAGAGACAGCTGTTGCCAAGGCACTGGCCGCATCTGAGAGAAGTTTCTTTCTCTTGGTAGCACGGCTGTATCTTCTCCTTTGTGTCTTCACATCCTAGGTGACTGATTGCCCTCAGGTGTTTCGGTTTTTTGGAGCCATGCACTGGATGTATCATTATTCAAGGAATACACACTTGAAATTACCGCTGGGCATAAACCAAGCTCTCATCTTTTGGGAGTAACTTTCTTTTTTCTTTTGCTAATAACTATTGTTATAATTGCAAACATTTCTTTGTATAGGCTTTTGCCTTGAATGAAGTCTAGAGTTTAAATTTTGGTATAATATTAAACTGTATAACCACAAATTTTCAATAGTCAATAAGACTCCATTAACATTTTAGCAAGAATAGAATGTTAAACTATAGGATTTTGTCCTGGTTTCAACTTAGGTAAAGCCTCTTATACAAAATCTCACATGAAATGTGAAATGAATATTTCAATGCTTCATACTTACGAGGCCACGTAAAAATCACAGATATTACAAATGATGGTTTCATATTTTGAGAGCATGCAAAGGAAACATTCATTGCTACTCTGCATACATGGATAATTTTCCTCTTCTGAACGTATTACAGATGAGGGTATTTGTAATTCTAAAAGTGTTGTTCATTTTATTTTTTGACTCAGGAAAAAAAAATGGGAACTAAAAGGAACTTAAAAAAAATACCACAACTGGATGCTTCTTTCATTCGAAAATCAGTCTGACAAAATAGTATAATAAGAAGATTTTAAGTTTAAAGATCAACTGTCTAAGAATTCCAAATTCGTAGGGCTGCAGCCTAGTTCCTAGGGTATACGCTCAACATGTGTGAGAATCTGCTTTCAGCCTTCACTATCAAAGAAGCAGCAGCAGTATCAACAATAACAACACCCACACCCAGAATTCCTAAATCAAAGAAACTAAAAATTACCCAATTCAAAGTACGTGTGCCTATTTAAAGTTAAATGGTATAAGTCTTGGCCCGCTTTAAAAAAATTAATTTAAAAAATTACTTTCAAAATTTAAAATTTATATGTTTGGAACAATTTGTTTTGGTACTTAAAACATAAACTTTAAATGTAAGTAAGTTCAATGTGTATATTGAAATTTAGTTTTTTTCTGAATATTCAACATTATCGTCATCAGTTATTCAAACACTCATAAAAACAGGTCAGCAGCAACTCAGAAATAATGGAATCTCCACTTTATTTTGTGTAGCATGCTAAAATCATAATTATCTTAGAAAATATCATCAACACTAGATATTTAAGGGATTGAAAAAAATATAATATGCAAGATAATACTAATAGAAACATATTTAGCGTATAATGAGGTACAGTAGGCAAAGGACATAAACTGTAGTGTTGACAGCAGGAAAAACAATATGATGTGCCTTTGGGCCCCTCATTGAAAAAAAATGTTAGAGAAAAGTAAAATATTAAGAGCATATACAATTGAAGAAATTAAAATTTGTCTCCAAAAATTGGAAACATGAGTATAGGTCCATAAAGCATCTACTGGAAAGCAGATAATGAGTGTTTCGTGGAGTTTACCACATTTGTAACGACATGAAGCCCTTATCTGTGCTTAGCCTGTCAATCAGGTTGCCTTTCCTAAAAATAAGGATTTGCATACAAGTGATACTTTGTTGTATGGAATAATCAGATAAAATTGGAATGGACTTCCCAATTAGCCAGCTTCTTCTGTTCAGGGGGCATACTGGATAGTCCCATATGGACAGTTGAGTTCTCTTTTATTTACAGGCTTTACTGAGCATATCTACATGCACATTTTTTAACCAGCAAGAAAAGCTGACATTCTTCCTGTGTATGTTAGAACCTTAGGAAAATTATAAAACGTGGAACAGTGTGAAAGACTTTCATCAGAGGAGACAGGAACGCAGGTCTTGCTTTTCGGATGGCCCCAACAGCCATCACTCAAAAATTAAAACTTATGGGAGACAGCTTTACCTTGATTGACACAAGTGAGCAGAGAGGGGAGCTGTCAGGCAGATGTGAATCACATCAGGAAGAGAGGAATCCTTAGGGTGAGGAAAATAAGAAGGGCCTGACAAAGAGAAATCTGAAGAAAATGAAGACAGGGTGGACGTGTGGGAAAGAAATGCTCAAAGGAGTTTCAACTCAAGACAAACAGCCTTACCACAGTGTTGAATACATTTCATACTTAATCAGGATAGCCATAACCTCCCTGTAGTGCATATAGCTAGCTACAAGCCAAGCCCTCCAATAATCACTGGAGAATGAATGGAAAGAATGAGCTTCTTGATGAAGAGGGTGAAGCACCCAGGGTCTTGGCATTGCTTGGGTTGGTTCCCCTCTCCCTGTATCTTTGGGAGAAATTAGTGAAGTGGATGATGCCATTGCTATCTGCATATCTGTCCAGTGACCAGTGTTCTGTTAGGCTCCAGCTGTATCAAGCTATTTGAATATGACAAACTCCTTATTAAGGTTCTTAAACTTGTAATTAAAAAGGGATTGTCTAGAGAATGCTCTAATAGCTCTGTGGAAAAACTCCTAAGTACATTAACTAAATACGAAATCAAACATCACAATTAATTATGACTGTACCAGGGCGACCCTTTCTCTGACCACATTACCAGTTCTTCAGTGGGGGAGCTACCAACTGTTTTATAACGATGGCTGTGTTGTTGTCTTCTGCTTGATCTCTTCATCAACTGTCCCATATCCTGTCAGGTTTTTTGGCCCTCATTTTTTTCTCCTGTGGGTTCTGAGGCTGGATTTTTATAGCCTCTTCTTTTAGATTAGAGTTCATATTTGAGGCTTTGTGGCTCTAACTGTAACTTTGTGATGTTTACTTTCTCTCTTTCCCTTTTTTGGAGAAAGATTTTCCTATAAAGACCTGTTATCTCACATGTAGCTGTCTCTTTGGTTTTGTGTGGCAATGCTGTCGCTTGCCCAAGCTGCTCACTGCTCCATCATTTCCCTTGGGCTTCCTTACATGACCCAGCTTAACCCATGCTATTGCCTGTGACTCGGGAGGGAGCTTCATATCATGGAGGCTCAATGTCTGTGCTTGCTTCTCTTTAAGAAGGATTGTCTGAGGCCATCTGGCCATCTAGAAGCTACCTGTCCCCCATTGTGATTTTGCTGGTCACCTTTCAGTAACTTTTCTCTTGAGGCAAGATCCATTTCCTTCCCTTAAGGATCATCTGCAAAACTACTTGCAGGAGGGGGCTGCCTCTGTGACTTGGGAAGCAAAATTAGAACTGTTTTAATGAAAATTTGGTTTAATTACTGTTCGACATCTGCTAACACATTTAATTTTTTCTGTGCTTCACTGTCCTCATCTGGATTTTTGGATGAGTATCCATCTATTGTACCTAGTTGAAATGAGTTGTAGAGTGATGAGAGCAGACGAATTCTGTTAATGTCTTGACCTAGCATAGTTTTCGCACATAGGAGGGCTTGGTAGTTTTATTTATATCAAGTAGATTTATGAGAAGGTGGTGTGTGTGTGTATGTGTGTATGTGTATGTGTGTGTGTATGTGTGTGAGCATGTGTGTGTGCATGTGTGTGTGCATGTGTGTGTGAATGTGTGGTGTGAGGGCATGAGTGTGTACATGTGCATGTGTTGTATATGTGTGTGCGTGTGCATTGTGTATGTGTGGTATGTGTCATGTATGTGTATGCATGTATATGTGTGTGTGTGTATGTGTATAGTGTGATGTATCTGCTTGTTTGGTTATAGGGCTGAAAGAATACTTTATTAGGATGTGAAATTAATCTAACCTGAAAAAAATTGAATTTCTGAAATTTTGTGATATAAAGTTACACACTTCCCAGAACTGGACAATATATTCCCTTTAGGGATGTAGGGAAATATATCACCTTTATTATTATATTACTTGGGTGGCAAAGACTTTGCAAAATGGCCTCTACGAAATCACCACTAGGAATCCCAACAGTCCAGTGTTAGATGTGCACCTCTTCTGCTCCAAAGTGTACAATCTTAATCCTGATCAATGATCAAGTGTAGTTATTTTTCTAACCTACATACTTATATATAAAAATACGGGAAAGAAAAAATGTTGAAAGTTATTAATGAAGTTTTTTTTTGCCAATTTATAAATTAGACTTTTCAGTTTTAAAATTTAAAATATTTTGAAGTAAAAAAGGGAAAAGTTAGAGGCTTTGCTCAGAGCAAAGCCTTTACAATTTGTGAAACAATAACAGATTTCTTCCTAAACATGTATGTTATTGACGACACAAATAGTGAGGAGAAGGCAGAAGCCACATTCCTTGTGTCCTTGGAAAACAGTGGTAATCATACTGCATTGTCTTACCTGAGGAATGTGCTTCTCTGTCTGGCACTATCAGCATACTCATGCATTTGTAACCTGTTAGAAGGTGTAGGCTATGTTGTTGGCTATAGTTGACATGTATCAGATGATAGATTTCTAAATGGGAACTACAGGCTATATCCTTTTAGTCTTTAAATGCTGTATGATATTTTAAGTGATAAAGGAGTAGCCAATAAGTACTCAGTTCACATTTCTCCATAAAATTTAAAATATCTGGTTTGCTGATAGTTCTATAGCTCATTTAGAGAGGGATAATCAATAAATTATGAGATCGCTCAGGCTCCACAAAATCAAAAATGAAACTATGTGTACATGTAGTTGAAGTTACTGCATCTCCACTGAGGAAATGAGTGATTTTTGACATCCTAAGGTCTGATTTACTTTCTGGCCCCAGGACAAGCTGTTTCTTTAGTCCATTCCTTCCTGTTTATCTCCATCTCTGTGATCATCCCTTGTCTGTGATAATGATGCTAATCTGCAAGACTTAAAGTATCTCAGCATTCTGTTTTCTCAAAAATTTGAAATAATGCAAATAGCATGTTTGTTTACCATGTAGGGCTATTGTGTGAAAAATTAGGGTACCAAAATTTATAATACATATGTAACTGTTTGCCCAGTAAACACATAACTATAGTATATACCACTTCTGTAATGATGTATTTTTTTTTTTAGTAGACACGATGTTTATCTTGATAAGAAACAGTATAGCATGCTGTGATCATGTAAATGTGATGGAATATCAATGCTGTTTTACATAACATTCAAAATTAAAGCTATACAAAACTTTTAGTGTAATAAAGCAATTTCTACAACTGGGGATCACTAAGGTAATTTTCTTAGAACTAGCTAATGAATCAACGGGCTAATTATCAAGTAATTAATCTGTAATATCTAATTGCTTTCTAAGTAATGTAGAGACAGTTTTCCTATGGTTTGTAGTTTTAATTTTGCTCAGTAAAATGAAAACAGAGTGTCGTCTCCTGAAAGCATCCCTACTGCAGGTGGGAGTCTGTGTGTCCTGGCTGATGACAGGCTGTCCCTTGCGTTTTCCTCTGATATAAAGAAGAATTTAGCTATGAAAACACATTTAAGTTGGATTGTAGAGAAGTCATTAATTTGTCTAAAGGTGCAGCATTGATGGACTGTGCCTTTATTCTGTGGCTAATATTTTCAGAATTTGAAATTGTGTTCACTTGATGTTGTGACATTAGAAATTAAAAACAAAAACGAACTTAGAAACAGTAAATAATCTTTTAGCCAAACATAAATCTTAAATCATAATAGAATTCAGAGAACCAAAGATTTATGAGCTAAGAAAACACATATATCCATCTTTTATGTATTTTTAAAACTATTGAATATATTGAACTTAAATATACTACATCTGCTGATTTTACCCGAGAAAACAAGAATATTACCAATATTACCAATAAGAAACTGACATCATAATTTATTTTCCTTTATGTATATGACTATTGTTACTAAAGGTCATGTTAGTTGAACCCTCATACATATTTCTTCTATCAAAACAAGCTGACTTTTCCATTTTCTTCATTGTGAATATGTGTTCTATAGGTGAAGAGGCTGATTTTTTCTTTGCTGGGTATAGAAATTGTTGGTATTAAGCTGTTTCTTGGTTTGCAGAGGGACGGGTGTGCCCCAGACCACATCAAAGGCTGCGTGGGGCTGTCATTAAGAACATAAAAGGGTTCCCTCTCTGTGGCCTTTAAGTTTTATGGCAGGTGCTACATAGGCTTCAGGTCACTTCGGAAGCCAGGAGAAGACTCCATCGACACTCATTTGTCCTTGGTCTCCTTTCATCTGTTTGGGAAGGTAGGCATTCTGGGGTGGAAAGGGGTTTTCAGTGATTTGAACACTGGACATCAAGCCTCTCTGATTTCAGCTGCTCTCAGCATGGAGGCTGCAGTCATGGTCTCTTGTTGGACACATCTGGGTAACAGAACAATGATCCCTGTGATAATGTCACCGAGCGCCCGTGCGGCATGGATCCACGAACTTCTTTTTGGCTCTTCTCAGCAGATAAACACAGGCAGTTTTGGTATACATAGGTAATTCAGGATAACTTGGGACAGAAATCATTTCTAAATTCTAAAACAATACTTAATTTTCTTAGCATGGAATGGACAAATTTCTACAGAACAGTTATTTAAACAAGTAGCACAACAAATTCCATTTTTTTTCTATAAAGCTCATTCATTATATCATTAATGAGTTTTAAAAAAACACAGAAGCTAATATCTCTGCAATCAAAATAAGGAACAGTGACGGATAATTTAGTTTAGAGAAACACATGTATTGCATATGAAAGCAAACACAGTCTTCATTACACTTTTTTTTTTTTTACAATTTATTTTCTGTATCATCCTGGGCTTCATCAATTTAATTTTCCAAAACAAGTTTATCCTTTATATTGTCATGAGCCTAAGGACATATCATGGTTAGTTGTCTCTACTTTATTAGGACCAAACAAAATCTGCACATGAGGTAAGAAATTATCATGAGCTCTGAAAGCTTTACTTTTTGTCTAATGAATTAATATACTACAGAATACAGTAAAAGCATTTTGTGCTGCTTTGATCATTCACTTACGTGTCATTAAGTAGCCTAAGGATTTTATTATGGAAGGGCTGTCTTTACAAATTAGACCAAAGAACACGTTTCACACGGAAGATCAGCATATATATTGTATTTTATTTCAGATGCACATGACACAACCTTAATATTAGAGCCAGATGATTAAAAGAACATTACCTGAGCCATGAGAGTCACTGAATGAGCTATGCTAAATTGGTTGTTTTCTGTTTTGTGATTAATTGTGCTTCTAAACCATATTTTAGTGTGCTTTGTTTTTCTGTCCCCAGTCATCCCATATTATTAAAGAGAAATTCTGCATATCTCTCCTGGAGTCCAATTAAGGATTTGCATCATGACTAGATTTTTCACTTTAATTACTGTATATAAAGTAGGTTTTGACTTATTTCCATATTTATCAAACTATGCAGAAGAAGCAAAATTCATCAAATAAACAGATATCTGTGGCTATAATTGCAGCCTGCATTGAGCATGTAGGAAGAAAATATGAGGGTCCAAATTTCATTATGTAGAACAGAATAAACATCTGAATAATTAAACTGTGTGTAAATCATAGTCTTGGCATAGTAAAAAGAGGCGACATATTCATTTGATCCAAAAATATTTTAAATAAATTTCTGAAAATATGCCTTGAACAGTAAGCAAAGATAAGTTGAAAAAACTTCGTATCAGGTCAAAATAAAGCATTGGATAATATGCATTCAAATATTTAAAAATTAGCATCAATGATAGCTTTTTATGTATTTGAATTTCCAAAAGGCTTTTTTATCTTGCTAATAAACAGAATACAACTGAGAAAGTATGGATATTAGCATATTATTTATGTATTTTTCTTTCTATTTATTCAAGAAGTAAATGACATTGGGGAAGTGAGTCATCAGTTTCTAGGACTAAAAATATTTTCTGGCTTTTAAACATTTATAATTTATATGGTTATTTATTGAGACAGAGTCTCACTATGTTGCCCAGGGTGTCCCAAATTTTGGGTTCAAGCAATCTTCCCGCCTCTGCTTCCTGAAAACCAGGAGTATAGTGAAAGTTATCATATCCCACACAATATTTATAACTTAAACCTCCAACTATACACCCTCCTTATAAATATTTACCTTTCATTTTATTTGTTTAATTGAATACTAAAGAATTTGCAAGCAATGTATATAGAAAACAATTTTATTGTATTAAAATTAATGATATGAAGCATATTAATATTACAATTGAGTTATTAACAATTTGTAAAAGTAGAAAAGCTGGGACTTGTAAAAAGTATCACGTGATTTCCTTCTTTGCTTCTATTGTCTCTAGTGTCCCAAATAAATTGAGTGTATTAATTTTAAAAAATTGAAAAGGAAAATTTTGTTTAAGAATTTAGCATAGTCAAATTCTTGACAAAAAAAAATTTAATTTTAGTTACTATGTGGTTTCTAGGGCTTTGGATTAATGTATCTCACAGGCCCTGCTGTGACTGTAGCTGGTTACCCCTGAGTTAGATGCTAGGGACAGATAGAGTGATGAACCTTATGGGCTTCTTCCACGCTAAGATTTATCATATTCTAGTTCCTATTGGCTCCCAGAGGTGAGGATATCCAGAAAATAGGATGTTTAATGTTGTCTGAAAGCATTCATTTCTGTTAAGTGATTAAGTTTTCTATCAAAGTTTCAAATGTGTTGCAAATTGCAGGGATATTGCCTTTCAAAGTTAATTATAACTAATCATATCTGGGCCTTGGATTTAGAGCCCACCTAAAACACTTGGGGAGTGTCAGTATGCATAATACAGGGACACCAACTGAGTAATTTAGCATGGAAGTACAGCGTGTTCTAGTTTAATTTGAGAGAATGAAGAAAATGGTTTGACTTTACCCAAATAATAAGTGATTGTACACCTCTATTGTTAGCTGCTCTGATAACTGAATTCTCTCTACTCATTATCTTTAAAATTTTCAGGAGACCTTTCTGGATAGTGCCCTATTTACTGCTTAACACTTAAATTTAGAAAAGTGTTGGATAACAAAACACTGGATTATACATAAACAATAAAAATAATTAATTGAACTGAGTAGAATCAACTAGATATTAATCTCCTTGTCAGAAACAACCAGCTGCATAGTTTAAAAGAATATTTCCATAACCCATTTCTATAGATGAAGTTATGTATTTAATTAATTAATTAATTAATTAAGTTTTTATGAGACTAAGTCTTCTAAGTATTGAGGGCCAGTCCAAGACTCATTATGTTGTACCTGCCTACTTTCTCTCATGCTGGGGTGACAGACTTGTATTACATAGCCCAGATGCAGATGACATATACAGTTGTCATCTACTGCATATCAGGTAACCAAATAGAAAAGTTTCAAAGTATTTATCTACTACTAAGTAGAAATAGTGGTAACTTAGCATTGTAATTATGAAAGCAGAATTTTAACATTCTATTGGTATAAGTTATATTCTAGATAATTAAGTTGATATTATGACTAGAGAGCATTTCAGTGCCTACATTCCATTAAACAGAGTTTCATTTTGTACTGGAAGACAGTTTTTAGTTGGATGGATTCTGTAGGAGAAAATTGGAATTGACATCTGAACTTTGTTGATAATTCTGAAATTTTTTCCTATTTCATATGTAGATTTGACTGTAGTAACAATATAGGAAATTAATAGTTTTTGAAAAGAGACTTCAGTTTTGATTTATAAGGAGTTTTGATTTGATTTGTATAATATCCAGGATAAAATAAATAATACAGATATTCATCTTTTCAGAAATAGAATATGTCACCTTTTATCTGTAAAACTATTTTGTTAGGGACCATCTACTGGCATCTAAAACTCATTAGAATGTTGTATTTTATTTTGTTTATTTTTTCTTCCAGAATTAAATTGTAGGCTTCTATTGTACAAAAGAAAATATTCACTAAAGAGATTGCTGGTCTGGTTCCTAGATGTTGAATTTACATCAAACTTTGAACAATTTTCATACTAAAAATACAATATAAAAAATACACCATGAATAATGTTAGAACAATAAAATATGCAGCATGTCCTCTGACCTTCACATTTGGGCGTATCATGCACACCTCAAAATAAATAAGCAAATATTGATGTTTTAAAAATTCTGTACATGTAATTAATGTTCACACAGTGTTCTTGTTGAATTTTGTTGAATACTTGTCTGCAGTCAAATGATGACTGCAGTAGATGAGTAAGTGCATTTTCAGCATAAAATTTATTTGGTATTTTTTGTTTATGATAAATTGAGAATAAATGAATGAAGACACACAATGTAACTGACTTGTCAGTCTCTACTTAGAAGGATGATAGAAAGCTGGAGGGATATGTTTTTAGTTTTATATTATTCACAGCAATGGCTACAGTGTTATGCACTGTTACAGTTAATCTTTGTTCATAGAAGCAATTACATCAACACGATAGTAAGCTTTATTTTGTCACATTTCTTTTTTTCAAATTTATTGGTACTGACACTACTACCATGAACAATTTCAAGCTACAGCATAATGTGAGAAGAGTGTTGGGTAGAGTCTGAACTAGCACACCCGTATGTAATATTTGTGTTTAGTGATAATGACAGGTCTAAGTAACCTGAGAGTAAGAAAATAATACAATGTGATAAATTAAAAATAAAAGAGTTTTGAGCCCGGTAAGGTGATACATGCCTGCAAGTCAAGCGTGAAGCAGACAGAGCCCAAAGTCATCATTGACTACACAGTGAATTTTGGGAAAGATTTGGCTACATAAGACCCTTTTTAAAGATGAAATCTAACAAAACAAATTAAAACAAAACTCCTATGAAAGACACAATGTCAACATCATTAACAACAAATGACAAAAGAAGTTTAAAAGCTTATTATTGTGAGATGGCTCAGTGCATAACACCACCTACTTCTAAGACTTGGACTTGACTTCAATCTCTTGGACTTGCATGGTAGAAAGAAGGAGTCAATCCCCACAGCTTGTCCTCTAATTTCCAAATAGTTTGTGGTATTTTTATTTTTATTTTTTATTTTTATTTATTTATTTATTTTTATTATTATTATTATTATTATTATTATTATTATTATTATTTTATTATTATTTATTTTTTGTTTTTGGTTTTTTGAGACAGGGTTTCTCTGTGTAGCCCTGGCTGTCCAAGAACTCACTCTGTAGACCAGGCTGGCCTCGAACTCAGAAATCCGCCTGCCTCTGCCTCCCAAGTGCTGGGATTAAAGGCGTGCACCACCACCACCCGGCGTCTGTGGTATTTTTAGTTCCTGCACTCTCATGGGTATGCACACAAACTCAAATAAACGAATACAATAAAAAGAACTTATTACCACGTACTAAAGATAATTTCCTCAGATAATTTAAAATATATTTAACATAATTTAATTTTAAAAAGTGTTTTACAACTGGCTTGCAAAATTCCTGAAAATTTAATCATTTAAATGTATTCAAATATAATCAGAAAATTAGAAATATCTCAAGGGAGTGGACAGACATATAGATAGATTACTATTATGGTAAACTACACCCAATTTACACACATAGGCACGTAGCTTGTCATGTCTATGTCATAACATCTAACTAAAGACAATAAAGCACTTATCTAGTGCCCTCTAGGCATGTATTTGTGTTAATGGCTGTGAGAAATGGAGGAATATTCATTTTAAAAGTCTCAGACAGCCATCATCTATTTGTGGGAAAATAAGGCAAGACTGTAATTAATACAGCAGGAAAGGAAGGTTTGGGGTATATAGATTGAGGTAAAGCACATATTAGCATGTGTGAGCCCCTGGCTCCCATTCCCAGCACCATAAGTAAGTGGAATGAAGTGTTAAAGTCAGAGACAGTCTAATAACTTTATCATGACTAGAATACAGTAAGACACATGTTAGGCAAGGTCAGACAAAACCAACTGACTGAGTAGATTCACAAAATCCAAAAGATTTAACTAGTTCCATTTTATCCAGTGGTGTGATACAACCCATGTGTAGTACGACATTAGAATTTTGAGTAGCCATGTACAGGATCAGTAATACGGGCTTTTAGACCACACTTTGTGATCTCAGCCTCCAACAGATCTATTTTCTTCAAAATCCTTCTTTTATGACACATTTGTTTTGAGCGTTCTCTTCTGAGAGCATGTCCATTCAGATGCCACTCTGCATCATCTGGTTCTGTTGAGCAACAAGTAAATATCATACTCTGTAGACTCAGCTAGAGCTTCCTTTCTGCATTCATTTCTTTTACAATGGGCTTGTAGTAAATATTCAGAAATGTAGCTGGAGAGGAGCTGAACTTCCCTCCAAAGTGAAAGTGTGCTCATGTAGATCTTACAGGATGCAAATAAAGTTTGAATTAAGCTACATGTCATTTAAAAGCTAGTATTAAACAAAAAGTAGATTCTGACTGAAAACAAAACAAAAACAAACCCCCCAAATCAAACTGAAACCAAACACAAATAAGTTAAACAAACAAACAAACAAACAAAACCCCCCAAAACATGGCAAACAGGAATGGTTTCTCAACACCCTGGGTTAATAAAGAAGAGGCACTCTCTCTCTGTCTGTCTCTCTCTGTCTCTCTGTCTCTGTCTCTCTCTGTGTGTGTGCACACGCGTGCATGTGTGCGTTCATGTGCACATATAAAAAAGTCCCTTGTTCTGGCTACAAGAGAAAAAGCAGAGAATACACATCCTTTAATTTATCACAGTTTCACATTTTCCTTATGACATACTCCTCCCTGTGCTTTGTCAGTGTTGAAGATCAAACTGTCACATAAGCTAGACAAGTGCTCTACATTTAACTTAATCCCCTAGCCCTCCTCTCTCTTAAAGCAAGTAGCACCCTGAGGGACAAAGCCTGTACCACAGAGGGAGAAGTACAATGCTGTGTGAGGCATGTTCAGCATTTTCATTCTGCTCCTCTAAGTTCTGGAAGACACTGCATTTCTTCAACTTGCCATACTATCCTCGTGTCAGAGCCTACGAATATGCTGTGCTCTGAGTGTTTCCACATGCACTCTTTGCTTATAAAATGCCAACTTATTCTTTAGATCTCATTTTTCCTCATTTTTCTCAGATTTGTGGGACTCAGTTTGAATCTCTCACCTGCAAAATCAGTTGTCTGTTTTGTTTCTATGTTTTTTTTTTTTTTTTTTTTTTTTTTTTTTTTTTTTTTTTTTTTTTTTGCTAAACTTAAAACCCACCCTCACTTTAAACTTCATGAAGGATCGAGAATGCCTTATTGGCCCTTGTCTCATCTCATTCAGTATCTGGGCATCAGGTACATTTTCTTGAGTTGGTGAATAATTTGATTCAAGAGGCAGTGTCGTCTGTAATACTTGCTGTATTTCTTCTTCCTCTTCCGCTTCCTCTTCTTCCTCCTTTTTCTCTTCTTCCTCTTTTTCCTCTTCTTCTTCCTCTTCCTCCTTTTCTTCTTTTTTCCTAATCCTCTTCTTCTTCCTCTTCCTCCTCATATATATATATATATATATATATATATATATATATATATATGTATACTATGTATCTATATATTCTATCTATCTATCTATCTATCTATCTATCTATCTATCTATCATAGATACCCGGCTTCTGTGACCTCTCCTTATTTTCTTTTCTAACTACTTCACACCTCTCTTTCTATTTTTCAGTAGTGGGCATTACATTCATGGCCTTGCATGTGCTAGGCATATACTCCACCACCAAGCAGTCCGCATCCTTTATAGTATACCATTAATTTATATAACTATGACTTCTGATATATTTTTGAGTGCATATCCATTTGTTCCTATTATGACTAGCAAACTAGCTTAAAGAGTCATTTACTTCCAAACCAACAAAGTGTTCTAACTGACACTTTTGTGCCTTTTCCACCTACTTCTCCAACTAGAGTAACATCTGCACTCTGAAATGCAGAACTAGGAATGCCAAATTCCCATTTGCAGTGTCATCAGAATGTTCCTAGTGCTCCTGCATAAAAGTCAAGACTTTGAGAAGGACCTGAGAGATCTCTATGTGGCTGAGTTTGAGCTATATTTCTAGTTTCATTTAGCAATATGATTCTGTAACACAAGACAGTTATTTCAGTGTCTTTAGCACATCTCCATAAGGCACAAAGCCTTCTACATTTATCTATCATCTACTATCTATCTATCTATCTATCTATCTATCTATCTATCTATCTATCTATCATCTATCTATTATTTATTTATTAAACAGGAAAAACTCCTAAACTCTATTCTCAGAAAATCTGTACATGTTTTCACTGTCTCAGGACACCTTACTTGCTACATTTACATTTTGGAAGAAAAGTCTCTGTCTTTTCCTCTCCTTTCTTTGCCTTCCTGTCTCTGCTTTTTTTTCTTCATGGCTGATGCTGCTGATCAAATCTAGGGCATGCTGGGAAAGCACTCTACCACCAAGTCCTCCACCATTGTCCATAGTGTATATTTATAATTGTAATTTTGGAATTATATCATTATGTAGTTAATATCCAACTTCCCAAGTAGAATATAACTCTCACAAGGAGAGGAACTGTGGTTATAATTGTTATTGAATATTCCTTGACTTTGGTTTGACGTAACACACAGTAGGGTATAATGAAGTGTTTACTGGACAGATGAGTATGTTCTTTCTTTATTTGGTTTCTCACTTCTTTCCGTCTCTCCCTTCATCTTATTTCTTCTGTTTTTCTCTTTTCTTTGCTTTTCTTTATTTTTTGTCATTATTGCTTTTTTGGGGGAACATACTCATAAATAATGAATGGCCTGATTTCCTTTGAATTGATCAAGAAAACCAGACAGTTAAGATAATAAGTAATTATTTTTAAAACTTTATATTTTCAGTTGCTAGTGAGTATAACCATAGTGATTATAATCATATCAGTAAAGTATTAAAAATGTCTCATCTTAATGTGACTGTCTTACATTTTGTAGTCCAAAATATACCCTAGATTTATTAAAAGGAATAAGCATTGTGTACTTGCATTTTTTTAGTGTTTAAGGTAATATTGAAAACATTCCAATTATCTGCTTGAGAACAATAAACATGCTTTGCCCTACATCCTATAGATTCTACTTCCTAGTCTATAATGAAATTTTACTCAGTTTATTTTAGAAAATCATCTACCTAACTAATGATTTAATAAACTATTTGTAGCTGCATATAGTGTTGGTGTTCAACTTAAGAATATGGAAGCATGTATATTTAGAAATAATAAAAATAATATAGATTTATTTTTGGGGGGGACACAACTGATTATCAAAGAGACAAATCTTTTGTGTGTCAAGCCATTATTTAAGAACAGTATTTGGAAAAAAGTATTTTATCCTTTCATTTGTAATATCTCAAACTTGTCTTCGGCAGGAGAGATCAGATATTTAAATCAGACTGTGCATTGTACTACTTCCCCGGAAGGTAAATTTGTGAGTTTTAGATAAATGTCACATATTCTTGTTTAATTATCTCCGTATCTATAATACAGCAGGGGAGAGTGACAGCTGTGTGGGAATGAGAGCAGGACCCTCTTGCTGGTTTTGGCAGAGTGCAGTAGTTCCAGTTTCTCTGTTTACCATGTGCCAAGCACTGGATCAACTTTCAAACACTTTATTATAGTTTAATGGGGGAATCATTAGTAGATGAGTTTAACAGACCCAAATGCTAGACACTCAGTGGTTTATTTTTCAAGATTAAAATAAAGTCTCTTTGTAACCTTCAGTAGTTCAAAGCAAATTTGCATACAGCTGTATCCAGTTAAGTGGCTTTCAGACTTCTTGTTACATTAAGAATGTACAAGCATTAAGAGTGCTTGTAATACAATTGACTTTAGGCTGAATTTTACATTAATGGCCTCCTTTGTTATTTAGCTGGCATTAAAGGCTTAAGTACAAGAAAATCCATGTACAAAGCATATTATTTTTATTTTAATTTAAATTCCCAAGAAATTCAGTGACTAAAACGTCCGTTATGCCATTTGGAATAATTTTTTTCTCCCTAAAGCATTTTGTAGTTAGAGACAAATGTCAGCAGAATTGTGAAACGCAGCTAGCTCAGGATTGCTGAGCAAACTGATAAAGCCAACAGTGCTACAAATTTTAACCACAGTGGCCAGGGACAGAGAGCTGAGTGGTTAGCATGTCTCTTACTATGTTTTCTGGAAAGGGGCCATTAATGCTACAAGGAGGAGAAATGGTTGGGGTTAGAGCATTAACACAAGGACCAGCATCTCAGAGGTCCACTGCCTCTGCCAGAGAAGTGTGTTTCCAAACAGACTGTAGAAAAAATTCTCTAGACACCATTTCTTTAACAAATGCTTGCATAATATGCTCTCTCTCTCTCTCTCTCTCTCTCTCTCTCTCTCTCTCTCTGTGTGTGTGTGTGTGTGTGTGTTTTATTGGTGCCATTAAGTGAAGCTATTGAGTGACTGACACAATATATAATTCTATAGAAATGCTAGCATATTCACACAAGAAATATTTATAGTTAATTTTAATAGTACAACCTGTGACTATATCTATCAAAAACCATGCCATTATTATGCACAAGTTTCCAGGACAGAACTCTGCCTTCCTTAATATGTGAGAAAGCAACAAACATAACTGATAATCTTTGATCTTTTGGTGTCCACTATAGTCTCCATTGTCTTTATTCTCATTGAAATTACTCCACATAAGGACATAGATGATAAAGAATGCTACATTGAGTTTTGTGATCAACTCTGGAAATCTTATCTTTTTATTGCATTTAAATATTCCTCTTTTATATACTTCTATCTTTTTTTTTAAAGAAATAAAGTCTTGTACAATTAAATTGGAAGATCCAGACAGTTGGGTTTAAATTATGGAATATTTATTACAAAATCATTGCTTCCATATTTCCTCAGCTATTGTTATGAGAGTGCTTAAAATCGACTTATCTGACATCATTTGAGAAGTGAATTTTAGAAAGGTAAAAATGAATATGGGTAGCTACTGAGGTTTAAATTGTGTATATTGATCAGGAATATGACATTTCTGGACCAATAGTAAACAAGAAGACTATCGGTAGCCTAGATAGTAGAACCAAACGAAACATCTCAGAGAGCAAACAAATGTAGCAGCGACCTCCCAGAAGGAGAGCAGAGCACAGTTACTTCATCATGCATCAGGAAGTGCGACACTAGCATACCAGAAAAGTTGGCTTCCAGGATACGATGCAGTGGCTTACTCACTGCACCAAGACAGATATTATTAAGTGAAAACTATTGTTTTTCATGTTTTAAAGGCACATTTTGCTTGTGTGATTGTCTAATCCCAGAAAATGATTACTCCATCTTTCTTTCTTTTTTTTTTCTTTTCTTTTTTTTTATTTTTGTTTGAGAACATCTAGAAAGGTCCAAGAGGTATACCCTAATCATCTAAATGATCTAAATTACTCTTCAGAATGTCTTATTCTTTAATGAGAGTCAAATTATAAGATAGAAGCCAATATGCACAAACCTGGAATTACAAACTTACAAAGCTACAAGATCTGAGTTTTTAAAAGTAAGTTTGATTCGCATGTTGTAATTGTCATCTCCAAAGTCATACTGCCTTATTCTGCTAACCTAAGTCTAGTTTTGGAAGCTTCTAGCCTTTGTACAATTTTATCTAGTACTAGAATCCCTTCAGCCCCTGAGACTTACTGCTGAATAAGCTCACTCTTTCTTATTCTTTCTGATGTCTGGCTGTCTGGTTCAACTCAACTGTGTTGGCTCAAATGTGCTCCAAGCTGACTGATTCAATCTGGCTTCTCTCTTGACCTCTGACTGAATTGATTTGCTTGGCTTCATACTAACTTTGGCAATCTGTTCTAATCTTTGGGATCCTTTTCATTTTGTCTCATTCTGTCTAGCTGTTCTCTCTCTACAACCTGTCCCTCAAGTGGATTCCCTTTTCTCTCTCTTCTTGTAAGAGTTGGGAATATCATATTCTGTCAAGTCTTTCTCTGATATATCACTTTGTCTGCTTCTTAATTAGATATCACTTTCAAACTGTCTTTCATTGTTTGGTATTAAAGGTATGTACTGAGGGCATGTCTGCATTCCAGCCAGATCACACAGACCTAGGAGGTCTTTGGATGGGATCAGACCTGCCATGTTGCTAGATTAAAATTCCTTTACACTAACTAGAAAATGCATGTAAGTGAACTTGACCAGTGGGGACTGTAGCACACTAGGATCCTCATGTCTTATCTGCCTGTGAAGTGGTTTATGGATGTAGACATAAAGGTTTGTTATAGTTAGATTTTAGAATAACTAAAATTTTATAATTATTATTAATAGAAATAAAACCTCAGAGTAGCTCTAAAATATTGATGGGTCATATCTATAACTTTCTGTCTTTATGGTATGTACTTTGCTTGCTCTGTAAGCATTATCTTTGCATCCCCTTTTTTGCACCCCGTATTGATTCTTTACCAACTTTACAAGGACTGCATTGCCATTTTCCACATTTGTTCCAAAATGTTTCTGCTTCTTGTAGGACTCTTATCTTACCTTCCACTCGATTATCTGTCTCTACCTTGATTTTAGAAAGTCCTGCTTGGGAACATCCCTCTGGAATGTTTTGTTTTCGCAAACCCCTAAGATTAGATAAAGATTACTTTTCTTAGAACTTTATATTTTTTGATTATTCTGATCACCCAGATGTGTGTGTGTGTGTGTGTGTGAGAGAGAGAGAGAGAGAGAGAGAGAGAGAGAGAGAGAGAGAGAGAG
>JANHMN010000020.1:17483648-17494699 GCA_030674055.1 Rhabdomys pumilio | reverse complement strand
GAGAGAGAGAGAGAGAGAGAGAGAGAGAGAGAGAGAGAGAGAGAGAGTCTGGTGATGATTTGTTTATTCTCTACTTCACTGGATTAAGAGTATCACAACTTTTGGGACTTTTATTTTATTGAATACTATTTTCTTTGTAATTTAGTACACTACATATACAGGAGAACTAACTCCAAACATAGCCTACCAAAAGCATTGTTAATCTGTGGCTAAGGGGCACGTGGGATCTATCCATGGTCCTGAAAAGTATTTGTGCACTGCCGAGAAAATTTGATTGACATATTTGGGGCAGGCAACATGGTTGACTAGCACGAACAGGTAACAACTGGCCAGGGAGATTCAGAGATGAGAAGAGAGGGAACTCGAGGAATTTATATATATATATATTGATACCCTTCTACAAATATGATTTTCATTACATATATAACAATCTTTTTAACATCCCAGTGACAGATAGTATTGCATTAATTTACAGTTAAAATTGACATTTGAAGCATTTATTTCCAGAAAGTGCTGATTCTCTGAAGATACTAAGATGACAGTCAAACAATAGGTTTTTAAAAAATAGTCTAGGATATACTTCCCTAACACAAGATTCAGGATAAAGAGAATTTGATAGAACCCCTTGAATTCTTCTTGACTAAAAGTAGGATTACTTTCCCAAATTTGGACAAGAAGTGAAAATTTTTAGTTGAGGCAACTGAGACAAGGATGCATTAAAGAGAAACAATGAGTAAATCTGTGAGGCTCATGCAATATGTAGTATACATCAAATATACTTATTTACCTGCTTTTCAGAATCAATTTTGAAGATGATAACTTTATAGTAGAAAGTTGTGAACACATTACAGAAACATTAGATCCTGAATTCAAAGCATCTTGGTTTTTAATCTTTAAGAAGTATGTTTGATGAGGGAATAATTTCATAATTGTAGAATATTTTTTTATGATAAAGAATATTAGAAATACCGAAGACCCTAATTATTGACATTCTCTGAGTTTTTCTTCTAAATAACTTCATTCTGGACTGGTGATATATTATTTGCAAGGAATATTCAAAGTACTCAACATCCTTCTTCATTTTGAAATGCCTATCTTCCTCTTGGAAAAAAATGAAGTACAAGCTATTCTTAGGTTATTCGGGAGTAGAGATTGGTATGGGGCTGTGATGAATGATCTCAGAAAAAAACAGTGGTCAACTTCAGAGGGACAGGAGCAAGCAAGAGAGGACAAGAGAAGAGGAGGAAGAGGAAGACAAGGAGGGCAAGGAAAATGACGAAAGGCTTATGTTCAAGGTCAAAGTGAATGAGACCTATAGAAACTTGGGTATACCCTAGAGTTGTGCCACTAAGTATAGTTTGTGAAGAAGCAGAATATGGAAAATTATGCTTCTTGTCAAGTGCATGCAGCATCACTCATTCTATATTGTTCATAATTGACAGATGAAAATCTTCACTGGCTATTGCTTTTAAATTTTCACTAATCCTTCTTAACTGGCACCATCCTAGTCTCTTCCAGTTGCAACTGAATAAATGGTGTAAAAAACCATTCTTTCCTGAGCTCTGATTTTTCTTGGCATTGGAAGAATTACAGAGCATGTTAGGTATTTGAAGGTATTTGGATCTGGCAGTTATATTAAAACATTCTAATATACGGGATTAGAGAGATGTCTCAGTGTTAAGAACTTGCAGAGGATGTTTGTTCCCAGAATCTGCATAGTAGCTTACAACTTTCCATAACTCCAGTTCCAGGAAGTCTGATCCTCTTTTCTGACCCCCTAGGTTGCCAGATACCCATGTGGTATACAGACATTCACAGGAAAAAAGCATATATGTAAAATTAAATGAATTCATAGAAAATTTAAAAACTAAAAAACTCTATTAGTAAAGCTTTGCTCAAACATTACACAATGAAGCTGCTAAGATCATTATATGCACATACAGATATACATTACATACATACATACATACATATTATATACACATATATAATTTTTAATGCATATATATTTGTGTTTACATATGAATAAATGTTTATACAGTATACATACATGTCATAATATAGTATCTGTATGTATATAATGATATATGTGTGTATACACCACATAGACATCCCCACACACATACATATGATTCTGAGAAATAAGTTTCACTGTATTTTATAATACATTCAATGAATAGATCAGTTTTTACTCCAGTTCTTTCTTGCAAAGAATGACAAATATGTAAGCATTAGATATGGGAAATCATCATCTGAGAGTCAGTATCCTAACAAGAAGCTATTAATTATATTGCATGAAAGACAAATACAGCATAACACCTGATGTCACTTTCTGCTAATTTCAATGTGTGTAAGCTAATGGGCATAGCAGCTCTCAAAGCTGATTGCTTTGCAAGTACAGGGCTTAACTCAGAAATGGCAGTTGATTTCAGATGCACCTTTTGGCAAGGTATTCCAGTCACCGACCTGAAATAGAGTGAAGCTGGGGTAACCTAACTATAGGCTTCGAAAGAAATGGCCTTAGAGCAGTGGCAACATTAGCTTTAGCAAAACAAGATTTGTCATTCTTCTGTGGTTTCAGCCTGCTATAAATAGAAACTGTTTAAAAGGTGTTATTTAGTAGTTTCCATTATGCAGCTGTCTATTTAAATCATTTAATTTTGGAATCTAATCCAACTTCCAGTCTCCATCGGAGACAAATAAGAAACCATATGTGACGGCGTCTGTGAAATCTTCCTTTTATTTATGACAACATTAAAGTAAGACTCTGATGTCAGTTACTGAACAATAATAGGCCTTCTTATATACCTATAGTGTTGGATTACTTGGGCATATCCCTCAGTGGTATCTTATACCTACTGCTGTTTCCTTCATTATATACAGATGCACAGCAGTGGAGACAGTAATAGTCTTTCTTAATTAAATAAAGCTAAATGTTAATTAGTCTGAAAAATTGATTTATTTTCAGCGCATGATGCTTTCCATAGTGGGACTCTCGCTTTAAAGAACAGGTTGTGTTCTCATTTAGAACTTTACAATTTCCTCCTTTATTTTGGGTTTGTATTTGGAGTCTTGTGGTGGGATCTAATCGTCATAGAGAAATTATAGGTCTACAGATGTTTTCAAGATGTTCCTCTGTCAGTAGCAGATTATCCCCTGTAGCAAAATCTCATTAAAGTGCAATTTAGAGAGCTCTGCTGATGTTGCCATCAACCAAAATTAAAGGCATTAATTTTTCAAAGTTCACAGAAGTCCTTACATAAATGATGTAGCAGTTTGCAAGAACAATTTACAGAAGTGTTATTTGCAGAATTAACCTACATTAACAGAACAAATGTTGTAAGGGTGGGAAGAGGGCTGGGCAGTGAAATTGCAGCTGCTCCATTGTACATTAGGTGCCTGATGTAAAGAAGTGTTGAAATGTAACAATGACTGCTTGCTGGGAGAAAAGTTGAGAAGGGAAAACAGGAATCTGAACGACTTCGCTAAATAGTTATGCTTACAATAGTGATCACCCAGTTGGGGACACCCAGTGAGACCCTAAATTCTACTTTGAAACATCTGTAGTCAATATCTTTTAAAATATTCTCATTTGGAGAATGAGTTTATGTAGCTCATGTTGTGAATATCTCTCTTCCATAAACTTCCAAATGTTTGAGAATTTATTGTCTGATTGTATACCTAGGAATTACATACCACCATGGTGTTGGTGGCACTAGGCATTAAGATGTGACTTTCTTCTTGTGTACGAGGTATTATTTTACCCTATCACTATTGTGTTTCTTCCCCAAATGTCTGATCTCCTCCACCACATTCTTAACTATTGAGCTTAAAATATCATAGCAGAAACACAAAGAGAATTGGATAGACATTTCTGAGATTAAAAGCAGGACATCAGGACAGCAATTATGCCACCATGTTTGTTTCAAAAGACTGGTTGTTGACCTTCCTGTTCACCAGTCTTGAGTTTTCCATTCTTTTCTCTGCTTTAGTTATTTCAGTCTGGATGTGTCTCCTGTTGTGCTCTCAGCCATTTTTCTCTGTCAGGCATACACTCTCCTGGATCTATGGTTAGATGCTTTATATTTTAGGAAGTCTGGATGATGAGACTGGTTGGAGAGGACAGGATGATATCTGTGCCTGGGAAATCTTGGTCAATGACAAACACAATCTGTCTGTTTCTAGTGAGTATATAATCATTGAGTATGAAGTTATATTCCCAGTGAATAGGTGTGCATTGGCCTCAAACAATCATTCCACGAATGCAGTCATACCATCCAAATTCCTGTGGCTTGTATCATACATTCTACACTCCATTGCCTTTGTTTGATTGGATCATAGATGCCACACTCCATTTCTTTTGTCTGAACTTTCGGTGTTTTTCCTGCTTAATTTCATAAGTGATTATTATTATTATTATTATTATTATTATCATTATCATTATCATCATCATCATCATCACCACCATCATCAATCCCTTTCATATTTCTCTTGAATCAGGGTTGGTAGGTTTATGGACTCTGTTTAAAAGTTGATAACTGATGCATTAATATGATAAGTATCTCCTTTAGACATTTTTAAACTTTTCAAAGAAAAGCCCAAGAACACTTTAAAATATAAACTATAACTAGTCAAGCATGGGGAAGTCTGGTAAGGTTCTGTTTGCTTTTACTAGTATGAAATTTAGGTTTTACAAATAAAGTTTGGTGATTGGGAATGTTTGTCACCTAATTAATTAAAGTCCCTTAAGGGACCAAAAAGTGTCCATGACTTATCTGTTGAGAATTTCAAAGAAGATATCAATTATATCTTCCAGAATGATGGGACCATCTGACAACTAGAGGCTGATTTCAAATCATCAAATATTGGTAGGGACATTAAGCCTTGCTCATTTGCATAGCATCATTATCACTAATACAAAACACACATTTGGGAAAAGGTGAGTGTTCTTGGTTCACTGATGTATGAAGATGCTCACTTAGATACCCTGTAACAGTTACAACAGGAGGGTCTACAGATAGCAGTCACACCTGCCTTGACATGACAAAGACAAATACTATTATTATCTCTTGGACAATAAATATGAGAGACTAATATTACAATATCACAATAGAATATGAATTTGTCTGGTAGCCATAAGTTCTAGGAAAAACATCGTTGAAAATTTTCTAAGAATTTTTTTTTTTAGAATTTGTTCCATAGTGGCTTCAATAATCTAAAGATATGTGGTCAAAGGCTTTCTTTTAGACTATGAGTTCAGAAATTTTCTCTTTTAGAAAAGACTTGTACTTTGCTCTAAGTAGCTTACAGAAATAGTTTCTCATGTTTTATTTGTGTTTTATAATACATTTTTTTTAGATTAGGCCTGAAGAGGTAACCAATAGGTTTAGTAACAGTCTGAAATAATGTAAATATGTGTATTTACATGCAACATCGTTGGCACAATAGAATTTTAAGTCACGCTAATTAAATACAATGTTAATTAAAAAATAGAATTTCAGATATAAGTAGTTTTACAAATAACTTGAGAATACTTACGGACAATAAAAATCATTCATGAGTTGAATTCTCAAAAGTGCCAGTTAAGCAATAAAATCTTGAAAGAATTGATGTCCTTATATAAGTTATATAATATATTATAAATGTAAAATTACTAAAATTCTTTTGGCTTTTGTCCTTTCATTTGGAAGTGGAGGAAATGTGTATTCAGCTTGGTTGGATGAATTCCACTTCACAAGGCAAATTCCCTATCGAAGACAAGGCACGAGAGCACACTGTGGAGTGCTCTCAGTTTCTGCTGTTGACTAACAGTTTCGACAATCATTTACTATTGTCATTTCTCTATGTGTGACTCACTACCATACTTGAAGCCTATACACCGCTACAGCTTCCAACCCAGCAGTGTTTCCTAGTTCCCTTTTACCCCAGTGCTGATTTTAAAAATTAAAATATGAAATATTAGTTTCCATTACAGCATTTTAAGCTGTTTTTTTTCTTTTCATTATTATGTCTTCTACTCTCCTTCACTCTCCTTGCAATCTCCCACATCCCACCTGCTTTCTGGTTCTGTGACCTTTCCATCTTCTCTTCCTTTCTTCACCATCTCTCACTCTCCTTTCATGGTCTCCTAACTAGTTTTATAGTCACCTTCTTCCAAGGCACTCAGATTCCGAATAGTTTTCCCTTTTGAAAAGCTTCATCCAATCATCTACTTCCTAGGAGAGTTTTGTGGATTAAGTCAGAGCAGCATCCAGTACATAGCAAATATTTCGTAAGTTCAGTAAAACCTTATTGCAGAGCTGGGAGTGAGAAGCACAATAGTTGGAAATTTGCCTTCCACACACAAACCCCTGGGTTCAATTTCTAGCCCTGCAAAGGGAAAAAAATGTAAAAAAAAGAAACCTAGTTATTATTGTTAGATGCAGAAAACAAAGGCAATTTCCAAGTGTTCCAGGTCAAGGTTGAACATGGAAGATGGTTGCACTTCCTCCTTTGCTTTCACTCGAGGTCTGTACATGCCATTAAAAACACATCTAGATAACTTGTTTGAGAAAGACATTACAGTGTGGACTAAAGAGAATAGGATGCTTCTTATTTTTTATTTTTTTCAATGTTAGGAATAGACCAGAGGGTATGCTAGGCAGGCACTCTATCTCTGAGCATAACTCACTTCCAAACAGGAAAATTTTAATAAATATTTTCCTGAAGCTTACAGTGCCTTTGATAGGAGTAAACGTATCATTTTCCACTCAATAAGCTTTAGCATATGCATGTTTGCATCCTCTCTCTCTAGAGTGAACTCGATACATCATTTGCCTGTTTAAATTTGGTTTAGGATGTTCTTAAAAGTGTAATAACAGATATTCTATCTAAATTTAACATGCACCATCAAGTGGACTTAGCAGTTTGTGTATATGTAACGATAATAATTGAAGGTGAGATCATGATTTGAGATAGAGATAAGAATGGGTAGAAATGGTGTAAACATAGTGCTCATGTGTGAAATTCTCAAAAAATAAACAAAAACAAGATTATAGAATTATCAGTGTACATCAAGTAGAGAGTCATTTCTTAACCCCAAACAAAACTATCCTTTGGACAATAAATAAATTAAACTTTGTATCAGTTAAGTCAAATAAAGGTTTATATTGGGAAATGTTAACTATTGATCTCAGTATAGTTAAGGATCTTATACTGAAAGGTAGTCTTTCTGTCTCTGTCTTTGTCTCTGTCTCTCTCTCTCACATACACACATACACTGAACACACATACAAATACACACACACCAAACACACACACAAATATATACACACAAATACACACACAGAAACACACACACACACACAGACACACACACACACACACACACACACACACACACACGACCAGAGCAAATAAAAGGAATACCATGAAGAAAGAAAGCATGGTGGGCATACAGAAGAGGTCCTGGCTACTGTAGGCACTGGAAGCAGAAAAGCTTGAGTATAGTCAGAAGCACAGAAGGGGACAGTTGATATTCTCAACATAGTAAAATTTAATGTTTGCCTGATATTTGGAATGTCTAAGAAGTGAATAATGCATGGAAATAAAGTTATCCTATATATAAAATTAGCTATTTGGATATTCATTTAGAGAATATCCCAGGAAGCAAATATAAAGGCTAAAAACAAAAACCCAAGTACAGAACCTCTTAGTAGTGTAATGAGTGCTTGGAACCTATGAATGCTTTAGGACTAGGCCAGAAAAATTTTTTGGAGAAAATGTCTCCTTTATATATGGAAATTGTTTATTATGCTGCATTAGACACAGAAACGTACAAATAACAAATGTCTAAGGATTGTCAAACATGGGGTCTGATGGTCATTTCAAATGGTCAACCCTCCTTTTCTCTGTAAGATCTTGGCTAAAAATGTCTCTATTTTCTTCCTCCCTTTCTTTTATAAGGTATTCTCAACTGTAAGTGTGGTGAGCAAAGCCTGATGGTAGTAACATGTATCTCTATGTAACTGAACTTTTAGAGCTATGAAAATCAAGTAACCACTGAGTTGACAACTTTGAGAAGAATAATTGGCTTTAAAGAATGTGTGAACTTGCTTTTGAGTTGAACCTAGAACAAAATGACAGGAGGAAATTACAAGTCTTTAGAATACATAGACCTATGGAATACATAATTACTATGCTGTTTTGACCAAGATCAAAATTACTTTTTCTTTTAAAGAACTTAATCAAGACAGACAAAGTGAGAGATGTATTCTGTAGTGACAGATGGACAAAAGTTGTCTTTTGAAACTGTGAACCATTTATGTTTGGGTGTTGGCTGTTTAAGCCAGGTTGTTCTTGCTAGGCCTGAAACTAAGACCAAACCACTTAATAAACTCCCACAGTCCTTATCTTCTATAATGCTCCATACTTCAAATGAGGTTGTGTTACCTATAGCAATTCTGTCACCTGTGAGTAAGAATGTTCTTGTGTAATCTAAGGACCTTTTGATAAAGCTTCAAGTCCAAGACCATTTGCATGCTGGACTCTTCATTAGTCTAATGGAAGCATCTCAGTCTTTGGAGGTTTGTGTAACAGGGCTGGCTGCTGTGACTGGAGAAATTAAAAATAAAAAGCATGTATATGTCACTTCTTTCTCTGTCTCCTTGTATCTGTCTAAATCTCTAGGAATGTGTTTGTATATGCTGGACATATCACATCTATTTTTTAAAGTTTTTATATATGAATACAAGATAAAAGTATATAATTCATTTTTAAATCAGTATTGTTTGCTGAAGCCAAAGGACATAGATGTATATGCACCCAGTTTTACTTCAGCTTTCCTTTTCAATCCTAGCTCAGTGTCATTGTTAATTCTTCCCTGTGAAAAACACACATCTTCTTGGAGCCATGCTTCAGGTCGCTGAGGAAAACAGCCAAACAGAATGAACTATAAATCTGCTTCACACGTCCTCCTTTTTAATACCTTGTTTTTCTTCTATGCTTTTACTTTGGCCTCTTTGCTCTTTGATGAAGGAATCTTTACTCTTGTATATTTCTTTCTTCTAATTATTGGCACCTGTGCACTGGCAAATAATTTGACAACAGGCTTTGTGTATAACATAATAAATGAGGGTTTGACCACCTTTTGATCGACCCGTTCATTCCATCCCACAGGTGCATGAGATGGGAAATTAGTTAAGGATCATAAGCATGCCCTGACAATGAAATGTCACCCACAGCTCATGTCTTGACTGCTTTGTCTCAGCTGGCTACCCTGTGTTAAAGGCAATGGAGGCTCTGGAAGGAGCCTGGCCTAGTGGGTAGGTCATTGGAGGTGGGATTTTTCACATTCTATAGAATATGCCCTCAAATAAAGACATTTATCATAGAGAAAGCTATGGGTTTCAGAAAAGTTAGGTTGCAAATTTGTAACAATGCCAAGAAGCTGTTTTTCTTCTAAGAAGACCTGGGTCAGAGTAAAATGTGAAGAGACTAGCTTTGTGTTTGCATGTTAGCGAGAGCAAGTGGGCTGGGCAGCACCTGACAGCTTGCATGAATTCTTCTCTAAGGCCTCAAACACTAAGGCTTTGGTTTAGCCCTTAATGGAATAAAAACGTAGATTTTTTTTTGTTTCTATCTAGAAAATATAACTTGAGTAACTTACAATAGCATTTCTATATTCACACGCTTAGTGTTCTTAGAAATTAAAAGACAGTGTTCTATTATTTTTTTTGCATTGACAAGAGAACATACACACACCCCATTCCACTTGAATTAATATGCTTATAATAATGTACATACATTAAGTATAGGAATTTTTATTATTACGATAAATATGTTAGATTTTATACAAAGTGCTTTTGTTTCAGCAACTATTTAAGCTTTTCCCTCTCTCCCCGATCCAGTGCGTATCACTTCTGTATAAAAATCCTGTCTGAGTGATTGGATTCCTAGAAAAATAATTAACAGTTTGTTTTACATGTTTTAGTCATTTCTAAATTACTGTGTATTGATACTTCCAAATAATTTAGTATATTTAAAAATATGGATCAATTTGTTCAACAATTTATTATGAGAAGTTGGATGAGGTTATATTTTGGATATTTGAATTGACCTACGGGCCTATATGGGTTTATTCTTAAGTCAGGAGCATACTTTCATTCTTTTTATTTTGTCTTGTTTGTTTGTTTGTTTGTTTTTCAAGACAGGGATTCTTGGTGTAGCCCTGGCTGTCCTGGAACTTGCTTTATAGCTTGTCCCAGACTCAGATTAAAGACTCTGTTTCCCAAGTACTCAGATTAAAGGCTTGTGTCACCACCACATAGCATTCTTGAGGGGATATTGGGAAGCTACAGTCTCTCCGGGATGGAGAGAGTACATTCAGAGGACTCTGGGCCATATGAGGTTTTGTGGGGTCATAGAAATAGTCCAGCCTGTGCTGGAGTCTTCTTATTAAAATTCTCAACATTTATATTATTTTCTATTCATGACACATACACTCTCAGGTTTTAAAATCTTTGTGTGTGCATGGAAGTGTGTGCAAATAATTTATAGCTGCAAAATGTATATTCCTAATGTCTTACCTCACCTGACTGATATTACTTCACCGGAAATAAGAGACAGTAAATGTGTTGGAAATAAGAGATAGTAGATATGTTGGAAATGAGTAAACATTTGGATGAAAAAGGCCCTGGGTACCAGCTCAGGTCACGATCTTCACTAGTCATAGGCTCAGAATCTTGAGTAAGTCACTTACCTTCAGCTACTGGTACATCTGTTGTTTTTCCTTCAAAGCAAACAGAACTTTAGAGCTGGAGGAGATCTTGAATAAGAGCAAGGCTTACAAATTTAAGTGTTTCCACTCAGGAGCCACAGATAGTGCAGAAAATGAGCCCAAATATGATGAAGACTGTGACGAAGCTGGCAACGAGTTGGCAGTACCATACCCAGTTGAAAATAGGCAGATCGTAGCTGATGGTTGTTTGTGGGAATTAGTCCACCTTTGATGGATCATTTGCTTAAAGAGAGAGAGAGAGAGAGAGAGAGAGAGAGAGAGAGAGAGAGAGAGA
>JANHMN010000020.1:17415411-17483638 GCA_030674055.1 Rhabdomys pumilio | reverse complement strand
AGAGAGAGAGAGAGAGAGAGAGAGAGAGAGAGAGAGAGAGAGAGAGATTGTCAGTCCAGATCTGTTACAAGGTCTCCTAAGTTTTCTTAAGCATTTGGGGAAAATACCACTGAAACAGAGCTGGTTGAGTTTGGTATGTAAATGAGGATCTTTAGAAGCAGGGTTGGACATCCTCGCAACTCTTCCTCTGTGCATCTCGCAGAGCTCACCAAACAGGTGGGTAGAACAGACCACTCAGTGGCTGCAGAGAAAGCTGCTGAAGACATTTGCTGATTTTCTTCACATAATTTGTGAACACTTTGAATTTTGGGTTGTGGATCCTTTGGAACTTGTGAAATTATGCTGGCGTACATGAATTTTTCAGATCACCCCTATTGAAATAGCATGCAACTCTTTCTGATTTGGTGATATATCTAAGAAATGAAAACACACACACACATCACAGAAGACTAAAGTTCAAACCTTAGAGCAGCACACGTGGTTGTATTGAAAGTAGAGTCTCTTGCCAGCAGGCACCTGGATACTAAAATATTTGTGTGTTAACTGATAAAACGGACTTTTCAAAAATCAACCAATAGATAGTTTTTGATTGATTTTAGCAAACATGGGAGGGAAGATTGAAAACTGTTATTTTACACACAATGTAAATGGAGAACTGAGGCATCTTTAGGAGTTCGCTTCCTGGGTGCTACCTTCTCTAGGCTTCTATCTTTTCACCTATGAAATGACAATGTCAGCATCACAGCCTTCCTGGATAGTTTGTTGTGAAGACTGGATAAATAAGGCTGTGTATTAAAAGTAGCTAAAAGAGCATTTATCTTATAAGGAGGGCATAGCGAATACTTGCTTCACCTGTGACATCAGTTCAAGACTGCATTTACTGTCTTGCTGTAGGAATAACTTTTGATGTGTGTGTGGGTTTGTGTGTGTGTGTCTTTGTGTGTCTCTTTCTGTGTGTGTGTCTGTGTGTAAAACATAGGTTGTTTAGTACAGATGATCCTTTACCAATGAGTTATGTATCTGTTATTCAACAGAGCCCATGTATGTCAACCATGCAAAATATTTGAAAATAAATTGTGCCAGTACTGATCTTGGAAAGGTATCCTTTGTTTATATTGTTCCAACATACAATAGATATCTCTCTCTCTCTCTCTCTCTCTCTCTCTCTCTCTCTCTCACACACACACACACACACACACACACACACACACACACACACACACATATATATATATATATATATATATATATATATATATGACATTTTTGTTTTTATAGATATTACAAATAATGGAGAAATTATTTAAGAGAATGCCCATAGGCTTATGCAAACATTTCACTTTTGTACATAAATGGGTTGAGCATTCTAGGTTTTATTATCTGAGTAAAGTGAAGAGTGATTGAATTTGTAAAAGATTAATCTGTTAATCTGCTTGGTCTTTAACCTTGTCATTCTACCTAGAGTTTTGTAAATTTAGACGCATAATGGTTTGTTAGAATTATTAGGTGCTTGTACATCAAAATACTATCAATTATATTTAATATTGTCCCAAATTACACAGTGTCCTGACCTAAAACATATTTAATGTGTTAAGTGCCTATAATTAGCAGAGCAGAGGTCAAATAGTGAGACCATTAGGTTCAAAACTTAAATGTCATGAGAGACTCAATGTCCCAATTTGGGACAATTATCTGCTCCATTGCTTTTTTGCTGTGACATGCTTCTCATGTTATAGTTAAAGCAGGTCTTAGGGAAGAACATTTAATTAATGTATTTTCATTTTCACTTCTTTCATTCGTGGTAATGAAATACACAGCAATGACAAAGTTGCTCGGTATGCAAGTCACTAAAACCTAAAAACATGATGTACAAGGAGCACAGAATGTGTTATTCGTTTTAACAAAGCCAATGATGACCACTTATTTTTATAGATGTGTTGGCATCATTAATTTTAATATTCTGAAATGTAGTGATCTCATGGAAGTGTTTAACATGGCATATTAATGGCAGATGCCATAAATTCTATGGACTCTATGTTCCTAGTTTCCAGTAGCTTGAACTCCCCAGTGTAAATGGAGATACAACAGAGGACTTTGTGCACAACTTTTAGTGGTTATGTAAGTGTGGATTCAATTACTTTTGAAATGATATTACTTTAAGAATTTAGGATATAATTCAGTATGTCAACAACTCTTCAGGTATAAAAACTACATCTTTATCCTTTGTAAGTCACAATGCCAAAGCAATGACTCATTATTTTTTCCCTTCTGAATTTACTTATTTTATAAAATAAACTATTCTCTAAAATATTATTTTATTTTATTTTATGAGACAGAATGTGTGTGTGAGAGAGAGACAGACAGACACACACATACATACACACACATGCAGAGAGAGAAAGAGAGAGAGAGAGAAAGAGAGAGAGAGAGAGAGAGAGAGAGAGAGAGAGAGAGATGAATATGCCATAGCACATGTGAAGTTCTGAGGACAGTTCTGGAAAATCAGCTTTGTTCTTTTAACACGGACTTTGAGGATCAAACTCAAGTTTCCAGGCCTTCAAGGCAAGTGCATTTTAGTCAACAGATAAACTTATTAGCCCTAAAATAAGTTACTTTAAAGTAGATAACTAACACTAAAGGCTTTAAAAAAGACATTTAGAAACTTACTATTGAAGAAGATACCACATACACAAATATATATATGTATATGTATATATATATATATATATATATATATATATATATATATATATTAGGTCGAGGTGGTGCATACCTTTAATCCAATCCTAGCACTCATGAAGCAGAACCAGGCAGATCTCTATGAGTTAGAAGCTAGCCTGATCTACAGAATGAGTTTCAGGACAACTAGGGCTACAGGGAGATACTCTTTCTCAAATACACTTCCCTCCCCAAAAGTATATGTTTAATGGAATTACCAATAATATTACCTATTTCTTTTGAGTTGTTGGCTAATGGATCACACAGATCTCTAAGCATTACAGGCTGTTGATACTCCTAGTTACTCTCCAGAACTAAACAGACCCTATTGCTGAAGATACTTGAAACACAGAACGTGAAAAACAACAAGCTGGTATTCACCTATAATCTCCATCCCTATTGGCTAGCATTCATGATTCTGGAAGGTGGGATGCAAGTTGTCAGAAGCGAGAAGTAAGCCTTGTACTCACCTGGCTGTGAACCATGTAAGCTAACAAATTGACTGGCCTGACAAGATAATCTCATTGGTGCAATTATGGTCCAAAGATTATGAGAATAACCACTCGTATTTGAACTGAATCAAAGGCCTGCTCCATGAAATGGAACACATACCTAGCACTGTGATAGCTGTGTGTATGTATATCACAGGCCCTGTGGAAGAACCCAATTTCATTTTTTCTGCTAAATAGATATAGTATTAAAGTATCTCCTGATGACTTATTTATTGTACCTATGGATCACAGCATCTGTCAACCCTTATCAGAGAGGCTACTCATTGCAGTGGATGGAAGTCAACACAGAGACCCTGAATTAATCAATGTGCAGAGAACAAGATTATAGAGCGCTCAGCTTTAAATCAGACATTTCTGCCACAACCCTCAGAGATCTATGTGAAGGAGGGTGAAAAGATTATAAGAGCCAAAGGCGGCAGGTGACTTCATGGAAACAGCGTTTTCCAGATATAACAGGGCAGGTGCACATGTGAACTCATAGGAATTCTGACAGCAGGTATAAAAGCCTGCAAACTCCAGCCAGACACAATCTCAGTATAGACAGGGAGAGGTAAATACGCAATCCCACCACTGTATGAAGGACTATTAGCATCTGATAGATTCTGGGAGAGAGATGCTGTTTTCTTTAATGATCTGACTCTCTCACAGCCTGACCACCCCAAATCCCAAATTAGCAGCACAACACAAACTGTATTCAGTGGGGGAAAAGTAATCTCAAAGTTAAGGGATAGGAAGGCTAAGGGTAGAATGGGGAGTTAAGGGGTTAAATATATTCAAAATACAGTATATGGAAATTTCAAATTAAAAAAAAATGAGTGGTTGGGAGGAGATGATAAAAATACTTCATGTTTTATTTTACCATTGCTAGGGTTTCACAAACTGCTCCTCACAGCTCTTTCTGAATGTTTGGCAGATACTTCATTCTGTTATTAAACAAGTAGATTTCTATTGGTTTTGAAAATAACAAGTATGATTATAAGCATTGTATAAATCATTTTCTGTTTAATGTGTTACATTTTTTTCATATATCTCCATGAGAGTAATCACTGGGAGGGCTGTAGGTTGAATAGGAGGGGCCACAAGAACAATGTCACTTTTATTTTACATATAGTGATAAATATCTATGCATTTGCAATGGACTATATTGCCAGTATAATCTCTAGCAGCCATCCGAGCAACTGTGATAGCCAGTGTGGCCACATCTGCTTCTTCAGAAGCATTGGGCTTTCTATAGAAGTCATATTTGCTTATTTTCTTGAGGAGGAAAACTTCATGACACTGCTGGAAGTACAGCTTGGGACTGAGCTTTTGTAAACCAGTTCCACAAGAGACATCCGGTTTTACAGGAGTAAGGCATCTCTTCCTGGATTCTCAGAGATATATTAAATATTTGGACAAATCAATCTCAGTATTTTGTTAGCACTCACATTCTTTCAGTAATTATTTCAGTGACTCAGTTGCTCCTTCAGACCTTGGCAACAAGGTCTTCAGTAAATTTATCTTTGCCAGTTGTGTGTAGGAGACACAAAAGCATTGCTTGTAATCCCAGTATGAGTTCACCAAAAGCTTGTAGTCTGAAACACTTCATTCACATTTGATTTGTTCTATATTGCTGAATTCACTATTGTGCATAGTGAGGTGGTCAAATCCAAGTGTCACACCCTCTCTTCTGACGGCTTCTTAATGTGCCTGAACTATAACTATAGGAACCACTTAATGCTCAAGCCTAAGGTAGTTCTCGGTGCTGGCTACTAGATTCTCACATATCAGGGAAGGATTCTCCTAGCAGCCAGTCCTGTATTGATGCAAATGTGCACAAATAGTGGACAATGAGACATTTTGCATAGACACAAAGGGAGATGCTCAGGACCAGAAAGTACAATTTGATACTGAAAAGAAGGGTACACACACAAGTAAGCAAAGGAAGGCAGCTAATGAATAAAACATCTTTTTCAGAATGCAGGAAAAAAAAATCAGTAGCACCATGTTAAAGCTGTTGCCAGGCAGCATATCTTTTCACAATAAACACTGTGAGTCAGATAACTCATGGAGACATGGAATTAGCAAATGTAACTGCTGTCAGGCAGATTCTGCTGGGTACAGAGAGCTCGCAGCTCTCGGCTCAGCACCAGGAATGCATATCTGCTTGTAACAACTTCTCCTTGAGCCACATCATTTGTTTTTGTCTCTTCATGGGAATTACTAGTCTTTATGTCTGAATGCCTCTTTATCTTGCAAAAGCCAGGATACAGACAGAGATCAGCATCACATTCTTCATGGTCTAGGGCAGAAAGAATGAGAATATCTTTGTTCAGGTGTGGAATGTTTCCAGAGAACGCCCCTCCCCCTCTCCCTTTACCCCCTTCTCTCTACCTTTCGCTCTTGTCTGTCCGTCCGTCTGTCTGTCTGTCTGTCTGTCTGTCTGACTTTCCCTTCCCGCTCTCTATCTCCTTCCTTTTCTGTCTGTCTGTAGACTCTCCCCCTTTCTTTCCCTCTCTCCTCTTTTGAGACAACATCTCACTATTCAGCCTTGACTGATCTGGAACTCTCGCAGACTCGACTGGCCTTGAACTCACAGAGAACCATCTGTTTCTGCCTCCCAAGTGGTGGTCCTGAGCCACCATGCCCAACCAGATAACTTTTATAAGTACGAAATGCTAGGGTGATGAGAAGACAATGCTATTCTAAGAGAAGACAGAATATAAAGAACAACAAACAACAACTAAGCTACAGATTTATTCATAAAACCAGTTAAGCAAAATAAAGAAAGCCCCTGAAATCTTGAACTCAACTCCATCTCTTTCCCGTGGTCAACAAGAAAGCCAGAAACATAGCGCACATCAGGAATAGCGATTGTCCTTTGGAGGATGAAACGGCTGTGGGGCCACCCACCTCTGAATGAGCAGTGCAGACTGGAAAAGCAGACTTTCAAACAGTAATTTGTTATCTGATATTCCTGGCAGAAATACAAAAACATACTTCCATCTCAAATTTATGGCACCATAATGTATTCCCTCTAAGCTCTACCGATCCTTCCCGTTGCCAAATGTGACCAGAGGATAATCACAGCGACTAAACAAATTAAATGTTCGGTTACAGACAAACTTGAAAAAAATGAGTAAGGGGAAGAAAATAAACCCAGACTGGTAATAAATTATTGCCACTTCAGGCTTTTTAGTTAGTAAGCTCAGAGCCAGGCTGAGAGGCTGCTGGATTTCACCAGAGTTGCATCTCCTTTGGAACTTGGCTGGTCTAACTGCCGCTCTCAAACTCCATTACGGCATGTGCTTACTATGCTTTAGAAAGCTATATTTCTAATATAATCTTAGATATTTGTCACAGAACACTTTGAAACACAGTCCATAGTTTGCAACAGCAAGATGAGAACCATAACAAATGTTTTGTTCCTTTAAGAGAAATAAGATTTCACCATTTCCCATGTCTATTGGATATAATTAAAGATTTTTGTCATGAACCCTTCCCTTGATTACTAAATGTTACGGTTTTAAAACATACTTGAAGGTACTTTTAAATTCCAAAATTTATATACATATTTTAAATTTAAATATATATATATATGTATATATACATACATATATATACATACATATATATATATATATATACATATATGTGTGTGTGTGTGTGTGTGTGTGCTGAACTTAATAGCTGATTTGGTGTCAACTAATACAACACTTTTCTTTTTCAGGAAATACAAAATAAGTTGAAAGTGTTGAAAAGCAACAGTCTTGAGGGGAGGAAAATGTCAGCTTATTTAAAAACCTTTAAAACATTCTTAATGGTGGATATGACACCTAGAATTTATAACTTCTGTAGAAGTTTTGTATAATTCTTATAATTCTCTATAAGAATTGCAAGGTGAGTTAGGTATGGTATCCCTATAGTGAGGCTTCTATCAAACAGACAGACAGATACACACACACACACACACACACACACACATACACACACACACACACACAGAGAGAGAGAGAGAGAGAGAGAGAGAGAGAGAGAGAGAGAGAATTGGAGAGTAACACCCTACAGTCTGATGTGACTTGCTCAGGTTAATCAATGTTGTCTGCTATAACTAGTCTAGTATAGCTCTAAAGCACAGAGACTGTAGTTTACACCAGCAATATTTTCTTGTGTATTGTTTTACCTATTTCATATTAAAATACGACATCGGCCTTAACACATAGGTTAAGGATAGGTAAAATTTAAACAACAAAGAGCAAAGCTTCAATGCCATTTCAAAATATGGATCTACACTTCATGTTTTTCTTCACTTAGTTTTTAAAGTTTATTGAGAAATAGATTCTGTTTAAACGTGTGACTCAAATAAGAAAAAAAGTACAGTGTAACGAATGTTAAATGCTAAATACTATACAGAGGCCACTCTATAGTTATGATTCATTTCTTAACTTAATCATGCCTTATTGAATAACTTCTTTTAAATACATTCTCATTGTATGCTGAAAGCGTGTATACTCTTAGAGTGATCTCACTGCTTAAGCTGTTTAAAATTCTAATAGAATAACTTTCTTTGTAAAAGAGCACTGGAAAGGTCTATAAATTACTGAGAACCTCAACTGCCGCTAAGAACTGACATGCATTAGTTGGTGATACTTAAGATACGGAGTGTGTTAAAATTGATCATTCATAGGACTGAAGAGGTAGCTTATATTTTAAGAGCACTGACTGCTTTACCAGAGGACCTGGGGGTTCAACTCAGCATCCGCATGGCAGCTCACAACCATTTGTAATTCCAGTCCCAGGGAATCTAATGCTCTTTTCTGGCCTCCATGGACTCTGTGAGCATGTGCATGGTGCGTAGAAATACATGTAGCAAAATACTCATACACATCAAAATATTCCTACATTTAAAATTGATCATTCAATTGTATACGTACATGTGAGTTTTTCCTAGATTACATTTTTAAGTTAGATTGGTTTGAAATATTTTTTGAGTGAATGATAACAGTGCTTTACTGAAGAAGACATGACTGGAAAGGAAATGATGAATGCCAAAACTCATTAAGAAATGCAAACTAAAGCTGTACATAGATACCACCACACACTTGATAAAATGAATTAAGTATATAAAAAATGACATTAACAAAATTTGGCAATCATGAGGAAAGACTGCATGCATCCAATACTCTGATGGTTAAAACATATTCTTCTTTTCTTTCCTCTTTTAAAATTGACAATAAATTTTTTTGCTTATACAAGGCATCCTGAAGATGACATTTTAAAATTACTTTTATTTTTTTTACAGTCCAGTCATTAACTCCCTCCTGGTCCACCCTCCCCTTCCCACAGTTCCTCATTTCATTCTTCCTCCCCCTATCTTCAAGAAGGTTTCCCTCCTCCCCCACCAGATTTCTCAAAGTCCTTGGGGCCTCAAGTCTCTTGAGAGTTAGGTGTGTCATCTTCCATTGAGGCCAGACCAGGCAGTTCTGTGCTGTGTAAGTGTCGGGGCCTTGTACCAGCTAGTGCATGCTGCCTGGTTGGTGGTTCAGTGTCTGAGAGATACGAGTTAGTTGAGACTGCTTATCTTCCTATGGGGTCACCCTCCTACTCAGTTTCTTCTACCCTTTCCCTAATTCAACCACAGGAGTCCCTGACTTCAGTCCAATGGTTGAATGTAAGTATCTGCATCTGTCTCAGTCAGCTGCTTGTTGGGCCTCTTGGAGGACGCCCATGCTAGGCTCCTGTTTGTAAGCACACCATTTTTATATACACAAAAAAGCATACTGGCGTGATCACTTCATCTTAAACCATCAGTGTTGGACAAGGCAATAAGTACATCTGCTAATGAAATGGAGATGTTGATAGTTGCTGTAAACTTTCACATAAGGGTTGATTAGAGTTACCAACAGTGAATGTACTCTCAATGTTATAGGTTCATATCAACAGAATTGCACTCCTTACATTCAAGAGAAAGTGCCAAATGGAAGTGGATAGTTCAGGAAGAGACTGGTAGAGGGAACGTATTCTATGGCATCAACATTATTCAAGCATTTCTGTCTTCCTTCATGACTTACCCAGATATTTAAAGTATGTTGATCCAAGGTTTCTTCACATGTGTGTCTTTAAGGTTTTCCCCATATATTTAGCGTGGTTTAAAAAAAATAATATTTAAAATGTACATTCTAAGTAATCTAAAACCCCATCACAAATTATGTTACAATAGAAATAGTAATTAATTTTGTTAACAGAAATTCATATCATTATAACAACTTGAGCCGTCCTTTGTAACTGCATGTTTTTTCCCCTATTGCTTTAAAGCTAATTTAAGCCACATTATATACAAAATTAAATCTTAACTTTTATAGCTACACCCTTGGGGTTCAATGAAAAGTCTTTATGAGCCAGAAATTAAAAGTCCTGGCTCAAAATACTATTACATTATACCGGCTATTATTAAGGCAATTTACAAAGTTGATACTAAAAGTATGCACATTTTTCATTGTTAACCCCCATATATCCCATAAGCCCATGGGACTGTTTGGTATATAATTTGGCAAATAAAATCAATTGAAAAGTAAATAGCAAGTCAGTAGCATTTATCACCAAAGAAAATTACACTATGCCAAGAGCAACATTTATTTAACCCAACATTGTTGTGAGTTATACAATTATATCAGAGTCATACTATGTGATTCCAGGGGAACATTTTGGGGCAGCATTTCTTAGCTATGAGGGGATATATTTTTAACTCGGGAATATTTTTTTTTAATCAGGGAAAAATGATGAACTATATAAAAATGTGCGTTTATTTAAATTTACTCCTTTAAAAATTTCTCTTGTAAAATTGTGGTGCTTCTAGAAATCTGATATGCTCCAGATATGTTTGGAATATGTTTCATCACTTAGAAAAATTGTGAAATTGACAATTATGTTTCTGCCACATAGTATGTAGATACAGATAAAGATTTGGAAAGGCTAGTAATATTTAAACCACTGGAATATTAGCAATGTATATGCGAAAACATTATTTCATTGATCTCAATTTTCTCTGTTGGAGTGATTGATAGCTATTTTATACAATTTCATAAATAGTGATGGAAGGATATTCAAAAAATCAAAGAAGGTTAAAGATATTTCTGAGCATATTTTATTTAAATATGTCATAAAGTTCTGATGGTAAGCAACACTATCTGAAAATAAAAAATATCTGACAATAAAAAAGCTTCATTCTTGAAACAACAATATTTGAGTGCTTCTAGCACAAAAATAAAATGGACATTAATGTTTTCTGATGAAAATCACATTTTTTAATGCTTGAAAAGAAGTTGGCTTCTCTTAAATGTTAATTTTTGTACTCTTATAGTAAGTCCACATAAAAGATTGGAAATTTTTCTTCTCTTCCTTATAGTTCATACTTATGGACAGGTCCTGGTTATTCTATTGTGGTCACTGAACATAAAAACATCTCTTACTTTGTCAACTATCAGAATTAAAAAGAACCAATGTAATGTGTCAAAGTCTGGAGGAAGAGACTAGGAAGAGTGAAGAGATGCAGTGGGATTTTTTTTTAAGAGTGAGTAAAATGAAAATTTATTTTAAAGAGATTTATTTATTATCTTATGCATATGAGTGTGTGGCCCACATGCATGTTTGTGCTTGTGATACCAGATGAGGAAATCAGAATCCTTGGAATTGGTGTTACAGATGGTGAATTGCAGTGTGAGTGCTGGTAATCAAACCCAGGTCCACTGCAAGAATAGCAAGTGTTTTAATGCCTCATGGCTCAGCCTTCTCTCTAGCAATCGGGAATCTAACCTAGCAAGAACACAATGTTTGTCTGACTTAAAGCAGGAGACTGCAATTCTAATCTTTACTTGTATATGGAACTATATGAATTAAAGCCAATGGAAAATGATGGTAAGAGGTGAGTTTGTAATGAACCGGAGAACTGCGAGTGCTACTTAGCTGTAAGCAAAGTGAGAAGTATAGAAACCACTGTGAGGCTCAAACAACGCCCTCTGAAGGTAGACTTCACCAATTAAACATTACAAGAAGCAACTCCTTGAAACTGAAGTTTACACCATATAGATATGTGTGTACACAGTAGATTTCTGGTTGATATAAACTTGAACAGAGTGCTCAAACTGGTTGAAATCATCCACACTGGTGATCCCATTAGATTTAAACCTAATGTGCTACAAGCAGTATAGAAATTCACTACAGGCTGCTTGCTGATATGTTAGTTATGTATATGTGTGATGCTGGTAATTGACTTTGTACATAGTAAGTGCATTTGTACATAGTAAGTGCATTACCACCAAGTTACACCTACAGCCTATATTTTCATTGACTTTGGTTAGTAGATAACTCTTGGTGAGAACACATTAGGATATGTAAATGGTACATGAATTTGAAATTCTTACTTGCTCAGATAATTAAGACAATTTCTGTTTTGTTTAAAATAGAGGAAAAATGGATCTGTAAATATTTGACTGAAAAAACTGAAACAGTTTTCTCTATCAGATTTCTACATTTAAAATTGTGGCAAAAAAATGAACACAGCTAACTTGATTTCATGAACAATGATTCAATTTTATGATGTCTATGACAATTAAATTAATCAAAACCCATAAATTATGAGGGTAGAATAAAACATTATGATGTAATATTTTAATTTAAATTTCTCAGTAAAGGAGACATTTAATAATAAATTCTCTTTCAGAACATTATTTTATAATTTCATAATAAAATTGTATTTTGCTCAAGAATTGAAATTTGAATATGAACTTTGAGTAATACCGTATCATTTATTTAAAATATTCTGGTTGTTTCCAGTCATTCAAATGTTCATTTGGAGACTTCAGCCAAAGATTTTGCTTGCCTCAAGAAGCAGATTGAAGATCAAATCTCTATATTTATGATGAAAGTGAAGATAGCCATAAAATTAACATTTAATTCCCTAAACAATTATTATATCCCTAAACAATTAGTTCACATACTTTTCTGGTGTCTGTAAATGAATGATTTTAAAATATGACTAATAAGTAAATGGGGGAAAAGCCTACATTACTTAGGAATTTTATTAGGCTGTCAATTTAAACACTCATTCCTCAGGCAAAGTGCAACTTCACATTTAAATAAATGTATATTAAACACTTCAAATTGATAGCATCAAGTCTTCCCTGGGGTATGATTCATTTAGACTTTTCTAGAATATTATTGTAGAGCATGGCATTATACTACATTAATCGGGTATATTAATATCTTTAATTATAAATTCACCCTTGAGAGGCAAAGGTGTGTCTGGTGTGTTTAAGAGAGAGTATCAAAACTAATGCATGAACTGATAAAATTATTATTTTTGGTACATGGAGAAAGTGTTTCAATATCAATTGTATTGTTTTAAGGCTAATTATGAAAACAATAAAACCACTTTTTTTTGCTGAATATATGCTAATTGCATTTAACATAAAATACATAGCTGAATAAATGTAATTATACATTCACAGAAGAATGCAGGACCAAATGCAAATTTTTTGTCATTGTGTGTGTGTGTGTGTGTGTGTGTGTGTGTATGTGTGTTAGAATATAAACTAGTTTATGATGTTACCACACATAATTTTTCAACATATCAGACCCTTAAAGTATTTAAAAGAGATATTAATTTTATAAGGTGTTGTTTCTTTGAAAGCTCAGTTTATACAATGTCAAATTACACAGAACTTTTCTGACATGATTTCAATTATAACTAATAGAGCAGCAAGCAAACGTTTTTAGGGAAAGAAACACACTTAAATTTTTTAGGGAGATCTTTGCTAAAAGAAAAATTACATATGTATGTTGCTACCAGATTTGGAGCAAACTTGAAACAATATTTATAGATGAGTTAATTCCATAACTGGAAGCAAAACATTTTAACTCCCTGCATTTTAAAAGGGTTAGAATGGTGTAGTTTGTTTGAAGCATTAATACACTACTTTCTGTATGTTCTCTTTCAAAATCTAGGTAGAGTGAATACTTAAAATGGATTTCAGCCTCATTCATCTGCTCCTATACCTAGGTTATTCTTAATTAGAAGTATATTAATTTTGTGTCAAATGATAAATTCAGGCATTAAAAATATCTTAGACAGAATGTCCATCATAGATAAAATTACAGACTAGCATCTTTTTTTATTAAAGTTGCCAGTGTTATTAGACAGATTTATGTTTGTAAATATATAACAACTGTCACAGTCTAGGAAGTGTTTGCTTCTAGTCTGACAGACAGGCAATCCTAGATTAACTGAATATATACACCCAAGTTGATTTAAAAAAACATACCCGTGAATTCAAATTAGTTTGTAAAATGTCAACACAAATCAAATTTGGATTCCCTTGACTTCGAACATCCACTTGTCTAGATTCTTCCCACCTGCTGTCATGTGTTAATTTTTTTAAAAGCTTCATCTATTTGCAAAAAAAGAAAGAAATTGGTATTGTCTTGTGTTGTTTCATCCTTAAAGTGAAACCATTTGCAAGAAAATTATAGGTCCCCAGTGTTGAGCTTCTTTGCATATTAATTTTGTTAGCCTTGCCTCCTGTGGTCTTTAGTTCTGGAAGGCCTATTAGATAATACACAAGATAAATGTTTCCCTTGTATCTTTGAGCTGGTACAAAATATATTCTTTTTCCCTTAAAACTGAAATTTGTAGTACTAGTCACACATTATATTTTCCTATATTACAAATGGAGATTTATGAATTAAGCATATTAACTACCTTAATAGTCAATATTTGTTATTTTCCCGAAGTCCCAGTACTTGAGGGTATATAATAATGCTAAATAAATAAAACTACTGCACAATGTACCAAATTGGTTGATGCACCACCCTGGGATGTGAACTCTGAGTACAAGTCTGAAAGCACAAAAATTACTTTTTTACTCTAAGTAAGTTACAGTTCAGACAAGTCAGAAAAGCCACATGTGACACATATTGGACATATAGTGACATAGAAATAAGTAATGTGTTTTAAATGAAAATAGTCCATTGCTAGGACATAATAATATGCAGGATAAACTCAATTGAAGGAACTACCTGTTTTCACTTCTTAACAATTTATGCATCACTCCTTTGGTTTCTCTTGTTTTACCAACCCTCAAATCAGCTTACTCTGTTTATGCTCATGCTATTTGAAATTACTTACATTAAACACTATTGATCTCAGAAGTTTTGAGAACAACTTTAGCAACTAAATGAGACAACAGAGGTGGAATACAGTGGTTCAAACTGCCATTGGTTCTTTGTTGGTAAAGTTCAAGTAGTGAGGATTAAACAACATATATATTTAGTTTCAGAAAGAGAGAGAGAGAGAGAGAGAGAGAGAGAGAGAGAGAGAGGGAGAGAGTCGATAGTATAAACCACCAGCACTGTGTGTGTAAGCAGATGAACACTGTATGTAGTTAACATAGGTCCAGGAGTTCATAGGACAACATAGATAACACAAATAGCAATAAAAGTATTAATAATAATTGCAATTGTGTGTGCATGAGCTTGCATGTGTGTTTGTGTGTGTGTACATTTGCCAGGATGGTCAGTGGACAACTTTGTGAAGCTGTTTTACTTCTTCGACTGTATATATAGTTCTAGGGGTTCTGGGAATGAGGATTATTCCACCATCATGGTGAGGAAGCAGCAAGAAAACCATTATCTAGTTGCGAAAGTGTCCTTTTAGAAACAATGATGATATACAATAACGACAAAAGTTTTAACCCATAACTTCATAGATTTTTGCAGTTGTATTTTTTGACCTTAGAAAGTTATATATTTAAATGAGAGTATAATAAGGGAAATCAATGAAAATTTTAATTTAAATTTTTATTAAAATTAAAATTTTAATTTAATTGAATCAAGGATAATTTTAATTTAAAATATGTATCTGACACTGGTATTTTAAAAATTGTGAGTATATTCTTTAAACACTCTTGGGCTTCCCAAGAATTAATGTGCTATAAAGTCAAAGCATGTTAGAGTCAAGAGACGATCTTGCAACATGTCTGTTTACACAGATGACAATCCATATTGCTATTATTATTTGGTCTGTTTGGCTACTAAAGCAAAATTAGAATGGACTTTATATGAATTCATTCTTCAAAAATCCACCAACTATTTGATGAGAACCATGGATGTGTTGTTCTCATCTCTAAGGCATGCATGTATGCTCTCTATTTCTAGGAAGAATACTCATAGACATATAATAGACATATCTTACAGGTAAACTAAGGCATAAAGCACAGACGTGTGCTTAAGAGCTGTTGATAAGGTACAGATGAACTACCTACTTGGTGAATGGAAAGTACTATCTTTTTGTTTCTTAACTTTTAACATTTTCCCCCTAGCCATCAAAATATGCACTGTTCTATTAAAAAGTTCATAAATATGGCAACTACAATGGGAGTTTAATAATGTGTTCTATGTACTCTAAATTAATCGCTTTGTTTATATCACTGTTGAAGATAACATCTAGAAAAGTTATTTTAACTTTTATATATCTGATAAAAGGGTCAAAGTCTGACACTCTATTTTGCTCCCTTTAAAGAATGTCACATTTCCTCCCTTCTTAACTTTCTGCTCACTATCTTAGCATAAGAATGTTTGAAGGATAGGCTAACCCACAGCTAGTATAACCTCGAAAGCACTCTCCTAAGAAATGAGAGGGCCACTGGCCCTACCTGCCACATCTGACTTGTAGCCTACTTGTGCTTTAAAGTAGCAAAAATATGCCACAATTTGTAGTGAATTTAGATTCATCTGTACTCTTACTGATTCCTGTACTGGGATCAAAGCATTAAACATACAATAAACAGGTTTTATTAGAAAATACAGTATTTTTAAATTAATTTTATTTTATTTTTTATTGTTTTTTTTATTTATTTACATTTTAAGTATTGTCTCCCTTCCCAGTTCCCCCACCACAGACCCTCATCCACCCACCCACCCATTCCAGTGTTGGTACCCTAGCATCCCCTATACTGTATTGTATCTTGTATTGTCTAGCTGTTGTCTCTAGAGGAGCTGCTCTTTTCTTTAGGGAAGTAGATGTGAGAGAAAGTGGAGGTAGTGGGGAAGTAGGAGAAAAGGAAGGAAGAAAAACTGGTTATGGTGTACTGTGGGAGAGAAGGATCTGTTTTCAACTTAAAAAAAGAAAGAAAAGAAAACAATAGAAAAAAGCTTTTTCCCTAAAACCAAAACAAAGCAGAAAAACCACCACCACAACCAGCAATAAAAAATATGTTAGTTTTCTACTTATTAAATATTAAAAGAAAATGTGAAAAGCAAAAAGATTGTTATTATCGCATGCATTTGCAGACATATTTACACCCAAAATTTGTGACAAAACAAATCTGTTCATTGTCCCGATTAAAATCTTTCCTATGGCGTGGGATCTCTTTCACATGTCATTTGTAACATGAGGTTAATGTGCAAGTTTATGTTTGGTAATGTCTCGGGTATTCTAGATGAGGGTAAAGAATGGCTTTATTTCTGGATAGAATGCTAAGAGGTTGTAAAAGAACCTTCCTGTTCTGTTTTTATTTATTTTCCTAGAGAATTTTTTTTGTTTTTGGTGTGGAATAGTGTAAAGTGTTGTGCAAAAACCTTATAAATATTTCAAATATCAAAATTTGTTTTAAATATTTGCTCTCCTAGATTTAATTTTAAAAATTATTTGGATGAGATGAGTGCACACACACACACACACACACACACACACGTTCATGTGTGCACACATGGGTGCAGAGTCTGCAAAGTCTGAAAGAAGGACTTAGATTCCATGAAGTTAAAGTTATAGGTAGTTGTGGGCCACTCAATATGGGTGGTGGGTACTGAACTCGTGTCCTCTGGAAGAGTAGTACTTAACCTTAATTGTAGCACCTCCTCCCAGTACCTTGAAAAAAATCTCTTATATTAATGGCAGAAGAATTTGGCAGAAGCACAGTTTATTTACACATCATTTATTCATTCAACAAATAGTCTTTGAGAACTGAAATGGAACTATACTAGAAAATATGGCTCCTGTCTTTGTGAAACTTGAGATGTAGCAGAGAAGACAGGTATGGAGTAGTTAATTACAAGGTAATCAACAATGCACAAAGGAATATATACAGTGTTATATAAGCATATACCAAAACCTAATCTCTAACACTCTGAAGGTGCTAGAGAAAGAAATTTAAGTTTGGCAGCTGGAGGTGGAGGAAAGTAAATGCATTTGAGGAATACTTGAGAGGTAAATGACAGCACTTGTCAATTGGCTATAGGTTGCTGAAAGACAGGTAAGAGGCAGGAGAGAAGCACAGGAATTTGTCTTCTGGCTTGAATAATTTATGCACTTACAAAATGAAGACCCTAGAAAGGCATAGACTCAAAGAGGAAAAGAAATGGCAAGTTCTCTGCCTAAGGTGTGAGACATGCAGGCAGGTGGTTTACTGTTTTGACTTTTAGGTTGCAAAGTGATTTGGATTAGAAAGATAGACTTGAGCCTGTTAGTATACAGAATGTAGTCCAAGCATACTTCAATGAAGAACAAGCAGGGTGAGGTACTGTGAGAGGAAGAAAGGACAGAATCTGTTTTCTCCAGATGACTTCCTTATATTACCCAAAACACATGTACATATAAGCAACACACAATGGATTCATTAGATTGTTTATATATGAAAAGTAATAAGTCATGAATTACACAGGGAGAGTGGGGAGGACATCAGAGGAGTCGGGGAGGAGGGAGAATAGAGGAGGTGAGAATAATAAAAATATACTACTCATGTACGAAATTCTCAAAAAGAATTTAGTTAAACCATTTATTTATGTATTTGCCCATTTTCACTTAGAACTTGGACGTGTCTGATAGAAAATCTACTGGAACTATGTTAAGCCTCCTTTGTCTTCTGTCTAGTAAAACTGTCCGGGAGGGGAAGGAGAAATTATGAAATTCTCAGGAAAAAAGTCAATCTTGAGTGAGATCATAATCAGTAGAAAAGTCTCAAAGGAGTTCTGCAGAGGAATTAAAACAAACACAAATAAATAGGATCAAAGCATTGCGAGGAAATAGAAAAGGTGATTAAAGTACAGTGGCAATTTTTTTAAAAAAGAAAGAAGGACAGAGTAAAGGATGGAATAGTTTTGCATAAGAAAGGAATGTTCAACTACATTAAATATCCAGAAAGATTGAAGAACTAAGGATTGAAAAAATATTGTCACTTAATACATGATACTATTCAACTTTTTATTTTATCACAACTAAGCACCCCAAAACTTAGTGGCTACAAAATAATTTATTTCTATTAATTCTGTTTTCAGGATATTTTAAATTTACTGCATGGATCACCAAGTGGTGCCATAATACAATCAAGTATCTGTACTTTATTGAAAATTATTTCAAGATTATGTTGTTCTAACTTGGTTTCTATTGTGCTATCATGTGTGTGTCAGGTGTGTTTGCTTAGGAGGTTACACACATTCATCTGAAGCTTGGAAATTCTTATTATTTATCTTGATTATTATGTAAGGACTGGGAGAACATACAATCAGAAAAGTTTCAGGTTATGTTAATAAAAATGACACCTTACCGAAACTAGACACATTAGAGGAACACACATTCTTCAATGAAATGTTCAAGAATGGAATTCTCATTAACCTTGGGCATTCTCCAGATGCTCCTTTGATAATAGTGACTACCTTGCACGCCATGTGGTTGAGCCCACTGACCCATACACTACACGGTGTGACTGCACATGTGAAGGCTAAAATCAAAGTTTCTGAACAGTGGGTTGCCCAACTTCAGATGAACCCCTTCAGATTCAATATTTTTCTTAGCCTTTGTTGAGCAAAGTTCACATCATGGTTTTTCTTTAGTTACTTATCCAGATGATGGGATCATGTGAATTTGTGATGGAATAACGTGTCCTGTGTTGACTTTGATTTTAAAGACATTTGCATTGTCCCCACAAAGAGATTTTTATGTCATCTAGTTTTTGGAGATATATTTATTTTATTTGTTCATTTGTATTGTGTACCATGTGTTTGTGTGCTAGAACTTGTGGACATCACAAGGGGCATGGGATCACCTGCAACTGGAGTTATAGATAAATGTGAGCCACCATGTGGGTGCTGGGAATTAAACCCAGGTCTTCTGCAAAAGCATTAAATGTTTTAACCATTGAACTAACTTTCCAATTCTCTATGCCATTTTTGTGGACAATAGTAATCATTATTAAAATACCATCAAGGCTTTAACCATAAATTTAAAATTAACGATATCATTCTTCTCTGAGCATTTAAATTTCAGAAAACAGAAAACCAGTGAAAGCCCAGGAAGACAGACAACATTTAGTTTTATGTTTTCCAATGAGGTCTCACTCTGTAGCTCAGCATCACCTGGAGTTCTCAATCTTATTGTCATAGTTTCTCAGTGGCTAGGAGATTTGTTGGTTTATTGAACTCCCGTTTCTAGCTCCTGGTACAGTGGTTGGCACATATGGTGCTAGTTACCTATTCTTTGAATGAATGAAGACTAAAGACAGGATCTTTCTAGTAGACCGAGAAATTATAATACATCCCACTGAACCTTAAATTTTCACTCTCATAACTCTGTGAAGAATATGGATGATAAGTCCTTCTCCTTTATTATTTTTCTTTCCTGACCTTCCCCTCCCCCCAGGAATTTCTAACATTTTCTATTTGAAAGAATTAAAAGATTGTTTCTTATTTATGTAGAAGTGTTCGTGGCTGAGGGTGTCTCTACCATGCTGCACATGTAGAGGTCAGTGAATAACTTTTGGGATTCTTTGCCTGCCATATGGGTACTGAGGAATTGAACTCAGGTCATCCAGCTTGGCAGTAAGTACCTTTACACACTGAGCCATCTTTGTGAGTGAGTGCATACTGTTGATAGGTGCACAGTTGTGTCAAGGACCCTGGAGGAGGCTCAGACTCATAGAGGAATAGCAAAGCCTTTCAGGGTGAATGAAGCTTAAAGGAAAATGAATCTGGCTCATGTGTGGATGTTGACATGGTATATAGAAAATGTCCTTCACAATTTTCTCTTTGAGTTATTTACAGGCTGAAGACTGCTCCCCAACAGAGACTGCTCCCACCATAATTAGCCAATCCTGTCTCCTTGATCTATGTGTACACCTTGGTTGTGTACTTTGGAATCCATAAACCTTGCTCTCTCACCTATCTGTATGTAACCCCATCTCTATATTCAGCTGTATGCAATAAGTCCATCTTTCTATCAATTTTATATAAGAAGTATACCGGGGCTGGGGTGGGAGCTTTAGGATATTTTTAAAGTCCAGTTGTTGCCTCCCTCCTGGCCTGCCCTCCCACAGTTCCTCATTTCATTCCTTCTCCCCCTGTCTTCAAGATGTTCATTCCCCTCCCTCCAGCTCCTCCCACCTCTCCTTGGGATCTTTCAAGGGTTAGGTGCCTCTTCTTCCACTGAGGCCAGACTAGTCAGTCCTCTGCTGTGTATGTGCCAGGGGCCTTGGAGCAGCTTTTGTATGTTGTCTGGTTGGTGGTTTAGTGTCTGAGAGATCTCAGGGTTCTAGGTTAGTTGAGACTGCTGGTCTTCCTATGGGGTGGCACTCCTCAGCTTCTTCCAGCCTTTCCCTAATTCAACCACAGGGTTCCCCTGACTTCAGTCCAATGGTTATGTGTAAGTATCTGTATCTGTCTCAGTCACCTGCTTGTTGGGCCTCTCAGAGGACAGCTGTGCTAGGCTCCTGTCTTTAAGTAAACCATAGCATCAGTAATAGTGCTTTCTTATACAACCCCAAATCACATGTTTGATGTGGTACTGCCCACAGAGGGTTAGGCCCAACCACACCAATCATTAATCAACAAAACTCCCCACAGGTGCCCATAGGACAATCTGATTGAGAATCCTTCAGTTGAGGTTTTCTTATTCCAGATGACTTTGTTTTGTGTCAAAGTGACAAAGGGTACCCAATATGTCTGAAGACATTTTTCTTCACATTCTCAACAGAATCAAGAAGGCGCAGAACAGCGTTAAGGAAATGTACCCAAATACAGTGTATCTGTTTTATTTGTGGCCTTTGCTCTTTTAAAAACATAAATGTACCACAAAAAAAGTAATTGCATGTAGTAAGGGCAGGGACAGAGCTGTCACCCTGCTTGGCGTGAATCTCCCTAAGTACCTTCACAATGTTATAGTAAAATGTTTTCCATAAAGCTTTCTGCAAACAGAATTAAAAAGTGAGGGTGCAGCATATGGCCATGTAAATTGTAAATGCGATCCGCATGTGTCTAACAACGCCAATGTGATGAGCCAATGAAAATACAAATCAGGAAAGGTACACTATTAAACTGGCTACCTCGGAACACCCAGATGCTGCAGAGTCCGTAGTCATTCTCTGAATGTCAAAAGGGGAAATACAAGGAAGCGGTAACTACAGCTGGCATACTTAAAGTCTTACAGACTGTAGATTTCACAGCGTTTATATATCATAACAGTCACAGGTATGCTTAGCAGTTCTGTGAGTCATATAAGTAGGGGGAAAGGAAACAAGCCAATTATGATTTCCAAGTATCAGTGTTTCGCTGTTAGGATTAGATGTATTTGAGTGACTCTTGTGGGGAGTTGCGTTTTAAGTGTGTCCATTTTTCTTAAGAGAATTGTAAGACAGAATAAATACATATGAATCACTCTGTTAGTTCAATGTGCAAACTTCAAGGCAGCCTGACTACAACGCTAGTTCTTTTCCACACAGGAATTTCCTGAAGTAGACTTTTGAGTATTGCTTTTATAATTTTTACCAAACTGGTTACCATCTGTGTTAGGATCTAATTGCCACTATTCTTAAATTAATAGTTACACTTCAAAGTATCTATTTACAATGAAAAAAATTAAAAATAACCATAGTGAAATTCTTGATAGAAAAAAAATGTTTACTTAGGTATCAAGTACCTTTTTTAATTGAATGCCTTTGTCAATAAAATGATTTTTATAATTTGAATTTGTATTGGCTTTTGGTAATTTAACCCTTAGATATGTCAAGGTGCCAGAAAGCCTGTGAAAGAGAGGGGTGGTGAACTACAAAGAAGTGCATGAATTTATCTTGTTAGAAGCCACACTTCTGTTTTATACCTCTTGTCGGTGGATATACAAGGATAAATCCTAAAGTTTATGGTGTTTTCCTAACTTCCTATGAACACTATGGTGTCTCCTTTTGATGTTCCTGGAGTTTATTAAGTGTACAACGATAGACTTGCTAAGTAATAGACACTATAATTTCCAAAAGAATTTGATATGTGTCTTTCTTTTTTGAACAGTTTGTTGTTATTATTGTTTGTGCCTGTGTGTGCATGAGGGCACACATGCCACCTTCTGCCTGTGGAGATCAGAGGATAACTCTGTTAGTTCTTTCCTTCCACATTTTCTGTGAGTTGTGGGGATCAAACTCTGCTTGGCAGGTTCGCACAGCAAGCACCTTTACTCCCTGAGCCGCTTTGCAGACCCAGGACTTTGATGTATTTGTATGGCTTTTAAAGGAAGATTTAATAGTGAGTTTTATTAACAGACTTTCTGACTCTAAAACTAAAATCATTTTAAAATTAGGAGACAGATTATAATAAATTACACACCACCCTTTCAGAATAATAGAGTTTGTAAACGTGTATTAATTTGCTAGCTTTTTGTTGTGTGACTTTGTGTGTGTGTGTGTGTGTGTGTGTGTGTGTGTGTGTGTGTGTGTGTATGGCTGTTTATGTCTGTGTCTCTCTGTGTGTATTTAATTCTAATTCTCAAGGACAACTGCACACTTATAAACTTGATAGTAAAAATGAAAAAGGTTTACTTTAAAGAGAGAGAGAGAATGTCTTTTTTGTTTTTGTTACTTTCTTAACAGATTGCCTTGATAGTACAACACAAAAGAATTTTTTTCTTCTACATTTTGAAGTCAGACATTAGAAATCCTGGTTAGTTAGGCAGAGTCCTTCCTCTGGCTCCAGGGCACATTCACCTACCTCAACTCTCCCCACATGTGCTGGCAGCTGTCATTGAGAGAAGAATTCATGGTCTTTCCCTTTCTTCTCCATGTCTCTCTTTTGTGTTTTGTTTATTGGGTTGGTTAAAGTGTTTAAGACATTTATGTATAGTACAAAAGTAATGCCAGGTCAAAATATTTTATTTTTTCCAAGGAAGTTCGCAGTTGTATATTTTAGAGTTAAAAACAGGCTGTCTGCTGAAGCTACAACACAAGCAGCTACAGGTGCTCCACTGCTGCATTGGGAGGTTTGAGTAAATATGTTTTAATACTAATTATTGTTTGACACACAGAACTCATTTTTGGATTATAAAAATTATGTCTATATTGTAAATAGTTTGCTAAAATAAATGTGATCTCCACTGACATCGACTTCAAGGCTAAGTGAATTGTGAATCTGAATTTATGGTGTTTTCAGATGCAGTGTTCTTTTCATTGATAAGAAGGAATGCCCAAATCTTCTCCAGTACTATGCAGAGCATGCTGTAGTTTTCATGGATAAGAATTATGAATGATATAGATGATATAGAACAAGAAATATATATATATATATTTGTGTGTGTCTGTGTCTGTGTCTGTGTGCTTTCCTTTGGCATCTAATTTTTATATATGAAAACATTTGTAGCATATTTTAGAACTATCAGATGCCCTTCAGTGGCATGTTAGTCGACACTGGAAAATTGGTCCTAACATTAAGAATACTACAATGGGATTTGTTTTGGGTGGAGAGGGGGAAGCAAAGAATATCAGTTGAGCACGATTTTCTGGTTTTCTGTGCTGTCACTTTGTGATAACACAGAGATCTGAGAGATCAGGCTGAGCCAAGCAGGCAGCATGTGGTCCTGTGACTGAGCTGTGTGGTAGGATGTGTGCTATTCCAGTCACTCTGACATCTGGATTGTGTCACCCAAGCTGCAATTACCCAGGAGTCAATAACTTTATCTTGTCGTGTGATAGTTTATTGTGAGTTATTTTTGCATAATTTTGAATGAACTTATAAAATGACTTTATTCGGACCTGCATAATTATCTTGTTACATTTTACACTTAAATTATTCTAGTTTAGCAGCTGTGTGCAACAAAGTGATCAACATGTTTTTGTGTATGGTTTTTCTGATCTACTTAAAAATGCAGTCATGATAGATTACAAAGGAGAGTTTCTGATCAAAGTGCTTATTTACAATAGCCAGAAGCTGAGAAGAACCCAGATGTCCTTCAACAGAGGAGTGGATACAGAAAATGTGGTACATTTACACAATGGAGTATTACTCAGCTCTTAAAAACAACGAATTTGAGAAATTCTTAGGTAAAAATGAATGGAACTAGAAAATATCATCCTGAGTGAGGTAACCCAATCATAAAAGAACACACATGGTATTCACTCATGATAATTGGATATTAGCCCAGAAGCTCACAATACCCAAGATACAACTCACAGACCACATGAAGCTCATGAAGAAGGAAAACCAAATGTGGATGCCTCGGTCCTTCTTAGAAGGAGTAGCAAAATACTCAAGGGAGCAAATATGGAGACAAAGTGTGGAACAGAAACTGAAAGAGGGGCCATCTGGAGACCATTCCACCTGGGTATCCATCCCATGTGCAGTCACCAAAGGTAGACACTGGTATGGATGTCAGGAAGTACATGCTGACAGAAACCCGAGATAGCTGTCTCCTTAGAGGTCTGCAAGAGTCTGACATATTTAGAGGCAGATGCTCACAGCTGACCATTGAACTGATCAAAGGGTTCCCAGTGGAGGAGTTAGAGAGAAGACTAAAGGAGCTGAAAGGGTTTGAGGTCCCATGGGGAGAGCAATAATACCAACCAATCAGAGCTCCCCAGGGTCTAAACCACCAGCCTGGGAGCACATAGGGAGGGATCCATGGCTCCACCTGTATATGTAAGGGAGGATGGCCTTGTTGGGCATAGGTGGGAGAGGAGGTCCTTGGTCCCATGAAGGCTGGATGCCCAGTGTGGGGGAATTCGAGGGTGGGGAGGTGGGAATGGGTGGTTGGTAGGGGCACATCCTTATAAAAGTAGGAGGAGCGAGGATGGGGTAGGAGGTTCCTGAAGGGGGAGGAATGGAGTAAGGGGACAAAATCTGAAATGTAAATACAATATCCAATAAAAAATATTAAAGTATTTTCATTTCAATAAGAGACCTGAGAATTGACTCACTCTGTGGCTGAGACAAACCTGTGTTTCTGTTGTTCATTTATTTCAACTGATGAATATAATTTATTTTATAAATAAACCACAATTTGTCAATCTAGTCATATTGTGTACACTTATATTGATTCAAGTGAGTTGGCAGTGTAAACACGTGTGCCTTTGAACACCTGTGGGTAATTTCTCTAGGACGGCTACTTAGAGAGTCTACTTCATATGTTCCCTATAATTTTCCTAGATATTAGTCTAGGAAATAATGCAACTGTCCTATATCAGGGAGTCTTTGGTATATGAATACATCATGTGTAACACTTTGTTTTCACCTACTGGTCTATTTGTTTTTTTTTTCTATATGTGTCCCAACATTATTGTGTTTTATCATTATAACTCTATAAACATTTTAATAAGTGCTTGAGAAAGTCCTCGCTCTTTGTTTTGCTTCAAGTTCACCTCAATCTCAGTATTTTCATTAATTATTGTGAAATTTACATAAGCTTTTTGTATACTATTGAAATTGTACTGAAATTTTATGAGGGAGAGATTAAAATTCTTGTGAAAAAATAATAGATATTGTTGGGTGAATGGAGCAGAAGTGGGTAAGAGAAGATTACAGGGAAGTGGAATGAATAGGACCAGAACATATTGTATATAATTCTCAAAACACTACTAAAAATATAAATTTAAGTCAATATTCAAGTAAACAAAGTCAAAATACATGAAAAAGATGTAATTATACAATTAAATATATTTATGCCTTATAACTACCCATTTAACAAAGATAAATACTTTATTGAAAGTAATTTTCCATTGTGAATATTATTTGTTACTATATTTTCTTGAGGCTATCAATGATCACAATACATTATATGTAACGAGAGGAACACGATCTCTCTCACAGTTCATCAGCTTTCTGCTACTCATTTTTATGATGTGAACAAATAATTTTATAAAGATTAAGAAAAGTTGGGGACTGGAGGAATGTCTCAGTGGTTAGGAGGACTGGGATAGGGGTGGGAATAAGAGATTTCACTCTTCAGAAGACCCAGGTTTGGTTCTCAGAACTCACATGGAAACTTAGAATCATCTGTAACTTCAGTTCAAGGGTATCTGATGCTCTTTGGGCCTCTATAGTACCAGGCACACATGTCTTGTACAGACATACATTGAGATAAAACACCATACACATGAAATAATAATAAAACCTTTAAAATGTTATATACAGTTATTAGATTTTGGTAATGTCTTATGTTCTATGTTAAATATTACACATATTCTAAACCAATTTTCAATATTTGTCCTTTCCCCTAATAACTACAAATTATTTTAGTATCAATTTTTTCAATAACTACTTCTTTTCAACTATTTTTATACATTTAAAAAATTGTAATATAATTACATCATTCTCTCTATTGTTATATGCAAATTATTGGCTTTGGTCATGTGCTATACAAGAATATTCCCTTTTAATATGTTTAATAAGGAATGTGGTAACTTATATAATGTATAAATGTAACCATGCAGTTTTTTAAGTTCTAAAAAATTGAAGTTCCAAAAATTCATTTTCTTTTAAAAACATGCATACCACAACTAACTTCTTTATTGTCAAAATAGCTTACTGGTGCTGTAAGAACAAAATCCAGGTAATTCTCCCTACTCATAAACATAGGAAATCTCCTTATTTATTTGTATTTTAATTCTCATATTGTATTATGACTCTTTCAATAATGTTCAGTTTTGTTAGCTCAATTTATTTTGGCATCTTAAAGTTTTTATGGCTATTAAGAGTTAACATCTTTAACCATGAAACTTTTAAGAGAGTTATTTATTTTCATATGTGTATGGTGTATGTATAACTGTATGTGTGTGTGTGTTTGCATTTATTTATATATGTGAGGATAAGCATGATTATGTCTGGGCGTACATGTGGATGTCACAGAACAATTTTAGGCCTGGGTCCTTTCTTTTCACCTTAATGTTCTTGTCAGCCTCACTGCAGACATCTTTCCTGGTTCCTTCACAGACCTTATATCTCCTGTAGGATAAGAACTCCCTGCCTTGTCCAGCATTAATAGGAGGAGAGGCCCTTGGTCCTGTGAAAACTTGATGCCCCAGTGTAGGGGAATGCCAGGGTGCGGAGGTGAAAGTGGGTGGGTGGTATGGAACACCCTCATAGAAGCAGGGGGAGGGAGGGATGGGATAGAGGGTTTTGGGTGGGGAACCAGAAAAGGGGATAACATTTGAAATGTAAATAAAGAAAATATCCAATAAAAAATTCAAACTAAAAAAAATAAATGTAAATCAATGTTAAAAAAAAACAAAAACAAAAACAAAAACCCCCCTCCCTGCCTGGTATCATTACTGTTTTCAGTAGTCCACCATGCTATGTAGAATCCTTCCGACACTGGCCACAGATTTATTAGAACTTCTCCAGTGTCATGATAAGCTCCTTTTAAACTCTGTTTTGATTTACTTCTCAAACTGAGACTCAAAACCAATGGCATTATTGAGCCCCTACAGAAGTGTGGTAGCAAATTTTAGTGTTTCCTTTTTTAAATGAAACATTGTTGAATACTCTATATATCCTTGAATGTAGTTACCGAGGTGAATAAGCCACAGTATCTAGGTTTTCCAGATGTTCCAGTTCGTTAGGGAAGAGTATTCAACCAGGAATGTCAATAGAACTGTCAGCCTTTCAGAAAGACACTGCAAGGTGTCAGTGAACATCTGTGGCATTGGTTCCTGAAGCCCAGATTATTTTGTAATTTGTCTATAATAAATGATACAGAAAGCTAAAAGTAAACAATGGATGAGTATACATCAGGATGTTCATAATGAGGGTTTGGGATAGTGATACTAGATACCAAGTGAGACAACACTTCATCTAATAAATCATCAATTATCGTCATCGTCATCACCATCACCATCATCGTCATCGTCATCGTCATCAGCAGCAGCTTCTGACTAGTAGGAGTACATGCTTTGGATATTTTCATGCATTTTATATAGTAAGTGCAACATTTACTATTAGAGAACATGCTCATTTAAAAAATATATAAAAAAAATGTAACCAAGTTGAAGAACATTGGAATGAAAGGTATTCGTAATCTTCTAAAACAGCACTAGATACATAGGTGTCTAGATTAAGTTAGAAGGCTGCATGCTGTCTTAGTCTTGAAATAAATTTTATGCTCCTCCAGAATGGAGTGAACATGTACTAGAATTTATTTAAATTATAATTTAAATTATATTTAAATTATATTTATTTAAATTATAATTTAAACCTACTAAATTATAGTTTAAAAAAAATCTTCAGTTTGTGTAAGTTACCTAATTTAGCAAGCATGGGTATTACTGTTCTCTCTCTCTCTCTCTCTCTCTCTCTCTCTCTCTCTCTCTCTCTCTGTGTGTGTGTGTGTGTGTGTGTGTAGAATTTGTTAAGCTAAAATGGAGCACTTTGAATTCTGGGGATATTTCTACAACCTTCGTTTTGTTCGTATGTAAAACGTTAGTATGCATTACTTGACTTCTCTTCTTTTAGTGTTTTAGATTCAGTCTCAATGTGCTGTCTGGCTGCTCTTATGCTTACAGATTTGCAAGATGTTACAATCACCAGTGCAAATATTATAAAGCATAATAGTTTGTTTTACATAATTATGTGATAAAAATTTCAAGGCAGATGCTTTAAAAAATCAGAAAACATCAAACCTCAGGAATCCTCCTGTGCTGTAAGCTAATAAGGTCTTTACATTCCTGGGCTACATGACTTATTTGCATCTTTCTGAGATAGAAGGAAAATATCCTTTGTATCTCAGGATAGTCAAGACAGAACAAACATTCATTTGATGTTTTTCAATTCCTCCTGTCTTTTTTTCTGACTATAGATTCTTAAAGGTGTTTTGGATGCTTTCTTCATTTAAGCTCTAAAAGCAGGTGATCTCAGTGTTATAATCTGATACTTGGTTAACATAATCTCTGAAGCTAATGAATATCCATGATTGAGCTGTCATTACTAGCTTAAAATAGCATCATTAAGAATATTTGTCCTTGGAGCTGAAGAGATGGTTAAGTGGTTAAGAATGCTTTTTGCTCTTGCAGAAGACCCAAGTCAAATCTTTAAGAAACGAAGAATGTAACCCTCAAAACATTTTACTCTTAAAACCATCTAATTAAACTGAGAAATAAAATGAAAGGAGTAGTTTTAGGGATTGACTTTGAGATTTCAACTAAATCTCAGAGCCCTGGTTTGACTGACTGCCCCTGAGTTGTAGCCCTCCTTGATTGTAACCTCTTTAGCCCTTGAAGAAAGCTTTGGTTAACAAGAAGGCTAGCAGGAGGAGACTGTTGTTTAGCTTTGCATCTCCACTGATACAGTATAAAATTCAAACTCCTTGCATAACTCTGTTACAGCCTTTTTCTATCCTGGCTATTGTGAAGGTATGACACATTCTTTGCTTTCTCATGTCTGATATCTTTCTATAATCTTGAAAGTGTTTTCTTTTGTTTGGGATTCTCTCCACTAAGGCATAGCCTGTTACCTTCCTAGAGATGCTTTTCCTCAACACTTTAACGCAGCTTTCCTGTAACTCTGCCATACCACAGAGCATTTAAACTTTGTATTTCACTGGTTTTAGCATTATCTTACAATATACATTCCATTAAAGGATAACACATGCCATCTAACTTACTATAACTGCACTGATTTACAAATATTTATGGAATGAATGGCTATAACACATAAAAGCAATGATTTCAGTCCCCGATAACAATGAACTTGAAAAAAATAATAAATATGGGCTGAAGGGGTTTCTAACCTCACAGGAAAAACAACAAAATTAACCAATCAGCTCCCTTCCCTAGAGCTGCTACGGATTAAACCACCAACCAAAGAGTAAACATGGAGGAACCCATGGCTCCAGCTGCAAATGTAGCAGAGGATGGCCTTGTTGGGCATCAATGGAAAAGGAGGCCCTTTGTCCTGTGGAGCAGGCTCAATGTCCCAGTGTAGGAGGATGCTAGGTCACAGAGGCAGGAGTGGGTGGGTGGGTGAAGGAGCACCTCATAGAAGCAGGTGGGGGGATGGGATAGGGGGTTTTCAGAAGGGAAACTGGGAAGAGGGATAACAATTGAAAATATAAATAAATAAAATAATCAATAAAAAAGAATAAATGATAACCCAAAGAGAGATGAAAACAATTGACAAACTTTAAAGGGTGATCTAAGCACATACTTTAGATTATAAATACAATATCTTGCATTAAAATTTTAGTCACTATCTGAGGTACCAAACATAAATGGTCTTTGACCTGATTATTGAGAACTGATGACTCAGAATGTTAATGTTTACCATTATCATCACCATTATTAATGTTTACCATTCATTATCATGACCATTATGAATACTTACCATTATCATGACAATTATTAATGTTTACCATTAATTATCATTACCATTATTGTAGTTTACAGGATTTACAACTAGGTAGGGGTACTGATACATTTTCTCCTCTGGTATCATGCATAACATCTTCGAATCCTGTGAGATATGGTCATCAGGGAGTAGACCTCCAGCTTTATTTCCCCAAATTCTATGACAGAAGTATGTTGTATGTTCAGCAATACGTCATCACCCTCAAGTGCTGGCACACAACCAAGAGGAAAGGTAAGAGCCTCTATTGTTTTGGGAGTCACTGGACAGTTGCTAAAGATTACTGAAAGTGTTTTTTACTTCTATGAATTTTCTGATGGAGTATACAGGTAGTTTCTCCTACATATGTAGGGCTATATAATCTAAAATAAGAACCTTTTGACAACTTTCTTTTTCTTCCTTTCTTTCTTTCTTTCTTTCTTTCTTTCTTTCTTTCTTTCTTTCTTTCCTTTCTAATTGGTTATAGTGAAGATACATTGAATTTTCCTCTATATGCCATAATAATGGACGTAGATTTGTTACATACAGCTTTTACTAGAGCTGTACTCTTTTGGTTTGTGTCTTCAGAGGTTTGTTTTTGATTTTTTTGGTTTATTTATTTATTTATTTATTTATTTATTTTAATAATGAAGTATTGTTGAACTTTACCAAAGGACTTTTACATACACGTTGCTATGTAGTCTGGGTTCTGTGCTTAGGTCTGCTTATATTTTGTATTACATTTATTGATTTGCATATTTAAACCATTCTTTTATCCCTGGAATAGAGTCAATTTGGCCACAATTTGTAAATCTTCTTAATGCGCTCCTAAGTATGGTTTGCAAGTATTTTGTTGAGATTTTTTTTGTTTTTGATGTTCTATGGATATTTATTTATTTATTTATTTGTGTGTGTGTGTGTGTGTATGTGTGTGTGTGTGTGTGTGCACATGTGCGTGTATGTGCGTGTGTGGTATTCTTTGATTTTGGAATATGGAAATACAGACTTAAGTATAGTAATCTGGGTGGGTAGTTATTATATTGTAGAGTTTGCAAAACACTACCCCAGAGCTAGAGGAACTGCTTGTGATTCAGAACACTTATTGCTCTTGTCGAGAACCTGGTTATGCTTCCTACCATTCATACGGTGCCTTACAACCATTTGTATATCTAGTTCTAGGAAGTCTGGTACCCCGTTCTGTCTCCAAGGGCACTAGGTACTCATTTGGTGTACACCATGCAGGCAAAACACTGCTAAAATGAAATGCCAAAAATAAAAGTAAATGTATCTTACGAAAAAAGAAAGCTTTTATCTCATATCCCGCTGACTTTAGGGTTTTCAATAGGAAGACTGCTGTATCATACTCAGCTTATCTGTACATACTGTATTTTTCTCTAACAACATCAAATATTTCTTTTTGATCTTTACAGTTTATGCTGTATTTATAATAAATGAAGAAGCTACTTCCTTGCTTGTTTGGAGTTCCACATGCCTCCTATGTCTAGATGAAGAAATATTTTTTTATGTTTGACACAGTTTCTATGAGTTTGTTGACTGTATTTTCTATGCCTTTGGCTTATATTTTATCATCCTTTCCTTTGATTCATAAATTTGGTCTTTTAATAATTCTTCTGTTAGTTGCTTTCTTTTCTTATTGCTTTGAGAAAATACTTAATGAAGTTATACTTGGGAAATTTGTCCCCCTCTTAAGATTCTTAGTCTCAGTAAAATAATTTAAGGGTGGTCTCAAACAGAAGCTCAAAAGCAGTTTTATTAGAGGTTAAAAGAAGATGACAAGAGAACACAAGGTACAAAAATCAGCAGCAGATATATAAATTTTTAAGTTTTCTAAATATGGTTTATTAATATGTGAATAATTTGTTACATATATTAAGCTTTGCTGAATTTAGTTGAAGATAAATCTAAGTTACTGCTTTTGGATTTTTATTATTTATTTATTTATTTTTAATTAATTATTTTATTTATTTACATTCCAAATATTGTTGCCCCCTCTCTGAGCCCCCCTCTCAGAGTTCTTTACCCCATCCCCCACCCCTTTGCCTATGAGAGCGTACTCCCCTCACCCCCAGCATCTACCTTCCCTGAGGCATCAAGTCTCTACAGGATTAGTTGCATCCTCTCCCACTGAAGCTAGACAAGGCAGACCTCTGCTACATATGTGCAGGGTGGGATGGTGGTGGGAGAATTAGAGTGGTGGGTGTGGCCACAGACCAGGCCATATATGCTCTTTGGTTGGTGACTTAGTAGTATCTGAGACCTAACAAAGGTCCAGGTTAGTTGGTACTGTTGGTCTTCCTATGGGGTTTCAGTCTCCTTCAGCTCCTTCAATTTTTTCCCCTAACTCTTCCATAGGAGTCCTCAACCTCAGTCCACTGCTTGGCTGTTTCAGTTACCTTCTGGTAGGGTCTCTCAGAGAATAGCCATGCTAGGCTCCTTCCCATCTACTAGCACAGCATGGCATCAGTAATAGTGTCAGGGATTGGTGCCTGCCCATGGGATGGATCCCAAGTTGGGCCAGTCACTGGGTGACCTTTCCTTCAATCTCTGATCTAGTTTTGATCCTGAGATTTTTATAGACAAGAACAATTTCTGCATCAAAATTTTGAAGGTAGGTTGATAAACTGGGGGCCCTTTCTATCTACTGAAGGTGGTCTCCTCAGGTTTCATCTCCCTATTGTTGGACATTTTGGCTAAAGTCATCCCTATTGAGTCCTGAGAACCTATCACACTCCAAGTATCTGGGAATTTCTAGAGATTTCCTCCACTCCCATCCCCTGCAGCTGCATATTTCCATTCATTCTCCTGGGCCTCTGGGCTTCTTTCCGGTCTCTCTCCATGCATGATGCTGTCCCCTTTTCTCCTTTTCCTCCCCTCCCCCACTCAAGATTCTCCCTCCCTCTATCTCCTGTGGTTATTTTGTTCCCCCTTCTAAGTGGGATTGAAATATCCACACTTGGGATTTCTTTTTTGTTAAACTTCTTATGGTCGGTGGGTCCTATCATGGGTATTCTGTACTTTTTGGTTAATACCCACTTATCAGTGGTACATATCATGCATATCCTTTGGGGTCTGGGTTAACTCACTCAGGATGATATTTTCTAGTTTGATCCACTTGCCTGAAAATCTCATGATGTCCTTGTTTTTGATAGCTGAATAGGATTCCATTGTAAATGAACCACGTTCTCTGTATTCATTCTTTGGTTGAGGGACATCTGGGTTGTTTCCTGTTTCTTGGTATTATAAATAAAGCTCAGCAGCAGATGGGAGGGGAATGGAGGAGAGAAAGAAAAGAGTAATGATATTTAAACTGGCACAGAGATCGGACACATGACACACTAGTAGTCCCATGGTGGAAATGGAGGCTTTAATGGAAAAGTTAAGGAAAACTATAATATTGGGAGGGGGAACTGTTAAGGAAAACACGCTTACAAAAGAAGTAAAAGCGAGAAAAGGGGATGATTTTGTTTTTTAATAATTCAGAAAAGTAGGCACTATATTATATTAGCTACTATATTAGGTGCAAAGACTCAAGGGAAAAATGTGTAGCATCTTATTAAATGACTAATTATTCTGCCCATCTATTCAATGTGGTTTGAGGTTAACCTCTCTTTCTAAAAGTTTTGGGGCCTTGAAGTAATTGACCTGGAATAATCAGAATCTTAGGTCTCTACCCAGGCCACAGATTCTATTCACTTTACCAAAAGGCGTTATTTCTATACTAACAAAATAAATAAATTAAAAACCACCAACCTAAAACAACAAAACAAAATTTAAAAAAGCTTTGTTTTGGCTCACAGTCTGGGGGTAAAAGTCCACCATGGCACTGAAGTGATGGCAGGAGAAAGAGGCTTGTTATGGTAATGAAATGGTAATATTTCAACTCGAAGCAGAGGGAGATGAATACTAGTTAGTGCTCAGATGTTGTCTTCTTTTTCCTCATTCTCAGACCCCAGCCCATGTGATAGCCCCACCCTCATTCGTGGAACTCCTTCACAGATCCACAAAGTTGTGTTTCTATGGTGACTCTAAGTCCAGTAAAGTTGATACTGAAGTGGAGTCATGTTCAGAGATCTCAAGGTTTTGTTCATGTTTTTGACTGTTGTCTCGATGTTATAATACATCTACCTAGTTTTTAAGTCCTGATATTCTGCTCAAGCTGTGGACACTATTCCTGGGGAGATGTAGACAAATATCTACTCATGCCAGAGAGGAGACCAATGACAAACAAACCAAAGAATACCACCAAAGTCCAACTTGGTAAATCAATATGTCAAGGTGTATGGGAGAGGGGTTACGTAAAGTAGCAGAAATGAGTCAAAGACAGCTGCATTGCCAGAAGCTCACCCCAGCGTTTCTGAGAGCTCATCAAAGTTGGAAACTTATTGATCTTATTGCACAACCTTAGCAGCTCAAGAGGTTGCAGAGTGTCTATCTCAGCTAGCTCAGTTGGACTGAGCTCCTTCCAGGCAGCTTGGCTGGTATCTGTCTCCTCTAGGAAGCTACAGTGGTTTATGTTGCTCAGGAGTTCTTATTGGGTATGTAAGTTTGAAGGTATAAAGATGCTGAGTGGATATGGTTAATTTCCAAGAATTTCCTGAAGCTTTTGAGTTGTTTACTTCCTGAGTTTTAACCAGCTTTCCTACAGGATGGGATGTTTTACCCCAGAGGAAAATGTTACACAAGAGTCCACTACTCGATCTACTCTCTTGGAGAAGCTTTCAATAGATTTAAAAAGCGCTTTTCATCTTTTCACTTCTGAAATTTCAAGTTAATTTTTACAGATTCTCTGTCTCGCTATTCATACAGTATCTCTGTCTTGTTATTCAATTCCCTTTTCATATTCGACATGAACTTTATTATTTATTTCAGTTGTTTCTTTTTATTCTTTTTAAAATCCATTCAAATGTCTTTTTGCGTCTTCTTTGTGTTCAGCATTGTCATAATTACTCTTTTGAATTCTTTTATGCCATTCGTTCTTCTTCTAGTCCATTAGTGTGGACATGACAATTTTTTGAGAAATTGTGTTTCATGTTGTTTTGATTTTAAAGTTTCTTTTTTCTTTTACTGGGCTTAGCATATCTGGGACTAAATATGGTTGATTATTTTTAAAACTACCATTATTTTTGAAGAATTAAGTTGGAGTAGAGTGTAGTAGGCTGAGGTTTTCTTTCTCTTTGGATCAAGGGTATAGCTAAGTAACTAAACCTGTGCTCATGTGCTCAGGATAGCATTAATGATGTACAGTACCACTCTGGTAGTGTTTTATTAATGTAAAAGCAACATCAACTTATAGATAAGCCTACCATAAAAATGTAGTGATAACCATTTAAAACGATTGACTCATCAACTCTAAAACCTTCTTGATAATAAAGGAACAAGGATGGTATGGTAGACATACTGGGATGCTAGCTAACTACTAAAGTGAGTACAGATTGAGAGAGAATGAACTCAGAATGACTGGGAATTTATATATGCGCATCAGAGACAACAAGAAAAGGGAAAAGGAAACAGAGCATGTGTATTGGGATATTGTAGGAGCATACCTCAAGATTATCAAAGATAATTATCAGAAAATTATCATTATGAAGATATAGATGGGTGAAGAGGATAAAGGAAAAGAGAAATGAGGGAGAAATGATATGGGAAAATTGCGGGTTGCTGGTAATTGAAATGGTAGAGAGACCACAACAGAATAAGTGTAGAAACAGAATGGCTATTAAATGTAATCAAGCAATAAAAACTTAAACAAAAAATCATTACATATTTATACAAGGGTGAGAATTTAATAAAATAAATTTTAACAAAAATAAAATAAAATAATTTATAATATCACTCCATATCACTTCCCTCTGTGAACTATCTTACAGATTTAACTCGGCTGGTATGAGAGCTGCCTGCCTGTTTCTGGTCTAAACCTGTTTGATTAGATTCGTCAATATATAGTATCTCAGTGGAGTCCACATTTGTTGCCTGTAGAGTCAAGTTTATGTTTAGGGTCAATACACCTTTGATAGTTTCTCAGCCAATAGCATGGTGTGTTTCTTCAGAGAATTCCAACCAGCTCAGTGCCTATCTTCCAGTGTAGTCTGCTTTCCCCACACTCGTTTCCATGTCAGAGGTTCTGATGTAGTTTCTGCTTGTATTTATCTATGGCAGTGGATATTCTCCTTTTACAAGTGTTCAGGAGACCAATGCATCAAGATACTGTCTTGGTTTGAGTACACTTGTTACATTGAGTCTCAGGTGGGAATCTCTTCTAGGGTGTTGACATCGTTTTGTGGTTTTTTGAGTCTTTTAACATGCATGCCTGTGTGTGTGTGTTTGCAGTGTGTATGTGTGTTTGTTGTGCATGTTAAATGCAGGGAGCCTTTTGAATCTTAGAGAAAGGATTGTGTAATTTTCTTCTCTTGTAGGCAGCGAGTTGAGCTACAGAGTTTCTTCAGGTCTTGGTTCCTCTTTTCCCAGTGTTGTGTATAGTCATGCTGGCCAGTGGAGCTGGGTGGTTTCCTGCCACTTCTTTCTTTGTTTTTTAAAATTTTGTTTTGTCAGTTTGCTTCTTGGGGTCCTCTTTCCTTCCTTCCTTCCTTCCTTCCTTCCTTCCTTCCTTCCTTCCTTCCTTCCTTCCTTCCTTTCCTCCTCCTCTTTTTTTCTTTCTTTCTTTCTTTCTTTCTTTCTTTCTTTCTTTCTTTCTTTCTTTCTTTCTTTTCTTTCTTTCTTTTTGATTGTAGACCCACAGTGGAGGTAGAGGGAATGTATGCCCACCATACATTTTTATCCAGTGCTTCAGGCAAAAGTCTGTCCCTTTATAAACCTAGCATTCGATGTTTCAGTATTTTATGTGATCTCTTCCAGGTCTCTGTTCACTGTGATCCTCTCTTGTCTTGCCACATTCCTCAGCTGTGTTTGAAGTTATGGATCAATGTTTTCTTCAGGTTCTCAAATTCATAGACATGCAATATTTATTCCTATTCCACCATCTTTCCTGACTCAAGCATAACCTTTTGACAAAATTTTTTGTGATTCTATGTGATCACAAATGAAAAAATAAATTTCAGGTATAATGACTTAATACTGTTTTCTATGTGAGTATCTTTTTCTTGACTTCATCTTAAAGCATGTAGTGATATGTTAGCTGGCACTAACTTTGGCTGTCATGGATGTATTTCTATTCTTTTTGATTTTTGTTATAGTTTTACTGACTGTCCTGGAGCTAGCTCTATAGGCCAGGCTGACCTTGAACTCAGAGATTCACCTGCCTCTGCCTCCCTAGTTCTGGGATTAAGAACTTATATCACCAACACCTGGTTATGTTTCTATTCTTATAACAATACCCATAAGATATTTTGTTATAATATATTACATTCCAATTAAGCAAAATTTTATGTAATTGTCTTGTGTATTTTGTGTTAACTCTTAAGTAAATACATCTCTTAATTGCTATTGTGATTTTCTTATTACTCATTACATGTATTGATCTATCTTGAGTAAGGCAATGTTTCAATCTTACCTTTTTTGTATCAATAAAGCAGAAACTACTCTTCATTAAATCACTGGATTTCAGTTTAGTTTCTATGTTACAAAATTGCTTTCTCTGTAATAGTCTGGAATAAAACTGTATTTAAAAATGTAAAGGACTATTAGTTATTTTGATGTTCTTAATTATTTTTATAGGCATATGGTATGTTTATTAAAGTAACAAGATCCAGTTAGTATGTTTTCCATTTCCATCAAAAACATATTTGAAATAAATTATAAACTTGTTTCTTTAAGAGCAGTTACCACTGTAAACAAATTAATATATTTTTTGCTGAGTGTTAATTTCAAGATCTTTCAAGTCCATTATGAACAAGAATTTTACACACCAAAACAAATAAATATTACATAAGCCAGTTGAAAATACTAGTAAAATGACATCAAATATACTTCATGAGATAGATGTGCGAACGCACTCAGCTCTTTCTCATCAGTCTCCTTTATATTTTTAGACAGTCTTTATGTGAATACAATGACTTCAATAGCAAACATTTTAAATGATGCTTGAAATATCAGTCACTTGACTTTGAAGTCACACACAATTAAATCCAACCCATCTTCTCTCCGTTAATAACAGCAATCTCACCAAGTCTAGTGCCTAATTAATACCAGCTATTTGTCACAAAGAGGTGACACATGTATATCAGAAAGCTGGAAATATTGTTTGGTGCTGAAGTGTAGCCAGCTAGCCCTGCTCTACAGAATGTGTCTTACGTATGGCTTTAAAGATTTCAAAGGCCTTGAGTTTAGTCTGTTCAAGCTGGGATGCGGCAGACTATGGAAGTTGCTGCTGATGTGATGGGTCCTTTTAGGCTGCTAAGAAGGAAGGTAGCTACAAAAAAAATGCAGCCTTCACCAAAAGACTCAGAATGGATAATTCACTTACATGATGGGCAGAATTGAGAAGAAATTCCCTAAGGTAATTTGCTTAACCTGCAGCTTCTAAGCCATGTGGCAGAATACACAATCAAAAATTGTCTTCTATATGTCGGGAAAGCACTACTGCCTCGAAAGTATCGTTTACCTATATTGTTGTACATATGAGATTAAAATTTTATCCACCAAAGATGTAACGCTTCTTAAACATATTGTTTTAAGTGACGCGAGGTTGATTTAAATTAAATAATAATTACAAGTCATCAAATTATGGAAAATGTCTGAAAGACATGTGTATAGGATGTAACTACACAATTCTCTTAACATGGTGGTATAAAGCAATGAAAATTTTTTGAGGAAGCCAAATTCCTAGCCATATACATTAATATATAGAGTTGCAATTGCACTATATACCAAGATAGTACAAAAAGACATTTAAAAATGTGGTCTAACCACAGTAAAAAAGCTGGTTTGTGTGTGTGTGTGTGTAACATTCATTTCCCCCTGACATCATACCAGTTTTCTGCAACAGAAAAATAAAACAGTCACAATATTACATGAAAGAAACAATCCGTCCTTTCTTAATGCAGTACACTACCACCTGCCACATCAAGCAAGCAAGCAAGCAAACAAGCAAACAATAAAACCTCCAAACAAACAAAAATCTCAAACTACAAGGAAGTTGTTTAATTAAAATTTTTGTGTTGTTGACCTGAAATTCTTTGTACTTCTTGGGTTTTCACTGGTTACTATCCTAAAGAATTATTTTTCTCTGTCTTCCAGTATGTTTCACGAGGGTTGCTAGTCAGACAGTAATTTGTATTCATCTCCACATTTTATTGATAACAGTAGGGGAAAGGACCTAGTGTGGTTGGAAAAGGGAAAGAATTCTTTGGATTAAAAAAAAAAGTGATTACTTAAAAACAGCCATGCTGTAAAAGAAACAAAAGCTTTCTGCCTCTTGCAGTGAGTGGACTGCCCCCAGGTAGTTATGCTTTCCAAGGCAGACTGCTTGAAAGTAGAAAATGCCAATAGATGTCTTACTGCCCCCAGAAACAGTTGAGATTGTCTGGCTATCTCAGGTTACAAAGAATTCCAAGTTCTAGTGTTTATTGTTTTTCCCCATCTGGAACTTCAGGAGTGCTTTTCCACTTATGAATGCAAGAGGAAGAAGAGGAAAAGAAAAAGAGATCCGAAGCTTCTCTACGTACATGATACTAAATAAATAGTTGGTCCATTTTGATTCTCCATGTTTGAAGCATTTCTCTGTCATCAACCATTACATTTTTCAGTAAAACTCTTTTATGTGGAGGACAGAAGTCAGGCAGAAGGAACCCAAACGCATCATTCTTATGTGCTGATGAGTCTGAGGATGTTTGTGGTAGAGAGAACTCCGCTACACCCAAGCTATGAAGTAGTTCTCCAAGGACCAGTGACACATGTTCTCAGTGACTATATCTATCCAAGGATTATTACAGGGGCGTCTGCCTGCCACCTGCAGCACCCCCATCAACCTTGACGATACCAGATCAGCTAGAACATTTCTGAGAGTAGGCTGTCCCCACAGCTCTGCCACATTCAGAATTGTATTTTGAAGTCAGGTTGGTTTTGGGAACCTAGAACTTGGAATAGATTTATATTGGACATGGAGTTTGGGGCCTTTTAGAGGCTCCTACCGACAGCTGTAGGAGATATAGGCCAGGAAGCAGGGTGATGGGAGAGGGAGAAAGAGATGAAATGTTTTCCCTCCTGAGAGCTTACTTTTGTTTGTAAATTTGCATTATTGACCCCCTCTGTTCTTCTTGCCTTGGACATAAAAATTCCATTTAGGATTAAGTATGAATAATAAAAAAAATACATTGAGCATTTACTGTTGTTCAGCTCCTAGAAATAACGGAGAAGGTGAAGAGAGAGAATCCATTAAGCATTTTGCTGCTGCTGAAGGCTCTCATATCCCAGGGGAGACATTTTAGTACATTTTCTCTTAACTTGCTACTAACATGTGATGATTTATTGCTTTTAGGGAAGACTCTTAGGTAACACATTTCAGGATTTTTAGATGTTCATGCTTTCAATAAGAAATTAATGGGAGAAAGAGGTGAGATATAATTTGATTTTTATACTAGGATTGGGGTGTGGGTCTGACACCTAGTGACACTGACATTTCCTAGTAGAAGCTCATTTTGTCAGAATGGAGGAAGATATTAGTTATTTTGTAGAATTTCCTTCCTTATTTAGCCAGCAAACAAATATGTAGAATGTACTCCAGAGTGGTTCTGAAGGTTATTCTAGTTTTTCAGCATTTTTATATCATGTTTATCTTCTGTGGTTGGCTTCCCACACAAGCATGTGGAAGTGGTTCAGTATGACTGTCAGAATACCCAGCTTAGGACCACTGAGTTTTATGAACTAATGTTTATCAAAGAACTGTAAAATAATCCCCATTACTCATACAAGGATTGTTTTGAACTTAATATTTTGTCAGTTCCTTTTGATTGTTATTGTTTACAAAATATTGTTCAGAAAGTGTTTGAATATGCAGTGTTTATTAATTGACTTTATGAGTCAATACAGGGCTTACAAATGTATATGATTTTATTCTTTGAGGTACTGAATAAGTAAAATATATTTATAGCTACTCTCTGATTTTTCTTTTTTTGATGCCTAAGTTTTATACAAAGGTAGTCAACCCAGTTGCTTAACCATAAGTGAATATCTTTCTATTATGTGTGTGAAGAAGTACAAGTACTTTTAGTTTATAATAGATAGCAAATTTAGACTAATGTGTAGCAGTCAGGAAATTAACAAGTTTTGGATGAACACTGGAATTTTTTTTTCAGTTGTAGTAAAAATTCCCTCATTTGGTGCCTTTATCCCAGACTGTATTTCTAAAAGGACTTGACAGTGTGAAGCTTTATTATATCTGCATATATATATTTTATGGACAGCTTTTCTACCTTGTCTTTTCCTATGCCTTTTACAGTTTTATAATTCAAGAAAAATAAACAAAAGACTCCTTGGAAAGTCAGGATTTTATTAGGTTGAGTAGGTAAGGAAAACAAATTTTTTTTTAAGACTTAGTTCCTGATGTTTTGAGTTTGCTGATTAAATGTTTACAACCTCAGACTATGCACTATGAAGGTGTATTATTAACAGGTAACTTAATAATCTAGGAACTTTGACAGACTAATGGAATCTAAATGTGTGAAGGGAGTAGGCTGTGGTACTTCTTTGGTAGACAAATTGGCTAGGATCTAGAGTTAGACAAGAAAGTGCCAAAACATCAAACAGAATTCAACCCAGGTCTGGTTGTAGGAAATAGATTAAGACTCTGGATAGTGCAGACATAGCAAACAGGAAGCAAGGCGAAAAACCAGAGCAGAGCATTAGAATCAGATTGTTAGGTCTAAGTCAGGCTTACCACTGAGCAAAGCCAGGCTGCTAAAACAGTGTCAGGAACTCTGGATGCCAGAGTCAAGAGGGCAGCCAGCAGCATGATGACTTAAGCACAGGGCAAGGTGGGTATAGGTAGGTCACCAACAGGGAGGCGAGGTGAGGATTCTCAGATAGGATACTCCCTGCTGACACATATTCCTCTAGACTCTGACTCTTAGATTAACCCCTGCAGTCCCAATGAGACTGTTTCCTGCAGGGTTCTAACAGTTAATGTTAAAACAAAGTTGGGTGACATCAAAGGCAACCTCCTAATATATGTCCAAAGTCCTGTTTTTGTTTGTTTTTACTGAAGAAACATTAAGGAACATACTCTTATATGTTAGAAAATTTATAGGAAAAATTACAAACTTCCTAACAACTGATAAATTACGTATTACTTGAGTAATAAGGACAGACCTGTGTACATGCATAATTGAGTTGAAGAATATGAGTGGTTTTGAAAAGTCTATTGGTTATATATGACTACTGATTTAAGTTGTAACAGCACATGTTCTTTACTTAATTTATGTTATGAAAATAGTGCCAGCAATTTTTAAAAAGGAAGTGAAAACAAACTTTTCTTTTATCTATGTAGTGACCTGTGGACTTAGTTTAACCTTAAGCCAACATCTTTAATGACAGGTACCTTCCTCCTCCCATATGGAGACAAAAATGACTTTAGGTTTTGATTATACAGGCCACAAATGCATACATTATATTGTTTTATGATGTTGTTTTCATTTGGACACATACTATGTGTGTGTGTGTGTGTGTGTGTGTGTGTGTGTGTGTGTGTGTGTGTATATATATATATTTTTACATTTAATTTACTTACAGCTTACCTTTTGCAAACAAGCCTAATCTAATCTACTCCTTTTCTGTATCATGAAGCAAATACTCTCTCTAAAAAACTTCTAATTTTTCTTTGCATACATCTTTCAGCTTTTAATAGAGCTATCCTCACCAGCTCTTCTTATAATGAAATGTTCTAGCCCCAATTCAATAAGTAATCCAAATTACTTCCTAAGTAGTTAATGGAAGAGTCTTTCTGGGTTTGCGGACTTAGCCACATAATAAGTTAAAGCAATAGAATAATAAAGTGATAATGCCACTTTACAAGATTGCGAACCTATAAAGCAAGCAAGGGATTCGTGCTACGCCTACTAAATTTGTCTCCATCTCTGTAATAAAAAAAGACTTTTATTTGAAATAAAAGTGAAGGGTACTTTTGTTAAATATTAAATTCTAGGAGATTAAAAATATAATTTCCCTTTTTCTCTTGATATTTCCCTTATCTGATTGCATTGCCTTCTTCAGAATTGCTATTGTATTGGTTATTTTTAAAATTAAAATGCTGTTACAACTGCAGTGTTTTTGCATTGTATGAATATTTTATTGCATGATGAAAAAGAATGATTGTAAAAGCCTTAAAATGCTCAATTTTTCATTTAAATATTTTACAAGGAAAACCCTACTGAGATACATCTTCTTTCCATGGGTGCCTGGCGTGCCTCACAGAAGGAAGATGCAATGTATATAGTTCTACAAACCAGGACATTTAAATTTATAAAACTAACAGAGATGGCTCTCTGTTCTAAATGGAGCATTCACATCTTATTTGGATGTCACATCTCAACCCAAGGTCCTGCTTCTTCCTTGTAGACTAAAAATGACTATTCAGAAACCCAAAGGTATTAGGTCAGAATGAAAGAAAACGTCTCATAAATTTTGTTTGTGTGCACAGGAGGGTCTGATTTATAATACTGTACCTTTATGTGCAGGTACTTTAATAAAGCAGAAAACAAATGTATATCTTTGATGTGCTGACCATGTTGCTGCTACTTTTATGATATTAACTTCACAAACATCATTTTCCTATACATTCTAAATAAGTTAAAAAGCTTGCATGGAAAATGGGCACAATTAAATTAAAATCCCATTATTCCATGTGTACACATCAATGAAAGTTTTCAAACATTTTAAGTTTAATAACAAGTTTGTCATCATAATGTCATATTATATTTTATATGTCTGAAACACATACATTTGAAGAGTAGTATTAATTTTTGATCTAATGTAAACTTCTACTTTAAAAATCAGTATTTTCCATATGAAAAATTAATTACCTGCAAATGTGAAACTATATACTATTCTATATCTTCGGAGTAAATTAGTCAGAATTTACATGATTCTATAGAAGCGGGTATGAGACAAAAGAAATTTAAAAGATTGTGTACTGTTATTTGGATAAAATACATGTCTAAAAGTAATGCCTTTGATTTTACTTTATGTAAGTGACCCCCTTCTCATGGGGTATTAAAGAAATATTTTGGTGTCTATACATTTTGATATTAATAACAATTATTTGATGTGTTTGAATTTGAATATAGTGGCGTAAAAAATGGAAATACTTGTTAGTATTTATATTGTTTTTTTGTGGAAATAATGTTTTAAGTGGTTGAAAATGGTCAAATTTTATTATTTATGCTACTGTGGAACTCCAGAGATTCAGCTGATTCAGGAGTTTCAATAAAAACAGAAGTCAAAATATTGGTTAGCTTGACTTCTTAATATAAATCACTATAGTTCCAAGAGCTAAGATGGTGTTGACGTTTAGAGTCAAGTGTTGGTCCCATAAAGAGGATTTAAGTGAAGTCAGTCTTTGCTCAGTGTTTTCCAGCTTCCTTGCTTACTTGAATGACCCTGCACAGTTTAGAATAAATATTTATGACCACCTTTCCATGTCTTGGGAAAGAACATCAAGTCATGGCTTACTTAAGAAAACCATCAAAATTAGTCCAAAGATTTGGCACATATGTTGAAAGTTACTTTTCTGATATTTGCTTACTAAGATCTGAGTTATGACAGAGAACAGTAAACTTTACTTAGATTTATAAAACATTTACAATGAATATGGGATTAGCTGAGCATTATTGACTGTATAAAATTTAAGTGCTTTCTGATAGCTGCCTTTGACTATCAAGGAATCTTTAGCAATGGCTAAAGCTGTTTCCTTGTCTTAAAGATGATATCCTTAGCCTGTGGTATAAAATAAAAATGTTATTAGATTTGGCTTGTAGGCACAGGCCTTTGAATCTAGGCACTCAGGAGGCAGAATCTAAGTGAATCTCTGAGAGTTTAAGTCTAGCCTGGTCTATATAGTGGGTTCTAAGTCAGTCAGAGCTACATCATGAGATATAGATGCGGGAAAGGAGAAAGTGAGGAAGGGAGGGAGGGAGAGAAAAAGAGAGAGTAAGAGCAAGAGAGAGAGAGGGAGGGAGGGAGAGAGAGAGAGAGAGAGAGAGAGAGAGAGAGAGAGAGAGAGAGAGAGAGAGAGATTTCCTTTGGGTGTGTAATCTTTGATTAAAATAATGTGTTACCAAGCATTCTGACTTGATTTTGAACATCCATTAAGTGAAGGTGATTTTAGATACAGGTGTAAACCATCCCCAATCCCACCCTTAATACACTTTCTGTTTTATTTATTTTGTTCACTGTCATCTCTTGTGTAAATGAAACAGATACTATTTTTACTGGATTTCATCTTACAGGCAGTCTTAGCCATGGATTTGAACTGGGTTAACAGAAAATGTAATAAACAGTTTTCACTGTTGAAGAAAATGTTATAGGGCTTAAACAAAATGTCAAGTATATTTTAATTTTCTGGTGCTAGTAATAAAATATGTGCTTTTAAAGTTCATTTTGAATATATATATATATATATATATATATATATGCATATATGTACATATGTATATATGGTGTGTGTTTGTGTGTATGTGTATGTGTGTGTGATGTGCCAGGAATGTGTACATAAGGAATGTGGATGTATACATTTGAGCAAGTTAATGTGAATATACAGAGAGACCAAGGGAAACCAACCAGAAAAATTGGTTAGTTTTTGAAACAGTAAGACATGATCCTGCTAAAGATTTAAGAGACATAGACCTCCCATCACACCATCTTCGCATTTGGGAATACCATGAGAAAAACACGAATGTTGAGATTTTTTTGTTGTTTTGCTTGCACATCAATGCAGCACCTGCATGGTTAAATCTACCTCTGAAGTCAGATGTTCTTGGCCCAAGTGGTGGATCACTTTCTTGTTCTTTGGTGACTTTGGGTTGATTAACATGGCTGTCCCTCTGTTAACTTAGAAAACAAAAAAGGGGGGGGGACACAGTGTTGGTAATGTATGTCTTACAGGTTTACTATAAGTATCGAAGCAGTTAGTAAATATTTAAGGTTTTTAGGGATGTGCTTGTCACTTTAAAGCACAGAAATCTACTAGTTATTGTGTCATGAAGCTCCACACACAGGTCCAGCAGATTAATTACAATTGTCAACCCCCCTCCAAGGAAATCACTCTTTTCAGAATTTTTTTTAAAGTATCAACTAAGTTGGACTTTTCATAAATTCTACTCTTTTTAAAGTACAAGTGCTTAAAATGAAAGTCCTCTTCCTTGCCTTAATCTTTTTCTATCTTGGCTCTCTATTATGTCTGCCATGGAAGATGCTTTTGTAAATGCCACGCCAGTGTCTAGGCATCGCAGCTTTTGTTATGGACAAGACTGCTGTATCAGACGTCAACTACACGTGGAGAGATTACAGCTCAAAAATACATTTATGTCCTCTCTATTATCCAGTCTTTTGTGGTTTGGATAAACTCGGTGATAAAACATAGTTTAGTTATAATAGGAATTTTCTCTTCTCCCACTTGCTGACATCCTGGACTTTATAAACTGCAGGCTAAGCCATTGCTGCTTACCACCAGAAGCCTTTCTTTCTCTGTCTGCATCTAGCCAGTTAAGCTGTAGAAATGTCAGGAGAAATGTGTCGGAGATTAAATTGCAGTGGTTTGATACAGATGCACACAATTGTGATGAATAATGTTTGAAAATATATTAATGGGCACCAGAACCAGACATCTAGTTGAATTTTATGTAAGAATACCAGGCTTTGTGAGTTATAAATTTTGTGTTCTGAATTCTAATTGTACAGTAGGTATTACATTTTAGTGTTCTACTTTCTATAGAAATATTATTACTCCCTCATTAATGTCATCTTTGAATACTAAATTCAAAAACCACAAAGTTTCTATTATGGCTATGTATGCTAATTTATGCCCACGTTACCAACTCTTTTTCACACATATTTTTGTTGAAATAAAGATTTTTAAATTATACAAAAGATGAGATTATATCTGTCAGTAAGCCTCAGAAGTAGCACTGGTCTGGAAAAATGTCATTATCTCTAATTTATGGAGTTGTGAGGCACACCATTCTCCTAGAACCATGTTTGATTTTAGAATCTACGAGAATCTTATGTCTCCTTGAAAGAACATTTATGATAAAGTATTATCCCAGGATCTTACAACCAGCTTAGAATTCTCTCACCTGTCAACACAGCCACTAGCCATTTCATAGATGAGATTTTAGACCCAGCATGCAGCTTTCCTTAGATATTAAGTGAGAATGCTGAATTGTAGGGATCTAATTAGAAAAATGGGCCAAACATGCCATCCACTTCCTCCTTCTATACCTTTGTCAACGCACAGCCCAAGCTTTCCCTCTAGAAACTGTCATCATCTCTGCAAGCTTTTTGCCTCCAAATATCCTCAAATGCTTTCTTTCTAATGGCTTGAAGTTTAAAGGTTTATTTATTTATCTATTTATTTTTGCGATGATGTGTATACAAATGCCTTACACTACTTAGGGACATAGAGAACTGCTTCAGTACATTTGGAAAACTGAGATTCTGCGCTTCTAATGAGCTTGGTGATGCCACTGTGTAGCAATGGAAGGCACTCTTCATTGTAGACAATGAGAAAAGAAAGATTCTCAGTGAAACCCAGGCTTCCTGTGGCTTCTGATTCACTGTGTGGCTTGCTGAAGAAACAAACAGAAGTGAGTTCTGTGACATGCTGGTGATCACGTGCTCACACGGAGTAGTAGGACTTTCTACTGGGTTGAGTTCAAATAAGAAACACTACCATGAAGAAAACAGTTGGTGTGGGCAGAGAGGGCCCTGCAAAATCTCATCGGGTCACTAGAGAGAGAGGAAAGTGGGCCTAAGTAAAACCAGAATTTATACAACTCTGCGTGGTCTGACTGATTCAGGATTTGCAAAGGGGATGGTTAGCAGAAGACTAGAGTTGTTGGAGATGGCAGTGCACCATGGCAACAGGATACAGTACAGATTGCACAGGAGGACTTCAGGGTCAAGACATACTATTGCTTTAAGTTTAAGTTTCTTGATTCTCTTTCTTACCAAGAGTGTAAACACAGAGAGCTCATTGTACTCTGCCTGGTTTGTTTATTGGTAGGATTTCTCTTTGCTGGGACCAAACAAAATCAGCCAAGAGCCATGACAATTGGCTTTGAATCAGACCCAGATTATGCAATCTAATAAATGTTTGCTGAATTTTTTTTAAATGTGTTTGCTTTAATGGGTCGCCATGATATCTCCTGGCTAGCTAAGGCTGCTGTACGTGATTGCTGACTCCTGTTCCCACTCTCTTGTCCTGAGGTGCTGCCGTCACATTTAAAATGCTCTTTCTCTGGCTGGGTATAGAAGTTCTCCACGCCACTATCTCTTTATCTTTGCTCTTTTTCAACATTCTGTTCAGCATGCACAAAACCTCCAAGTCCTTCCATGCTGAGGACCTCCAGTTGGCAGGTGGCTGCCCCTGTCATCCTTCTTCTCTTGGCTAGGGAAGAGAGCTGGTGTGTGTTTATGTGGTGAGCTGAATAACAGATTGAATAGCAGCTTCGTTTTATTCAAGCTCCGCACCTCACCTGTGAGTAGACACACAGGTTTTATTTTTCTGTTGTTCCCTGGCAACGTGTCAGTGGGGTAGCAAAATACCATGGCAGGCTACCTACTTGTAATGCAAATGAAGTCGTTGAGTATGTGTTGTTTGGATCTTATTTATTTATTTTTTTTATTTTTTATGTGGATTGTTAATCCATAGCACAGCTTCTGAAACAAACTTGTGCTTTCTGATGTGAGGGTTTCTAGGGCATAAATTGATTGGTTCCTACTGTCCTTTTTTGAAGACTTTATGGAAGTGGAGCATATTGATAATTTCAGTTTGGGAAAATGTATGTTAGATATCTAGGTTCTGGGATCCTTAGAAAGCAGTTTATCTCACTCCAAATAAATGTTTTAGAGTATTGAGAGGAAACATTAATAATGAGACTGATATATGCGTTCTGGTCTCCTTTTTAGTTATTTTTTTTTTGTTCAAACATTTCCTAACCACTACCATATGCCAGATGATGCAGTTGCTGTTGTTTAAAGAAGCATGTGCTGTTATCCTCTGGAAACCAAAGATCACCTGGACAGTCCTACATCATAGCTTGTGGTGCTTGGGGCAATGATGGTGGTCAGCAAATCTTCCTGGTGAAAAAGACAGAGTGAGGTAGTGAGGGGCAGCGGTAAGATAACAAACTCAGGAGGAGGAGCTCTGGGACATCACATTCTCTGTGCTTTGTACAAGTGTGCCTGAGCCCCTCCAGCTCTATGGCCTGCTTTCCCCAAATAAGATACAGGCAAGTACTGGTACTTTGTAAGATGGTTGTGAAGTTTCAGGTCAATGACAGATTGAATGTGGCAATCACTGTCTGAAAGGGTGGCCTTTAAAGCTAGGCACCTGCTGTATGCTTTTCCTGGAAAACATGAAATAAATGTGACCACATAAAATGCACTCAGTTTTTTTTTTCACCTCTGTTAGTTTCTGGCTAATTTATCCTAATTTTAATCCCTCACCTTAAGCAGTCTATTGTCTAGGAACCAAGCAATCAGCTGAGACTGAAGCTAGGAAGAATGAAGGCATGAAAACTGTGTTTGGAGCACAGCATGGCCACTTGGTTTATATTGCTCATAGCAAATGCATCAGGAAATAAAAATTGATACAGTTTTAATCCATATTTTATTTCCATATCTGTGTCTCTTATACATTTGTACAATTGGCAATGGTACAGTTGAGGAGTTGTGAGATTGTGTGTACAGTCTGGTACATGGCACTAGGGATCATTTGTGTGTATGTGAAAGATGACTTCTTAAAGAAAGCTTGGGATGGTGATCTTTCAAGATTGTAATAAGCAGATACCCTGATCCCCAGGGAATCAGGAGGCCAGTTCAAAGGCATTGCTAAATAAGTAATCTGTGTTATTTATTTATTTATTTAACTTATTCACTTTACGTCCCACTCACTGTCCCCCTCTGGGTCACCCTCTTTCTCAATCTTTCCCCCATCTCCTCAGAGTGGGTAGAGTTCCCACTGGGTATGGTCCCACCCTGGCACATCAAGTCTCTGAGAGTCTAGGCACATCCTCTGCCACTGAGTCATCCCAGATAGAAGAACCTATCCTACATACAGACAACAGCTTTTGGGATAACCCCTGTTCCATTTCCAGTTGTTTAGGAGGCATATGAAGAGCAAGTTGCACATCTACAGGGAGGGAGACCTAGGTCCAGCCTGTGTGTGCTCTGTGGTTGATGGTTCAGTCTCTGAGAGCCCCAAGGGTTCAGGTTAATTGGTTCTATTGGTCTTGCTATGGAGTTCCTATTCCCTTAGGGGCTGCAATCCTTCCTCCTATTCTTTTTTAATGTAATTTTTATTATTTTTTAATATGTTTTTTACAGTTCTGTCATTATCCCCCTCCTGGTTTGCCCTCTGACAGTTACTCATTCCTTACCTCCTTCCCCCATCTCCAAGAGGATGTCTCCACCCTACCCCAACCCACCACGCCTCCTCACTCCCTGGAGCCTCAAGTTTCTCAAGGGTTAGGTGCATCTTCTCTCCCTGAGGCCTGACCAGGCAGCCCTCTGCTGTATATGTGTCAGTGGCCTCAGACCACCAGGTGTATGCTGCCTGGTTGGTTGGTGGCTCAGTGTCTGAGAGATCTCAAGTGTCCAGGTTACTTGAGACTGCTGGTATTCCTATGGAGTTGCCCTCTTACTCAACATCCAGCCTTTCCCTAGTTAAAGCACAAAGGTCTCTGACTTTAGTTCATAGGTTGGGTGTAAGTATCTGTATCTGTCTAGGTCAGCTGATTATTGAGCCACTCGGATGGAAGCCATGATAAGCTCTTGTTTATAAGCATACGATAGCATCAGCAATAGTGTCAGGCCTTGGAGCCTCACCTTGAGCTGGATCCCAATTTGGGCCTTTCTCTGGACCTCCTTTCCCTCAGTCTCTTCTTCATTTTTGTCCCTGTAGTTCTTTTAGACAGGAACAATTCTGGGTCAGAGTTTTTGACTGTGGATGGCAACCCCATCCTTCCACTTGATGCCTTGTCTTTCTATTGGAGGTGGACTCTACAGGTTCCCTTTCCACTGTTGGACATTTAATCTAAGGTTCCCCCTTTTGAGTCCTGAGAGTCTCATGTCCCAGGTCTCTCATACATTCTAGAGGGTTCCCTAATGTTTCAATCCCACTTGGGAGGAAGAAGAAACCAGAAGGCAGAGGGGGTGATGGAAGAGGAAGGGATAGAGGAGGAATAGGGGAAGGGGAAAGGAGGAACATGATAAGGTATTGGAGTCGGGTCAGGGCAGGAGTGAATCCCTGAGGGCCAGCAGAATGAATAGAAATATACAACCTCTGAAGGTGGAAGGTGGGCGGACCCTCCTATTGCTTTATAAGAGTCTCCAAGCTCCATCCACTATTTATGCTGCCTCTTTTTAGATATTAACTAGTACCACTTTAAAATTGTACATTAAAAGCAGAATCCACACAGAACCTCAGATCTCAGTGAAAATTAGCATAGCATAATTTGCCTAGGGTCTGTTTGACCAATTAGCTGTGACCTCCTAGTTGGAGCTTAAACCACCTCAGGCAGAATGGATGTGTGGAACTGGAGTTTCAAGATTTAATTTTTAATTATCTAATTATGCTTCTGTCTATGTGTGGGTTTGATCGCATAAATGCAATGGTTGTGGAGGCCAGAAGAGGATGCTGGATCTTCTGCAGTTGAAGTTATAAGTGGTTGTGAACTGTATGATGACGTAGGTGCTGGGAATTGAGCACAGGTCCTCTGCAAGAGTAGTCCTGGTGCTTGACTACTGCTCTGTCTTTCTAGCCTGTAACTAGAGGTTTGAAATAAGACCATAGTAATCCAGTATTATTAGAAATTGCAACTGACAACACACACACACACACACACACACACACACACGAGTTGCTGCAATAAATTAGTATATCTAAATTGTGTATGTATTGTCTATATATTAGTAACAAAAAGTTGTAAGTGTTATATATGTGTCTGTTAAAAAAAAACCTAGGATCATCCGAATAGAAGAGAATAAATATTGATAGCTCTTAATTAATTTAAGGATGCTGTCTTTTATCATTTTCCGATTTTCACAAACTGGTATGCACACTGACTGAGCAGAATATTGTATCACTGGAGAATTATTTCTATTACAGAATGTCTGAAGGAAGAATTTGTTTGTATATCTATGTGGTCATGGCTTTCTAGATTTGAAAAAAAAAATCTGTGTGGATTTTCATTTGTATAGCTAGAAAGGCAGTTTGAAGAAATTGACGCTGGGCAGTGGTGGCGCACGCCTTTAATCCCAGCACTTGGGAAGCAGAGGCAGGCGGATTTCTGAGTTCGAGGCCAGCCTGGTCTACAGAGCGAGTTCCAGGACAGCCAGGGCTACACAGAGAAACCCTGTCTCGAGAAACCAAAAAAAAAAAAAAATTGACTTTTGTCTTCTTTTACTTAAGCATTTCTCATTAAGAGTTACTTAGAAACTTATGCAGTCCTGGCTTTCACGAACAGGGCCAGGTTAAAAAAAATTTGTCTTGTTAATATGTGTTTAAAATAAATAAAAGAGGATTGATAACATTGATAATTAGTATGATATCAATAAAATCATAAGCCTCTCTTTGAATTGCATTAATGGAGAGCAAAACTTAAAACCTGTGTCTAAATGAGATTTGGCTTCAAAAGCTCAGCATAGTCAATTGGTTTATATTACTTGTAGCAAATGTATCAGGAAATAAAAATTGTTAATTGATTTTACAATTGACAACAGTACAGCTCAGGAATGGTGAGATTTAAACAGACTGTATGATGGTATACATACCCTTGTAATACCCCTAATGAAGCCAAGGCAGGAGGATTGCTCTAAGTTAAAACAAGCACGTAGCACATAATGAATACCAAGCCAGCCAGGGTATATGCAGGAGGATCCTGTCTCAAAAACAGAATTAAACAAACTTTGTTGTCTTAAAACATCAGATGCTCAAATTGGACTGGGCAGGTTATAGAAAAAGGAAAGTGTATGTGAGGTCTGGAAGGGGTGGGAAGGATTGAGTGAAAGGTACTGGTAAGGAGTTAGAGGAAGGAGTTGGCAGGTGAAGCAGATCAAAATACGTTGTAAGAATTTACGATTCTAAAAGAATTAACAAAACATTTCAAAATATTTTTGTGCTAGGGTAGATTTCAATGAGCTAGGGGCCATTCTGGGTTATAGATGAGTTTTAAAGAGTGTCTTATTTAATGTGTAAGATTCTGTCTCACAAGCCAGAAAATAAAAATCAAACTCTTGACTTAATAAAATTGAAGTTAAAATTTAAAAAGTTACATTTGATTTTATCTTTAAAAACAGATTGGGTGCTGGTACCAGTGCCTACTTTATTATGTCCTCACTTTTCATAAGTTTGTAGAAACACATCGAAGCCATAGCAAAAGGTCCCTGAAGGGCCCTTCCATTGACAGTGCCATTTGGAAGCACTCCACTTCCTGGCTGTTTTTTTTTTTTTTGACAAGGTCTCACTATGTAACATTGGCTGGCCTGGAACTCACAGAGATCCCATTGCCCCTACCTCTCAAATGCTGGAATTAAAAGTATGCATCACCATACCCAGGTTATTCAATTTTATATAAACATCGAGATAAAATGTTCTCAAGGGAAAGATCAAATATTCTAGTTTCATAATCAAGTGGTCATGTTGAAACTAATATAAAATTGAGAAAAGTCAACCCATAAAACTCTGAGGGAGACACCACACTGCTGTGATGGGAGAAATGTTTATTAATATAGAATCATAGATGGAGGAGAGCGAAAATTAATACATGTCTGATAGTCCCAGTCTAGAATTGTTGCCCCAAACCATAATAATTGATTATAGGAGTTCATTTGTTTAATGGAGACACGGTTGCACACTTGAGGATACCTTTTCTTTGATGCAAGCTTCAGCCTCACATGGGAGATTCTGTTATTTCCATAAGAGAGGTCTGAGAATTACACAGAGCAAATTTTGTCAATTTTTAAATTTCAACATTTACTATTTCTGTTTTATAGCACTTGTATGTTAGAAATAATTTAAAATAAGTGCATTTATAAAACTAAAATTTTCATTAATATGTTTTCCTTAATTTCATCTTTGAAAATTAACCTTTAAGTTACTTTGAAGAGGATCCTTATTCTAAGATTACTGATTTTTAGTTTGTTCTTGTTTTCTATTTTTAGAGCTCAGTAACTACTGAATTATCACGAGAATATTATTAAAAAATCACAACACAGTACCATTTTCTGTCTTCCTTAGATGATTGTGTCTTTGTAAAAGCTTGTGTTGCTAAATAATTTTATCATAAACATCACGTTCCTTTCTCATGTTTCAATGGTAAAAGCATCTCCAGTGGATTTTTTTCCCTTTGTTTTGTGTTAAAAGAAGGGAAAACACACAGGATATAGTTTTTTTTTCTTTCTTTACAGTTGCTTGAGGAAAATTGTAATAAATAGTGCAAGTTCCTTGTGCAACGGTTGAAAGCCAACTGTTTTGTAGAAAACAGAGTGTAGCTGGGGTCTTTACAAGGCTTGGCTTTTAAAGACCCCAGCCTCTGAAATGAAACTTTCTTCTTCCTCTTTTTTTTTTCTTTTTGCTGGATGAACAGCCTAATGTTCCATGCACTGTACTAGAAGCAGTATTTTATGCAACATTGAAAGAGTCAATTAATTTGCATAATTTCATGAGTATTACCATGACTTTAAGGTAGGCTAGCTTGCTCAAGAGCCTCATCTGCCCAATATTTTCCTTTTTGCCATTTTGACAAATTAATCATTTTTAAAAACAATTAATTATACTTATGACAAACCCAGCCCCATACCCAAGGGTCCTAAATTTTTATAGTAGAAATCTAATATTAATGTGAATAAGGTCAGTGATTTAGTGAGCACCTTAACAGTCAACAATGCCTAAGGCTGAACAAAATTAATATTTTGTTTCCCATCTGGAGACTTCAGCAAAATTAATGAGGAAGGGGCTTTATTGTAATATATAATAGATACAAACTGACTGTTTTGAAACTGAACACTCTGTCTACCGCAGAGTCCAGATACTTTATATACTTTTCTCTAGAATTGTTAGTCAGAGTCTGAGTTTCTCTGGAAGAAAAGACCTGAGTGAGCCCCAACTACTTCTAAAGCCTTGCCCAGATATTAATTTAGTGATCAATGTGAGTTTTCAAGAATACAAATTTAATTAAACATACTATTAAATATTTGTAAATGTAACTGAACATTAGATATTAAATATTAATTTTTTAGCACCCAGATATGCTAACATACAAATCTTCTCATGAGATTTTTTTTCTCAGTTTCTCAAAGAAATTTGATGCTGATCTTATCACTACAAAGAATTTAAAAAAAAACTTGCTTCATTTGTTTTCAAACTTTTGTAGTTATAGGAAATGCTTAGTGATATTTATAGGAAAATTCTGCATCACAATAATACTTAGAAATTATGAAAACCAGTAGGATGACTCTATTCCAATATCTCTGATGTATGGTTCCGTAAAAAAGCTTATGCCCATCTTTATCTTTAAACACATGTTATGTTTTAATGCAGGTAGGATGGGTAGCTACATTTATGTGCATTTCTGAGGAGTTAAATAGCCATCTCAGAATCATTTGTCTTTATTGTTTATATTGACATTAGCATTAATAAAGTTTTATTCTTATTTGCATTTTAAATTTCCCTTAATAGCCTTGCAAGGTAGTTTCATCTTTGTAAAGAATGGCTGGTAAGCACAGAGTCAGGCAATGTGGTAAATATGTAGGCATTAACAGTGCAGCATGAGTAGTCAGAGCACATACATTTATTTTGTTTATATAAAACCCACCGACAAAGAACTCTTGCAGCATCTGGGGCAATTGTTAAGTAGTGTTATAGCTGAGCCCACTGGTACAACTGTTATCTATTCTGTCGCAAAGTTCATGGTAATGTGTACTTAATTTTTGGTAATAAATACACATTGAAATTTAAAGAGTCAATTACTTCGTAAATTTCTAGAATTTACTCAGCACAACAAATTATTTTGCACTGTTTTTTTGTGAAGTTACACGGTGAGTATTGCAGATCTTATATTTTGTAAGCAAAATTTTTTCTTCCAAACCTTAAAAAAACAAAGCATTTACATTCGGTGCAAATCTGCATTATTAATTCACTGTAAAATAGATCCAGTTGGAGTACTTGTTTTTGCATTAAATTAAGTCTTTGATGTTCTTTAATGCTTTGATTTAGCTTCTAATTTGTCAGAGCACAAATGCACCAGCAGCTGTTGAAAATACCACTTTGGCTGTACTAGTCCTGGCTGACAAAACCCCAACAAGTCATCTTCCTATCTGGATGCACAAAATAGCATAGAAAAAGTAGTGATTGCTTTGAAGTATCACTTCAATTATAGGTTTTAACCTCACAGGTCACAGTTAGATTATTTATACAATGCCAGAGTAATTCTGCCTCAATTTTAGGCTTTCTATGTGTCCAGAATGTTCACCAGCTCCACCAGGGGAAATTTCAGCTGGCTGCTATGGTGGCATTGACCTGTATTTGATAGGGTTAGACTGCATTTGGCTGATTCCTGTATATTTTGTGCATTATTTAAGTTTCTAGAATGTATTTAATAGCAAAAGGAAACTACACTAGGATTTTCTTCTTTCAAAGACCACAAGCCTAAGATGACTTTTTTTTTTTATCACATGGTAATAATGAGACCATCAACTATGTGTTACATATGTATGGATGTATATTTAGCCTGTGAGCCAGTAAAACATCTTATTTGAAAACCTCTAATAATTTTGGAATCTTTCATTGTAAATTTAGTCATGTGTCTCTTTCCACTTGGGTTAAATGCCAGCATTGATGCTTGACAGTAAAAATGGACAAATCTACCATGCTGGTTAAATTGTCTAAATTTATTACATTAGACATTTCTTGGCAAATGCATCTGCCAGCAGGAAATTTAAATGCTACTTTTGTATAAGGCAACTGGCTCTGCCATTTCTTGCTTTTTGATAACATTCTGTCTGATATTTGCATTAAAAAAGATGTTTTATAGGAGAATTGGTTTTCGAAGTCCTTGGGCTGATAACAATTAACTAAAAGGAAATGTATGTGATCTTGAAGATGAAAATCGAAGAACTCACCTACCCGTAGGAATAGAATATAAACTGTATTTCTTATAGTTTTTTTGAGACAAGGAATCATTCTATAGTACAGGATGGCTTAGAATTCTTTCTGTCTTCTAGGTTAGTCTTAGACTCTCGGCAATCCTCCTGCCTTAGCTTCCTGAGCGCTGGAATTAAAGATATGAACCAGCAGATCCAGATTGTTTCTTTGGATTTGAATACATAGAATTTTCTGGTCATGCAAACGGGAACTCTTACATACTGTATATGTGCACACCAATGTCTTTTGTTGCTCTATTTATAACAGCTAAGCTATGGAACCAATCTAGGTGTCCCAAATCAGAAAAAAAAAGTTAAAGAAAATATGGCACATGTACATAATGAAACTTCTTTCTTCTATAAAGAAGAGTAAAGAATGAAATTATATCATTTGCAAGAAAATGAATGTAATTGTATATGACGTATCAAACCATTATCAGAAAGATAAATATGGATATTTTTCTCTTTTGTGTAATTTAGATTTTGTATAGATATGTACAATTGTGTATTTATATATTAGTTAAAAATAGAAATGGATCTGTCAAGGAGAGCATGGGGAACCAATAGGAGAGGGAAAAGAGAGAGGGTAAGAAGATATGGAGAAAAACAAAGAAGATATGGAGGATATGCTCAATGTATGGTACATACTGTATAATTATGTCCTTGCACAGTACCATGTACAATAGATACATATCAGAAAAATTTAAATACTTCTAACTTTACTACTTAACAAATTCTCATACAAGCTTTTTGGGGTCTGCTAAAATATAAGCTTTTTTATGTTATTGATTAAAAAAGAAAATATATTGATGCTTTTTCTATGTTCTCTTATTGTTAAAATCAATGCCCATATCAAATTTTGGATCCTTTGAACTATCAGATAGTTCAAAAATCTGGGAATTTTTGTAAAAAAAAATAATTTTGGGGGGGATATTCTTTAAATATGACATTCGAGAAATTTTAAGAATAAGACTTTGTCACTCAGATTGCTTATAATTACTCACAAAACTGCAGATAGAATTTTTTTTAAAAAAGAACCCAAATAGATACATGTTTGAAGAAGAAAAAGAAACAAAAATAAGTCAACTCTTTAGACTCTTCCACTTGCTTATTTTACTTAGAAACAACATATAACATTCACATTACTTCAAAACTGATGTGGTAAAGTGCACTTGAATAATACATCGCAGTCCTGACCAGAAGATGTTTGCTTACCCACATAAAGTAATTCGCTTCTTAGCACAGCTGGGTTCCCTTTTGCCTGTGTTTTATTTTTTATGAAGTAAAGAGAAACATTATTTTTTTTTTTTGTAAACCAATGTTTTAATCTAATTGATGACAAACCAATGGCCTTGAATAGCAATGGCTGCTACAAAACACTTCTCAATTTGCACATTTTAGGGCCTACTAAGCTGGAGAACCGAAGCATGAGGCAAATGAAAAAATATGAAGTTCATAATCTAAAGAGACCTGCATGTGTACAGCCATAAAAGCCACAACTGCCAGCTCAGGTGGAAAAATGTTGAAGTGAGAAATGTATTCAATAAATAGAAAACACAGCATGGAGCTGGAAAGTGTGCATGGGAAACTGGTTAGGGGACGCGAGTAATGGAAACCGAAGCAGATGGAGCATGAGTGTACATTAAACAGTAGTGTTCATGGCTGGTGACATAAAGAATTCCACCGGGAGTCTAATTCTTAACTATCTTCAAATTCATTCAATTTAAAATATCATGGTCTTGTTATCATCTAATTTTGCAGAAATTTTATTGAAAGCGTTATTGTGATGAACTACATTTCATAGTTGAACATGCTTGCTGATGGAATAGACGAAAACTTGGAGGTTGATAGCTTGCTACTGCTGTAACTTTCTCAAGTTCTGCTTACTTTGTGGTCGGCACAGCGATTCCAGGGCATGTTTGTACTGCTTCTGATGTCTAACTAAGGTCCACGCAGTCATCATAGACCCATGGTGCCTGCAGGAAGAGGGTGCCATGGGGTTATATGGATATGACAGATAGACGCTCCCAACCACATACAGGTTATGTCAGGGTTGCCAAATACAGGGTTTTCAATCTGTAAAATAATAAAATAAAATGAAGTTAAAGCTTAAGAGCCAATGAGAAACCCCGCTTCGGAGTGGCTATTCTAGTTATGTGGAAGTCCATTTAGATGCATAGATTCTGGGTCTGGTTAATTTGCATGTGGGTCTTTTTAAAATGCAACTTTAAATAATAAAGTATAAAGAATAAAATAAAAGGGATATGGTATTGACTGGTGTTCCTGAATGCATAATTCTTGCACTTTGATAAAATGCATCAGAACTCTCCTTCTGGGTAATTTTTATCCACCCATTGACTCCCTGTGATAGGAAGTACTATGAGGAGGGCTACCACTATCTTCCTCTGATTATTCTCATGGTAATATCTGGAGGACAGTTCACATTTAATGATCCATGATAGATTTACATCTATCATGTGTTTTGTAAACTCTATTTCTGAAATTTTTTATAATTTCATATTTTTAAGCAATGAACTATAAGTATATTTTTTCTTTATTTAAAAGAATAATGATTTTTGTTGTACTTTTTAAATACCTTGGCGGAATAGGATAGACAGAAATGTACATACATAGAGAACTGTTGTAATTAGAAAGATTAAAACACATCACCTATATTTTTATTTACGGGTTTTTCTTTTATGCTCTTATTTTGTTTTTGAAACTTTAATATAATTACAACATTTCACCTTTCCCTTTTCTCCCTCCCAGAGTTTCTCCCACATAATTTCTCATTCCTCTTCACCCTCTTTCAAATTCATGGCATCTTTTTACAGTACTTGTTGAGATATATATATATATATATATATATATATATATATATATATCCAACTATAATCTGTATATGTCTATAGGTCTATGTAATGTTACTTGTATGTCTATATTTAGGGCTGACCTCAATGCTTTTGGTCCTGGACAACCAAGTGTTGTTCCTGGGGAGGATAGCATTTCCTGATCCTAGCTTTTCTCAGTAACCTATAGTTCTTTGTGTAGGGTTGAGGCCTCGTTGGCTTTTTTCCATCCAGTGTGACATGTCTATTGTTGTCCTTGTTCAACTGTGTCCTTGTTCAATCTCGTGTCATGTAGGTGAGACTTCATGCATCAGGAAACATTGCTAGAAAACATAATCTCACAGCAGACTTCTTGATCCACTGGCTTTTTCTGATCGTTCTTTCTCTACTTCTCAGTCTTCCCAGAGCCTTAGGTGAGGAAACATTTTATTGATGTATCCATTGGAAATGAGTCCTACAGCTCTACATTTGGTTGGTTTTGGATTATACTGATTAATGAAAGTTTTGATAATTTTTCCTTTCTTTTCTCTTAGCCCCATTTCTAGCTTTGGTTTCATTTCTGTTTCCTGTTATCCAGTCTGTCCTGATTTCTGATGATGCATAAGCTGAAAAATTAAGTGGCTTAGTATTTATTTTTTTCTCTATCAAAAATCAGATAAATGTGACACAGATATTGATAAACTCAATAATTTCCACATTCTAGCTATTTAGTTATATTTTTAGTTTTAAATTTGTGTGTCCCCTACTCTATTTAGCTATCCCATAACTATCTGCTAATTTCTCTCCTTGAGGACTTTAGTGAACACATTTGCTGTCATTCTTTCTTCTAAAGTTCATAATCTGAAGCGTATATAATGTTGCCTTACATAGAGAGATATGATAGGTTTTCTTGGTATCTTTTATTATTTCCAGCCCATGTCCCTTTCTTTTAATTGAGTACAAGAGTATTTTTCTTCTCCTTTAGATTATAGACGCTTTATTTACCATTTAAGTGCTTTGCAACTTCCTGAGATTTGGTGTCTGCTATCACAAAATTAAAAAAGAAGTCAAATTCTATGAATTATAATCTAACAATGTTTTTATGTGAAATTTAAATTCCCTGAATTCTCCTGCTGGCTTCTGTCTCTTCTGAAATGTTCCTGTTGAGCTATCAATGACAGTTGCGACTGCTATTCCTCTTTCCTTGTGTCTTTGATAGTCTAGCTCTCTCATTAGCTCTCCATGGGACTCTCATCACATCCTACTCTTGTACATGCAAAGCGCAGAGTGATCATTCTTAGGTAGCTTCTCCTCTCATGGACTTACTAGTCATCTTCATGCTGACTTTTGCCAAGTTATTGCAACAATTGGGTTGATCTATAATCTTTTCTTCAAGATACAGTGATATTTTAGTGAGCTCCTTCATCTTACTAGATACACTCAGCCCAAGATTTTGATATTATTCTTGATTTAGAAGAGCTGGAGCGATAGCTCAGCAGTTAAGAACACTTAATTCTCTTCCAGAGGACTTGAATTTGGCTCCCAGCATTTATATCAGAGAGCTTACAACTGCATCTAACTCCAGATCTAGGAGAATCTAATGACCTTTTCTGACTTCACTAAGCACTGCACTTATATGGCCCGTGTTATGTTCTCACAACCTAAACAGTTTTTGATATTTGAAAATTATTGCTGACTTTTAGCATTATTAGGAAGTATTTGACTCATTTTTGTCAAGATATTCTGCCCAAGAGTCTTTATTCTTTGAGCAAAATTTATTAATCTATAAAAATTAGTACCTTAAAAAATACAAATTGAGCCGGGTGGTGGTGGCACACGCCTTTAATCCCAGCACGGGAGGCAGAGGCAGGCGGATTTCTGAGTTCGAGGCCAGCCTGGTCTACAGAGTGAGTTCCAGGATAGCCAGGACTACACAGAGAAACCCTGTCTCGAAAATCCAAAAAAAAAAAAAAAATACAAATTGAAAAAATGATGGCCTATAGGACAAAACCTAAACTATATGATACACCCAAACTAATAGTCAGGAAGGTAACATTTACCAAGTTACTGTAAATCAATTTAGTGAGTCCTCATTAATTTTTACATTAATCTTCATGGGACTTCTATGAAGCAGATGCTCTGTTTATTTCATTTTTCTGAGTTTCAGGGATGTTTATGTCCTTGTCTTAGACTAGAATAGCTTTAGGAGCTTTGGTATGCTGAAACCCAAATCACCTCTCTTGACTTCTTTACTTGGGAGCTTCTAATAAATATATGGTTCTTCCACTTGGGCTTTTATGGGCCTTTTACTCTACCTGGACTGGGCTACTAAAACCTTTACTACTTTTTAGAATATTAACCATCACTCCAAGGAAGTTTTATTCATTCTTTCCCTTGTCCAATACATTTTCTATATTAAGTTTCTTTCAAGAATGTCATCAGGCTACAATACTTTGATCCTCATTGGTTTTCTCTGGATGCTCAATAGAAACTAGTCATCTTCCTGTGGCATGCTCTGCCATTTTGCATTAGAATTAATAAATGATTTATATAAGAACAATAATCAAAACCTGCAGTGGAAGCCAGATTTGGTGACCCATGGCTGTAATCTTAACCATCAGAAAGAAGAGGCTGGAGGTGCAAGACCCTATCACAAGCAAGTGAACAAGGACCAAATAGATACATGAAAAATATATTCTTCTGTCCATGTCTCTCCTCTTGGTTCACATCCATAGTAGATCTACTTTTACCCTCAAGTCATATTTTCCCTGCTAAATTTGGCCTGTGAGCCAAAGTCAGCTTATTTTGCTTTATGGGAAGCTCTCCTGTTTCAGTCTTTTTCCTGACTGTGATGCATTTTCTTCATTGAAATTATACGTTAATTGCTACATTTTTCCTTTGTCTTTCTTCCCTCTAAGTCTTTGCACCTAGTCCTCCATGCTCTCTTTGAAATTCGTGGCTTCTTTTTTCTCTCTTGTTTCTGCATGCACATGTATATTTGTGTACACACACACACACACACACACACACACACACACACACACACACACACATTCCTAAATACAGCCTGTTCAGTCTATACTATGCCATCTGAATGTGTGTTTTCACGTCTGACCATTTTATATTGGTCAACTAACTGGTGCATTCTTCCCTGGAGAAGACCACCTCTCCTGTTCCTAGCTTTACTCAGTTGCCTATAAATCTTTATGTAAGCTGAGGCTTCACAGGTTTTCTCACATCCAACTTGCCATGTTGATTAGTGTCATCTGTGTCCAGATGAAATTTGGGTGGTCTTGCTGGTGAAACATGTTGGATATGGCTTCTGATGTTACTAGGAGACACAATCTCACAGTTCCAGATCCTCAGACTGTTAAAATCTATCTGCTCCATCTGCTCAGGAACAATGTTCCCTGAGACTTAGATGTGGAAGTGTTTTGTAGATTGATCCACTGGGAATGGTTTCTACTCTGCATTTTGATAGGTTGTGTTTTTATTCAGCGTTCTCTGTGTGATGCAAAGAGAACTTTTATTTCTCAATGAGAGATAAAGACTACACTTAACTGTGGGATAAGAAAAAAATATTTATAGATTGTTGTTAAGGATTTTGCTGGTTTAGTAAATTGGTACTTGTAGACTCACCAGTAACTACAACTTTACTAGCACTGGTTAGTTTGGTTTCTAGTACCATGCACACTCTTGGTGAGTGGGTCTCAATTCCAATAAGAGAACTGTTAATTATTCATCAAAAGTGATTTCAATGTACCACAATAAATTTTAAAAACTACTCAACTTCCAATGGACCCACAGGTTGATGTGATACTATTGATCTTGTGAATAGCACCATAATAAACAGTAATATTTAGGTATCTTGATTGTATGTTTGTATAACACACCATGTATAGTTCCAGCTACATTTTTAGTGTTTTTATTTTTTGAGGAAACTTTACTGATTCGAATAATAAATGAAATAATTTACATTCCTAAGGACAGTGTATAAGGGTTCCTGGATCCCCTGCATCCTAATCAACATTTGCTGGCTTTTTTGTTTGTGTTTATAGCCATTTTTACTCAGGTACAATGGATCTTCAAAGTTGCTCTGATTTGATTTCTTTAATGGTTGTAGATGTTGAACATGTAAGAAAAAGCATGAAAAATGCATTCCTGAGAATTTAGCAAACCAAGAAAGAGAATATCTTTGATATCTTAAAAAACATGTATACTAAAAATACTGACATACTTAATGATAAAAAGTTTAGTCCTTTCTTATTCAGATGGGAACAAGGCCTGATGTCTACTCTAAGTGGTCCTGTCCAGCATTGTTGGAGTAAACAGAGAAAGGAATAAATAAATAAATAAATAAATAAGGAAAGAAAAAAGGAAAGAAAGAATGAATGAAAGAAAGGATCTATCCATCACAAGGAATGAAACTAAACTGTTTCCATTTTGGCTGTCTAGGTGAAAAAATTCAAGAAATTCATTAAAGATAGTTTTAAAACTGATAAATGCATTTATGTAGGTTTCTAAAAGCACACTTAGCACACCCGACTCAATAAATTTAGGCATTAAAAATTAAAAACATAGTTTAAAAATTATTCTCTGAGGAGAAATGCTTGGAAGTAAGTAAATGTGATAAAACATGTTCTTGATCTATATGCTGTAAATTACAAAAGGATGAAAATGATCTAAGCAAACAGCTATATGCAATGTGTTGATGAGTTGAAAAACTTAAATAATAATGCTATTGCTCTCAACATTGAATTATAAATTTAATGCATTTTAATAAGATTTAAAATAGAAACAAGGGAATTCTAAAGTGTATATGTCCAAAGAAACCAGAGTACCTAAAATAACTTTGAAAAAAAAGTTAAAATTTGAAATATTATACTGTCCTACTATAAGACTTATTGTACCAGTACAATGTTCAAAACAGTGAAGTATTGGTGGAGAAATAGACGTGGATTAATGATGCAGAATATAGAGTCTTGACACAGGCTTAAAAAATGACCAGTATATTTGTGACAGAGGAACATATGCCAATCCATCAATTTCAACAAAAGCTACTGAAACAACTGGGAATCCACATGTATAAATCTCAATCTGAAGTGCCCAGCAATGCAAAAGAAAAAAAAAGAGTCAAAATGATTAGAGATATAAATATAAAGGGAAAAATTATAGCACTTTGAAAAATCATAGAAGAAAAACTCTTCATGCACTGTGGTTGTATAAAGGATACTGTGGCATTACACTGAAACATCATATATATATATATATATATATATATATATATATATATATATGACAAATTTACGACATTCAAATGTAATAGCAAGTTGAACAAAGTAATGGTAATTTAATTTTTAAAAGTATGAGGCAATCACACTACTATGCTATGATGTGCTTATAGGGAGCCTGGCATGACTGTCCTCTAAGAGGCCCTACCAACAGCTGACTGAGATAGATGCAGATACTTACACCCAACCATTGGATTGAAGTTAGGGATCCCTGTGGTTGAATTAGGGGAAGGATTGAAGAAGCTGAAAGGGAGAGGCTCTCATAGGAAGACCAGCAAACTCAACTAACCCAGACGCGAGGGAGCTACTGGAAACTGAGCCACCACCCAGGAGCATACATGGCTGCTCTGAGGCCCCTGGCACATATGTAGCAAAGGTCTGCTTGGTCTGGTCTCAGTGGGAGAAGATGTACTTAATCGTCCAGAGACTTGAGGCCCCAGGGAAGAGAAAGGCCAGGTAGGGTGGGAGGAGCATCCTCTTTGAGGCAAGGAGAGGGGAGGAATGGGATGAAGAACTGTAGGAGTGGGGACCGAGGTTGGGACAATGACTGGAATGTAAATAAATAATGTAAAAAAAAAAACCCTATGAAGCAAAAATATGAACATAAACTTCTTGTAGAATTCTGCATATTTGAGATAAGCTAACAAACTGGATTCTTTCAAAATTTAAATTGTTATTCTGTAATAGATTTATTGAGATTATGAGCGAATTCTAGATATTTACAAATCACGAATCAGGTAAAAGATGTGGATGCAGTTATATAATTATCTCTTAAAATTTATTAGTAACAAATTAAAAGGAGAAAACTGGTTGCTGAGACTCTGCTGTGGAGAGGAGTGGTGGGCTAACAAGCACAAGGAATATAGTCAGGGTCATTAGGAAAGGGCAAAGTGAAACTTGGATGGAAAGCTAGTATACGCACAGTATAATTATTTTAAAAAGTTTGAAAGCCAAAAATGTGACAGCATGGGAGTCTGGCAAGGATGTAAAACTGTTAAAAGGTTACATATTGTTAGCAAGAATGTAACAGAGTGGAATGATATTTTAGTAGATTTTAAAGTTTTTAGATGTTTTAAAAATTATTTTTTTTATATGTATGAGTGTTTTGTCTGACTGTATGTGTGTATACTACATGTGTGCCTAGTGCCCACAGCAGTTAGAAGGATGCAATGGATTTCCAGGGACAAAAGTTATAGGTGATTGTGAGCTAGCATACTGGCTTTGGGATCGAACTTTGGCTACAAGAACAGCAAGTGCTCTTAGGCACTGATCCATCTGCCCAACTCCACAATATTTAATAATGGTGTACTATTCTGACTATGACCTAAAAATTCAACTGCTAGACATTTACCATAGAAAAATGAAACATGTTCACATTCAAACCTATGCAAGATTGCTTATACCCTCTGCATCTTGGCTCTGCAAACTAGAAACTTTTCTTCACAGGGTGAAGTGAATGAATCACATTTATGACATTTGTAAGGAGCAAAATTATTGCCACAGAGAAAAGTCCAGTGGTTATTGGAGATTAAAAGTGGGAGTGAGTAACTGCATCGAAATAATGCAGGTGCTTTGAGAGGCAGTGGGATGCTTTTTATTCTGGGGACAGTGGTCACAAAAAATGTAAACCCAGGATAAAATTCATACTACTGTATACTGTCATCTCTACAGTATCTTAATTTAACAGTAAGATAAAAAAAAACCAACTGGATCTGAATTATAATCTGCTCTTTTACATAATGTAGTTTAGTTCATATAGTGAACTCCATATATATTTCTCTGTGGCTGTGTGGCATATGTGTGTATGTATTTGTATATTTGTATGCATTGAGTATGTGTTTGTATGCACATGCATGTGTGTGTACACATGAAGACCAGAAGTGTCTTCCTCATCTTCCTCTAACATTCTCAACCTTCTTCTTCTTCTTCTTCTTCTTCTTCTTCTTCTTCTTCTTCTTCT
>JANHMN010000020.1:17380055-17415401 GCA_030674055.1 Rhabdomys pumilio | reverse complement strand
CTTCTTCTTCTTCTTCTTCTTCTTCTTCTTCTTCTTCTTCTTCTTCTTCTTCTTCTTCTTCTTCTTCTTCTTCTTCTCTGTCTCCTCCTTCTCCTTCTCCTCCTCCTCCTCCTCTTTCTCCTTCTCCTTCTCCTTCTCCTTCTCCTTCTCCTTCTCCTTCTCCTCCCCTCCTCTTCTTCCTCCTCTACCTCTTCCTTCTTCCTATTACTTCACTTATTTGCATTGCAGTTGTTGTCCCCCTCTTGGTTCCCCCTACCAGAGTTACTCCCATTCTCATTCCTCCTCTCCCTTGCCTTGGAGACAGTGCTCTCCCTCCCCCTACACCAGGCTTCTCACTTCCCTGGGGCCTTAAATCTCTTGAGGATCTTCCCCCACTGAGGCCTCTCAGATTGATCAGTTGATTCTCCTTTCACCTTCTTATTTTAGGACAAAATTTGTCTTTTTAAAAGAAAATTTCTCACTGAACCTCAGGAATGTGGCTAAACAAGAGCCAGCAAGCTCTACGGTTTTTCTATGACCAGTTCTGCAGTGCCAGAATGTGCACATGGCATCTGTAATTTTATGTGGTTGCTAGGGATCTGAATTCAGGTCTTTATGTTCATGCAGCAAGCACTTTACTGATTGAGCATATCCCCTGATCCTTTATCACTATTTTAATAAAAACAAATGTAGTGTGCTAAACCCGTTCTTCAACATCTTAGAAATTGATCGTACCTTTATGTACATTTTTTAAAATTAACCACAGATGGATGCCACATGCACTTGGAAGTATGCTAAGGAAGAATATTCGTAGTAGTATAATTCACAGATCCTACACCCTTGTCATGTTACTCACTTGTGTTGCTGTGACAAAACACCATGACCAAAAGGAGCTTCTAGAAGAGCTTGCTTCGGTTTAGGATTCCAGGAGGATAAGAGTCCACCATGGAAGGAAGGCATTCGGACAAGCAGCAGGCATCATGTCAGGAACAGGAAGCTGAGTAACCGCATCTCCAACCTCAGGCACACTGGAAGTAGGGTGAGGTGTTGAATGCTTAAAGCCTTCCTCCAGTGATGGACTTCCTCCAATAAAGCTGCACTTCTGTTTTCTTTCATTTTTAATTTTTTTCTTACCAATTTCAAGCTCATGGTTAAACCTTTATTATATTCCCTTATTACTTAGTTTCTGTGCTTATCTTCCAATATAATCTATATTAAGCACAATAAAATGTTAGCATAAAATATATTGTCAAATCTCTTCTGTGCAGCAAGATTTTTTATTAATTAATTATTTGTTTACTTTATACTTCATTAAAACTATCCTTTCCTTTTCTTCTTCTGGTCCCTTCCTCTCACCTTCCCTCCTTCCTCCCCATCCACATATCTGCCTTCTCCTCAGAAAAGGGGAGGCCTCCCATAGACAAGGCAGCCAGTAAGGGGAAAGAGATCCAGTGGCAGGCAAAAGAGTCAGAGACAGCCCCTGCTCCCACTGTTAGGAGTCCCACATGAAGACCCAGCTTCACATCTGTTACATATGTAAGGAGGGTCTAGATCCATCCCCTTCATACTTTCTGTTTGGGCAGTTCAGTCTTTGTGGGCCCCCATGGTCTCAGGTTAGTTGACTCTATAGGTTTTCTTGTGGTGTCCTTGACCCCTCTGGCTCCTTTAATCATTCTTCCCCCTTCTTCCATAGGACTCCCCAAACTCCACTTAATGTTTGACTGTGGGTCTCTGCATCTGTTTCCATCAGCTGATGGGTGAAACATCTCAGAAGAGTTATGCTAGGCTTCTGTCTGCGAGTATAGCCGAATACTATCAATAGTATCGGGATGGGTTCTCTCATGGCACAGGTCTCAATCTGGACCAGTCACTGGTTTGTGTTTCTCTCAAGTTCTGCTCCATCTTTCACCTCTGCAGATCTTGAAGGCAGAAAAAAATATGGATCTAAGATCTATAGCAGGGTTTTGTGTGTAAACCTGCCCAAACAGTGCCATCAACTGGAGATCTGCTGTTCAAATGCTTGAGTCTATGGGGACATTTGTCAACAAACCATTACCATTTTACTTCCTGGTTCTCATAGACTCTTGGACATAATACAAAATTCATTTAGCTTGACTTCAAAAGTCCTTATAGGTTACAATCTCTTTAAAATGTAACCCCTTCTAAAAAGCAACAACAACAACAAAACAAATTATATACTTCCATCGGACAATAATAAACAGAATATGCATTATCACTCTAAAATTGGGAAACAAGGGCACAGTGAGGAAATATTAGACAAAAGCAAGACCAGAACCCAGTAGGGCAAATATTAAATATGTGTGTCCATTATCAAAGGGCTTAATTGGCTTAGTTGTTCTAGCTTTGCTACCTGCAACATACTGGTCACATTTGTCTATTTCTGCTCCCTGAATGAAGCTCTCATGGGCATATATCTCTTGGCTTTGTAATTTCCAACATTTTTGGGTCTTCAGTGCCTGCAATCCAGGCTTCACATTCAGTTTCATGCATGGCCCCTCACAGCCTTTTGCCCTCCCAGAATCTCGGCACAGAGACTCCCCTGCATCATGCTGTCTGATCTCAGTGACACTCTGAATTAATGAAGAAGAATTTGAAACTTATCAGGAGTGGTGGCACTGGTCTTTAGTCTCAGCACTTGGGAGGCAGACGCAGATGGAGTTCTGTGAATCTGAGGCTAATCTGGTCTATATAGTTAATTCCAGGATAGTCATCCTACATAATCAAGAGATTTTGTCTCAAAAATAATAAAATAAGATGAAACCAAAAAAATCTATAACTTCTCCACTCTGGCATTTTTCATGCCTCTAAGAACTGCATGGATGACACTACCAAGTTTGGCTTTCAGTTTGGGATGGATACTTTCTTTATGATCACATTAGGAGAAGTATTTTAATTCAATTGCTTTTCAGGAACAGAACACTCTAGCATCTTCTTCACAAGTTGGAAGCTTATATAGGTTAGGTCATGACATTTGGACACCTTTCTTACTATCCCAGTGGAGAACAAATCCGTCCTTAATGGTGCTAATCTCCTTAAGCCTTATAGTCTTTTCCCACCACATCTTTTCCTTGGCTTTATCATTATGTTTCTTTGTTCTTTTTCTCTCCAAACTACACATTTTATATTTCTTTCTACCGTAATTAATCTTTATCACTGCAGCTCTGCATAAATGCCATCAGCATCAACTATTCCACAGATTACGCCATAATATTATGTTTGTCTTGAAAATGTCTCCATCAGAGAAATTAGTCCATAACTTGCTAATTTAGCCTCAGGAAAGTTCTTAGGTAAAACACAGAAGGCAGCCCAAATATCATTTGCCCAAATATTAGAGGAATGATCTATAATACAGGTGCTGCTAATGTCCTTGCTTCCCATGAAATCACTTTACCCAGACCGTCACAGCCATGTAGCTCTGAAAAATACTGTCTTTAAGGCTCCCATTAAGATAGCCCATTATACTCTGTTTACAGCATTTAACCACTCTTCTAGTCCAAAGCTCCAGAGTCTTCCACATTCCCCACAAATAAACAAACAAACAACAACAAACCAAACCAGCATGGTGAGGTCCTTCACAGCACCAGCCCATTCTCTGGTGCTAATTTCTGTCTTATTCACTTTTTTGATTTTGTGATGAAGCCCCATGATCAAAGCAAATTATAGAAGACAGAGTGCAATTTTGGCTTATGGTTCTGGAGGAATAAGAGTCGGCTCGGTTGGGAGCCATGTTAGCAAGCAGTGAGAATGGAGGGAAGAAGCTGGAGATTATATCTTTTACTGCAAACAGAGAAGACAGAGAAAGAGAGAGAGAGAGGGGGAGAGAGAGAGAGAGAGAGAGAGAGAGAGAGAGAGAGAGAGAGAAAGAGATAGATAGAACTGAAAGTGGTGAATCTGTAAAGGTCTCTTGACATTATTCCTTTTACTTAGAATAAAACATTTATATATTTTTGGAGCTCCAAGTAATTAATAATATTTTTTAAAAATAATGATGGCAAACAGAAACTTCAAATAATTAATCCAAGGTCAATTAAGAGGGAGTGTTTATTGAAGTCTCTCTAAGTACAGATGTGACTTGGATAACCAGGAAATTGTGCATGGGTCAAAGTGTACACATGTATGTGCATTGGTACCTGAGTGCATACAGCCAGCATGTTTACTCTTAGACCTATCATAATCCTGACACTATGATTACAAGCCAGGATCACAGTAAATCTTTTATGATTTCTTCTGAGCTTGCAAACAGAATAAGCTCTATTATACTATAAATAGATTCTATGAGTCTTTGAAAATGAGAAAGAATAGCATCTCTAGACAGTTGGTTTTCTTTATCAATTTACTTAAAATATTCAAAAGCAAAAAAAGAATATTAATTTATTTCAGGAAATAAGAGAGATTCATTCCTATACCACACAAAAAAATAAGCCCCAGGTAGCTTCTAAGGAAAAAAAATAGAAGAAGAAAAAGAAATGTAGCAGAGAGTGTGTATGGATTAGTGATTGATTTCTGGATGTGAATGGCAAGGAGCGGGTTGTAGGCACAGTGGTGGGATTATTAAAGAGGAGAATAACACTTTTTAATAACACAAGAACTGTGATAATATATATTGAGGAAACCATTTAAATATATAAGCAAATATAGATTTTTTTTTCTGGGCTGGAGGCAAATGATATGGGCTCTGAAATAATATAAAAAAGATCAGCTCTTGACGCCAAAGTTTGGCTTGTATACTCTGAAATTTAAGTCACTTTATTTGGCAAGCCAAACTCTAAATGAGCTACTTCAAAGATAATTGTGTACAATTCAGAAACTCTGTGTAATTTTTCATACTTGGATCATGGCTTCTGTCTTACAGTGATTTTTTTTATACAATCCCTTTTAAATCCAGTGCTGCTATTTGATACTACTTGTATAACTACCTCTTGTGGAAAAATAAACTTTCCCCTTACTCCTACAAAATATTGACTAGTAGAGAATGAAAACAAACTTGCCAAATTTTGTTTTGTTCTGTGACTCTTTCAAAAATCATTGCAGCATTCCAATTAAAAAAAAAAAAACCTCTGTTAAAAAAAAAGGCACAAAGAACTTGTTCATGACTGTACACAGAAGTTGGTATGTAATAATTGTTCAGATTATTATTTCAATCTTGCATAGGTTAGTGATTCACTTAATATTTAAAAGGGTAATGTTTCATATTTTAATATACTAAATATTAGTTTATGTCCAAGTGTCTGTATTAGCAGCAGGAACTCTGAAGCTTCTTATTTTAATTAAGAAAATGTTTTCAATATTGTTCTACAGTTTATATAAACAGTGAGAAATAGTTTGCACTTTAAAAATGTGGGATAAAACAAAACTAGATGTTGTTTCTTTTATTTGAGCCAAGAAAAATAGTACTGTGAATCTTTTTCTCAGATTGCTGTGTGGAAACAGTTTTTCACCTAAAACCCCTGTCTCTCTTTTTCTTATAAAATGTATGCATACAAAGATGCAAGGGTGAGATGTGTTTCCAGGCACATTTATTCTAACGGTGAAGTTGGATTATTTTTGTGACACATTTTAGATTTCCATGACAAACCAAATGCTTTTTGTCCACCAGTGATGTAGAATAATTAATCAGAGCCATCCTGGGAGGGGGACCCATCCCATTCTGTGTTGGTTTGTAAAACATTCCTGGGTGAGAGGCCTCTCAGCAGGCTCACTCACGTTACCTGTAATTTTTCACATGTGTATAGTTCATCACTAGTGACACTCTGGCTTTCAGATCAGTCATCTCTTAGAACTTAAAATTGATATATCAGTCTCAGCATAAAATGCTATCATTCCCGTGGACCAACTGTTTACCGGAGTATAACTCCTCCTGTGTCTCATTTCATCACACGGTTCCACACAGTGATGTTTCAATGTGAAATGAAGTTTTTTCACGCTGTGCCTCTGAGTAGAAAAAAGACAGAAGTACACATATGATAAATGGTGAAGATTCCGTGATAACCCTTGGAAAACAATATAGTGTGGAAGCATTGTGTATTATATTTGCTTTAATAATTTAAGGCATAAATGTGGCTTTAAACTTTTATAACAAATACGATTTATGCAGGAGTGAGAAACGATCAATTACATTTTCTGTGAATCACTTCATCTTCCATCTTATCCATGTGCAGAAATTAGCAGCACACCACTGCTGCTGAATTGCCGTGGTGGTGGAATATTTGTGTGGGCTACACTGTTAGTAAAAAAGTAAAATTACCATCATGTTTTTTTTTCAACGGTACGTATTTAATTACAGTTTTTGCAAGAGAAAGAATTTACTTTAAATTTTTATTAAATCTATTCGCTTCGTCTATGTGGGGCTTGGGACCAAATTCTGGCTTTTAATAGCAACAACAGGATTTAGGAAAAACATCTTGTTGAATTCCCTTATGCCTGAAAGACACTGTCGTGTTTGCATTCTTTCTTGGCACAAAGTGCATTTTCTTTGTGGCTCTGAGTGTAGTCTGGCTGTGGCATCAGCATCCCACTGATTATTACTAGGGCTGATTCAACTGCCTTGGCTCACTGGGCTGGGTTCTGCAGACTTCCTTCACAACCCTAAAAGCTGTGCATTGGCAGAGGATGATGACATCCCTGGGGAGACTAGAACCACTTAATTTTTGTCAAAATGGAAATGAGTTTTTCCTCTTAGCACATCTTGATTTGATCTGATAGGCTATTTTAAAATGAAAGCAAATTTTTTTTTTTTTACCAAAAAATGGATTCAAACTATGTTTTAAATTTGATATAGCACTGCGAATACTCAACGTTTTCAGGAGAGAACATTTTTAGTTTATGTTTTAAATTCGAACCTTTTAATTTTTCACTCTTTTTCTGTGTATGGTTTAGATGATTTCACTGAGTTCTATAGTGCTGTGAGATGATGCCTAAACACCAAGCCACAGCCAGGAGATATAGGATGAATTGTCCACTAAAGAATGAGTGATTCTAAAGAATTCTGAAGATTGCAACATACTTTACAGTATTAGTTTTGAAAATAAATGAACTAACAGGTGATTATTGCTATCTTGTTGAAAATATAAGAAATTCAGTAATGACCAAATGATTTGCTGGTGCCTCTTCATTGTGCACATGCATCCATAGGATGTGTGCAATCATGTAAAAGAGAAATGGTTCAAAACTGTTTGCATATCTGACATTTTTATTTGGAGACTAAAATTCTGTTGAGTCTACATTTGGTTAGCAGGTGAGATATTTTGGTAATATTAATATGGCATACTGAAATGCTGTTAGAAAACTAAAGGTAATCTGCTTATATGCTTTGTATTAGCTTAAGAATTTATTACCCGGGTGAGGGGGAAATGAGGTAAGGGGATAACATCTAAAATGTAAATAAAATAGCCAATAAAAAAAGAAAGAAAAAAGGAATTTATTATTCAAATAAAATAAATTTTATGTTACATTTTCATGTTTAATTAGCCTTGGGAAGAAAGAATGTCTAATAAAAATATTTCGGGAATTATATTCATCACTTTATTTACTTGTATTATTTTAGAAACAATTTCAACAGCAGACTGATGTTAAAAGTTGACTTTCCATTACTTGAAGAATAGTATTTTTATGTTTATAGCAAGATATGTAGTTCGCCCCAGTTTCACACGCCTCCCTGCTATCAAGATCCCACTTCAAGTGGGGCATTTGTTACAATTGATTAACCCAGTATTTTGTATTCCGTAACAGTATTTTATATTCTGAAGTATGGATTTCATTATCTAGCTATTGTTTTAAAAAGCTTTCAAATGGATATTCGAAGGAGTTTCAAAGTTATTTTAGGAGACCAGGTGGATGGGTTGGTTCTCTATTTCTAGCAAGTACAGGGGCCGAGGCTAGTGGTTATCTTGAGCCTCAAGACCACTTTTGAAAGCAGAAAGTGCACATCTCAAAAGAAAAGGGAAAAAGAGAGTAAGAACGTGGACTAGAGTCTTTTTCCATGTTAACCTGGTGAAGAAGAGTTAGAGTAAGAAAACCAGACTGCATTTAAAAAGAAAACTTGGAGAGCTTTGGTAGTTCACAAAGATAGCACCTGAACAGTTAAAAATCATGGAGAAAAAGGTCAGCTCTGCACACACATGAAGGAAGCCAAGCTGAACACAGCTCCAGCCATGCGGAGCCCTGGGAGGGGAAGGCAGAGCAGGATTCTAATATGAAAGGTAAGGCAGGCAGCCCCAAGACTGGCACTCGTACCCTCAGAACAAGCCAATAGCCTTCAGATGCCTCAAAGCCAGTGTCACATTGTGACGATACAGTGATTTCACTGGCATATGGGTTAGCAATGGAAAGGAATCCCATATTGTCACTCTGTGTGAGCCAGAGAGCAGTGGCTGAGTGCCATCTTCAGAGGAAATCTATTGTTTCAAACTGAGCTACTCTGAGGGGCTTAAAAACAGGAACACAAGTCAAAGGGCCTGAATTTAAATTGCCAAAGACACAGAGTGAGATACTTCCCCGAAAGATGATTATAGGGAATGGAAGGATGAATTCAGATAAGCTGGGAAATAAGGTGTCAGAAAGTTCATCTCAGGTGGTGAGATTCACAGGGAAAGATGGCTTGGTGGCTGGGAGCAGAGTTTGCCAGTTGAGAATAACTCTGAATCTGATAACCTTGAGCTTAATGTCAGTGGGCACATTAAACACATTAACCTCTGGAATGCTTTTCTTGGGATGAGGTTCACTGTTGCATAGTCTAAAAATGCTGAAGTTACTTAGTATCCATGATTGCACCTGTCTAGCAGAATTGGCTGTGGCTCTCTTCCTTGTGTACTCCTTAAGGTTGTGGTCGCTTCCCTGACATCCAACACACTTGTGAGAGATCTTGCATTCTGAGTCCACATGGCTCCTGAACTAAAAAATGGAAATAGCTAAAAGACTAGATGATACTTCGGAAATTTACAAGTAAAAATGATCACTGACAAGGATACAAACAGGCAGATAAGAGCCTAAGATGTCTCAGTTGGGAACGTGACCGAGACACTGGTGGGGAATCTGAGTTCAGATCCTCAATATCTACACAAAAATCAAGGCACGATTACATTCTTGTAACTAGAGCAGTAGTGAGGTGGAGACAGAAGCACACCCAGAGCCAACTGGTTAGTTACTCTATATGAACTCTTGGATAAGAGATCCTATCTCAAAAGACAAAGCAGAAGGTGATAATGGTAGTCCTTAGGTACATGCACACATGTTGAGAGAGCTTCATGTACACATGAACACACACATACTATACCCCTACCCGTCACACAAACACACACAGACATTTTCTTTTAAAACAAGGTAAATTCAGGGCCAACAAGATGGCTCAGTGGTAAGCGTGTCTGTCAAGTTTGACAACCTGAGTTCAATCCCAAGACACATATAGTAAAAGGAGAGAACTGACTCCTCAAAGTTGTCCTCTAACCCCGTACCCATGTGCTCTGGCATGCACATGCCCACAGACATATGCAATAAATGAATAAATTTAAGGAAAAAGATAATTCAGTTCAGGACACTGAGTTGAAAGTCAGCAACATCAAAGAAAATGTGAGAGAAAAATCAATGAGAAATCATCAATATGGGATAAAAGGTAACAAGATGGAAGACAAATTAAATAGGCAACTTGATCCTAGGGAAATGTTGGAGATGAAAATTCAGTGACTAAAAACAGTGACAAGCATCACCAGTAGACTTGCCTAATGGAAGAAAAAAAATAACAGGCATGGAAGACAAAGTAAAAGAGTGCTATACTGAAGTACTAACAAACATATAAAAAAATTAAAAAAAATCCTCAAATAAGCATAATAGCCCACAAATTCTGGAGTAGGATCAGGAAACCAAATCTGAGAATTCCTGTGATAATATTATAGAAGGATCGGAGACCAAAACTAGAAATTCTATATATGTTATATTAAGTATTAATATTAATTGGAAGTTTCTATCATGCCTTGGATCATTTAGTTCCCAGATAAAAGACACAAAAGTTTTATATTTATAATAATACTTAATAGCACAAGAGATGGGCAGACATCAACCCTCTAGGTTATTTTATCTATATCATTGCCAATAACCCAAAGATTTGACTTGCTATGTTCCACCTGGGTTGCTTTTACGGTGACTGGCTAGTCCTCATTGCCATGTTCTCAGGATCCCTTACCCCAATGGTACCTTCCTCTCTATTCCTCTCTTCTTTATCTTTTCCTCATTGTCCCTGCCTCAGACTCCAAGTCTAGGAATGAAGCCCCGCCTACCTTTCTTCTGCCCAACTACTGGCTGTAAGCATCTTTATTGACCAATCAGGGATAATTTGAGGGGTAAAGTTATATGTCACATTACTTGGTGTACATGAGGATCTCCTCATCCATGAGGTGACCAGGGCCAGTATTTAGCATTACAATACATAACAACAGACCAAATCTCATCACATAAAAATTTCTAATCTAGAATAACGAGTGTGCATTAATACTCAATTAAAAGAAGGAAAAATAAGCCCTCTCTGTGACATATAGGAGATGGCAAAAACAAAAACAAACAAGATGAAAATCATAAGGGAAAACACCAATTTACCCACAAAGGCAAACATATAAAGTATCACCCCCACATCAGCAACCCTAAAATTAATAACTTATAGTCAACATTACTATATCCATTAAACCTATCTTTTCAGATTTACTAGAAAATAGAGATATTTCAAGACAAAAATAAACTGTGGTATTTCACAGCCACTGAGCCAACACTGCAGAAGATTGTCACCAGGCAAGGTTTTCAGTGGTGAGACTGGGTTATATTCCTTTGAGTTGTTGACTGAAAGGGGTCCCGTGAAGATCCCCAAACTACTAGGCCTGATACTAAGAGAGATCATTCTCTGTAAACTGACAGTTGGGACCCATTCCTGAGGACAACATCCACACAGCTCACTGAACATAAAGACACAGATCTGGTGCCTGCATGGAGCCTTTGCTCCACATTCTCATCTCTTTGGCATGAGAAGGTACTCTCTTCAGGCTACAGAAATAGAAATCTGGACAGCAAACAAGTACAGAACCCTCAATCTACAATCTGTCCTGCTTGCAAAGTGTACTGGGGCAATGGTGGCTCAGAACTTACAGAAGGGAACAACAAAATTGTTTGGTTTAGTTTGAGGTCCATGCCAGAAGAGGGAGCCTATGCTCAACACTGCCCTGATGACCAGGAATTGGAGACTGGATAATTCAAAGACCTAGAATAGAACTAAACGTGAATGTCCTCCCCACAGTATCCTAATAATATTCTGTATATTCATAGATAGGTACCTTGTCCAGTCATCAGATAGGCTTCCTCTAGCAGCAGATGGGAGTCTGTGTAGAGACTCATAGTCAGACATTATAGGTAGAATGTCTAGATTGGAGATCTCTCATTGATTCCCTCCCTTTGGATGGAAACCCCATAGAAGAAGGGGTAGAAAGACTGTACGAGTCAGAGAGGATGGAGGATACCAGGAGAACATGGCTCACTGAATTAACTAAGTAGAGATTACATGAGCTCACAGAGACTGAAGTTTCAATCGCACAGGTCTGTACCAGGTTGTTTGCATATATGTTGTGTTTGGCAGCTTGGTGTTTTTTTTGTGGAACTTGTAACAGTGGGACTGAGTTTGTCTCTGACTCTTTTGCATGCTCTTGGGTCTCTTTTCCTCCTTTCCTCCTATTGGGTTGCTTTGTCCAGCCTTGATATGATAGCTTCTGCCTTGTATCTTGTTTGGTCATGTTTGGTTGTTGTCTCTTGGAGGCCTGCTCTTTTCTGAACAGGACTTGGTGAAGAAAGGTTAGATCAAGGGGAGAGGTTATATGTATAGGGAATCTGGGAGGAATAGAGGGTGGAGAAACTGTGGTCAAGACATATTGTCTGAGAGAGGAATCTATCTTTAATAGAAGGAAATAAATGATACACAGAAGACAAAATAAGACAATCTCAATCACGAGCTCAGGAAAGAAAAGAAATGGATGAAAAAACGGAAAGCTAAGGAACACATATTTGAATCATCAGTTAATAACTGTGAGAAATTATTTTTGCTGTGAAAAATTTAAAACCTATAAAAGCAGAAAGAATCATGTAAAAGACCCAACACAGGTTGAACAATCACTCTGATTTTTCAAGACTTACTTTATCAATGTTCTTTTTGTTTTTAATAACACTTTCAAACAATTGTGTAACTGACACTTTAAAATAGCTAATTTAGAGATACAGTAACAAATAGATCAGGGTTAGTAATACTATTGCAAGACATAAATGACTACCTTGATTTATTTGTATAAATACTGTCTGAGATGGAAATTGGTGTACTTATATTTTTAGTAATAATATATCTTTTATTCAGATCTATAAAGGTTTAATGGTCTAGTGAGGTACTAGTCTTTTGCACCAGAATGTTATATAATTGTGCCTCAAAATCTTAAACTTTGAGTTACATGTGCAGAAAGCTTTGGAAACTTTAGGCAACTTCAAAGGGTAAAACATTATAGAGATTTAGGTATACTTTTAAATTATAAAAATATAATATTATAGCTGAGAATGAAAGTTGCATCCAAAGATCTAACCTAAAGAGGTCACAAGGGTTAGATCCCATCTAATGTGGGTGCTTGGGACAGAATGTAGATCTCCAGAAGAAAAATATTCCCTCTTAAGCATTGAGCCAAATCTCCAGCCCTGGCCTTGAGTCTTTTAATTTATCATTTAGCTTCATAAATGGTCACAGTTCACAGAAAATCTTTCTCCAGCTCTTCAAATGAGAATTAAATTCTATATTCCACAAAGAAACAGAAATTAACAAAACAAATGTGTTTTATGGATAATCAAAACATGAATCTTGTGTTCATCCTCTGATGTCACTATTTTAGCTGGAGTACTTTCTGCAGTCAGAGCTGCTGTCATTTCTACCAAGAGTTTGCCTGTCAACTAAGAATTTCGATAGGTTGTCAGGGATGACACAAGCCTACCTTGTCAACTGTGGTAGATGCAGCTTCCTGGTCAAATGTTCCCTCAGTATTTATTACACACTTAAGATACACAACCTATTTTCATATATATATATATATATATATACAATTAATTCAGGTAAGCAACTACTTCTTGTGGTGACAGGTTTTTTTTTTTTTTTTTTTTTTTTTTTTTTTTTTTTTTTTTTTTTTTTGTTTTTTTTTTTTTTTTTTTTTTTTTTTTTTTTTTTTTTTTTTTTTTTTGGTTAGAACACCTAAAATGTACTCTTTACAAATTTTTGGTATATAACACAATGGCATTAGTTATTCATGTGGTCTATTGATGTATTTTCTGTACAATGAAATTTGTCCCTATTGATCTATATTCCCTGAATTCCTTTCTTGTTCTTATTCTGATAACTTGTTCTCCTATGTATTCAACTTAAAAAATTGGATATTCTACATATAAATAAAATCATTTTTTCTTTCTACATCTGAGTTATTTAGCCTACAACAGTGCCAACCTTTTAAAAGACTGAATATCATTGAATATGGAAATATGTATGGGAATAATATAAATGCATGTATATATGCATGCACATAGATGGCTCAGTGATTTAGAATGTGAAGTTTTTACTGTACGATGGTGAGAAAAAAAGTGTACAGACACCAAAAACTATATTTTATTTTTAAAACTTTTGATCTGGCTAGCAGTAATATGTGGTACTATGTTGCTGTTGGTGGTGGGACAAATAAATCTCTAGTCATTCCTACGCTCATGACAGTAAACAACAGATTACTCAGGGCACTATGTTGCTATCCAGAGTGTTTGGTAGGTTGAAGGTGTTTCACTCATTTTGACAGGTGATAGTTTCAACTTCTGATTTTTATTGTATTGTAAACCCCTGTAAATCTCGTGGCATTTTTGTTTTTATCACCCCCCTCTCTCTTTTCCTCTCCTCCTCCCTCTCCCTCTCCTTTTCCCCTCTCCCTCTCTTTCCCTCATAATTTCTTCATATATTATGTAATTCTTCACATCACAGATTTTTAAAATTAGAACTCTTTTTTCTATCATAAATAATGAAGATCATGAAATCATAAAATCAAATGTAGTCAGTATATGAAAAACAGAGTGTCTCCAAGAGAGCCTTAAGATATAAATCTTTATTTCAGCTAACAATAGTAGGAAGACTAGAACATTTCAGTTGAAGCTATTTAGTTGATAAATTAAATATCAAAATATTAGAAGGTTTTAGGTCAAGAATCTGGGGAAGAATCAAGGGATTTTAGTTTTAGCTAACTTCTTTGCCATTAGGAGTTAGCGGTTGCAGCAGTGACAGCTCTGAAGTTCTGGAAGGCACCAGGAAGAAATTCCAGAACAGAGTCCCCTGCTAAGCAGAGAGCCTAGAAGGATTCCAGAACAAAAGCACAGTGAAACTGAACCATGCTTCAAACCGAGTGGAAAGATCATCTCATGTCTTAAACTTGGTTAAGGGAATCCTTGCTTCTAGTGTCTCCCAAAAGACAGAAGATTGTCTGCCAAGTAAGACAACATTATTTTAAATAAATTTGAAAATAAATTAAAAAATGATTGTTTTAATTTATTCTTTGAGGTATTTTTTCAAAAAGGACTTGGATAATACTCTATTATGCTAATGCATTACTATTTCGATTACCTAACTTATGAGATTTCTTCTTTGCTATTTTTTTTTGTATTACTTTTGTTATTGTTCATTGGTCTTGCTCTGAGAAAGGGTCTTGCTCTGCAGTCCAGGGTGGCCTCATGGATGTGATCCTCTTCCCTCAGTTTTCTGAGTGCTGAATGATTGATATGACATGTACGGTCACACCCAGCTCGTGCTTCAGTTTTCTGCTTTTATTAATTATTTTTACGTATAAATTTTTGTGTCTTAGGATTTGTTTATTTGAAGACTGTGAAAATTAGCATTTAAAAATAGTAATTGTTAAATTGACATTCATAAATTGTGGCAATTGCACATATAATGTCTTATAAAGACACCACATTTCTTCATACTTGGGAAAATGATGCCCCATATTTACAAATTTTCTGCAGTTCACTTAAGTATATATCGATTATGTAAAACTTTGTTGATATATTTCTAGACATTTGATTATTATTATCAATAATATCTTTCATTCAGTTTTATGTAAGCCTTTAAATTGACTTTAAGTATTCTCAGGGAAACATACTATATAAATGTTTCTTTTACTTCCTCATTAATATTGTAAACAGTCTGTAAATTCCTTAAGGCCCCTAAGCATACACGGATGGATCTGAGTTCCATCTTAGCATTCATTGGGAAGCGTGTTAGTGAAAGTACAAATTTGTATATTATCTTAGTGTAGAACTGATTTTGTTTTAAAGCATGTGATTTTTGTTTTAAGAGAAAAGTATAAGATAAAGACAATTTTAAGAAAAATATTTCTACATTTTAGACATCAGTATATACTGAGTTTCTCTTTGGTAGATATGTGTGCATGAATGCATATGCTCATGTGTCAGTATAGGCAAGGCCTCACTAACATTTGGATGGGAAATGACAACAGAGTAGCAAGAACACTGCTGAACTATAAGATGTAAATCTATACCTAAAGGCTTTTTCAGTGTGTGTGTGTGTGTGTGTGTGTGTGTGTGTGTGCGCGTGCGTGTGCATGTATGTGTGTGTGTGTGCGTGCGCGCGCGCGCGCGCGTGCGTGCGTGCGTGTGTGTGTGTGTGTGTGTGTGTGTGTGTGTGTGTGTGTGATGGGTCTCTTTACCAGCAGCTTGCCATTTCCTTTCCACCAGTCCCTATACTAGAAAAATCTGTCCCTTTGGACTTTGGCCAATTTAGATGTTAAAAAGTGTTGTTGCATACATTTCCTTTTTTTTTTTTTTCTTTGTTCTCTTATTTTATAACAGCCCAGCAGTAAAACTTGCTTCTGGAGCTGGAGAGATGTCTCTACCTTTGAACAATTACTATAGAAGCATGAGGACCTTAGCTTACATCTCATGAACCCAGGTAAAAAGGCAAGATTTGCTCTCTTTAATTACAGTACTGTGGGGGACAGACACAGGATTGCTGCCAACTTTCTGGCCACTGGGATAGCTTAGGTTCAGCAAGAAACATTGTATCCAAGGAATAAGGTGAAGAGTGATACCTGACACCCTCCGATGGCCTCCACCTGCATGAGAACACGCCTCCCCACCAAAAAAATCACATACATTTTATAAATACATCCACTTGTAAGAACAGTTTTGCTTTTGTATATCTCTATTCCAAGGAAGAGTCTTGTTTCTTTTCCTTCTGTCATGCCTTTGAGATGATCAGTGATGGCTAAAGTTAGGTTTATGCCTAAGGGATGTGAACCACTGCTTGGGTGTAAGGGGGTGGTTGCTTATTTGCACTGTTATTTTATTATTTAGGAAGGCAAAAAAGACAACATCAGTGGAACAAAAAAAAACAGGACACAAAGAACTCATTACAACTAATATATATATATGTATATGTATATGTATATGTATATGTATATGTATATGTATATGTATATGTATATGTATATGTATATGTATATATGTATATGTACATGTATATAAACTTAAAATATCTGCTATGCATGCTATATGAAAAAACTTTTTGGTATCAAAATTAATTAATGACTATAAAATTATCATAAATTTTAATTTTAAAACATGAAATATATGATAAATTATGAGTACTATTTCTCTATTTGAATGCACTTTTCTTTACATAAAAGTAAAGAATGAGTGGATATAGGGTGGAAAATATTTGGTCTTACAGATTTTAGAGAATTATTTCTTTGATATTAACTTCACCAAACATGTGTTTATACGAAATATATACTATATAAATTTTAAGAAAAAACCTATTAAACATATAGAAGTAAGCTAAGAATCTATCCATGGGTGAATGAAAAGCTATCCTTATTTTTCTATATGTGGGTGATTTATGTCTTGTAATGAATACATTTTTATTATATAATTCAAAAATAATTAAAACCTTGTGGAGCCTGTTCTTGAGAAAGAGGAATTAGTAACTATTTGAAAATGTATTTAAAGATAGGTCGGTGGAGAAGAAGAAGGATTAAAGAGCAAGAGGCCTTATCTCATGTCAGCAGGAAGTTGATTGAGAATAGCGATGTCCAAGACTGCATTCCTCACAGGAGAGGCTTCAGAGAAGCTCAAATCAGTGTCATAATGATACAAATTAAGTTCATCCTGTGTTTTCAGGATAGTTACACAATTAGACCCGTTATCTCCAAAAGTGTTACTCATATTAATAAATGGCTACAGAATTACACTTTGTGCAACACAGAAAATTATGAAGGAAGTAAGGTTTTTATGATGGGTTAGAGTTTGCAGCATACAGAGGTATGCTGAATGAAAACATTTTTTTAAAGAATAAAGATTTTAATTATTTTAAAATAGAAATTCAGCTATCATTGTGAGTTCATAGATTATAAGATTATAAAGTAATTAAATTTCAGTTATATATTAAAGGTAAGCTCAGGGAACCCAGACATTGTTTAGAACAGTACAAATTTTACAGAAGAGCAGATTTTGACCTCTAATAGTACAAAACGAGCTTCAAAGTAACATTTTTCTAATTCTGAACTTGTAAACTAATGTAAATTTGTCATTAATAGTGTTATGTTGGGTCAACTCATCACCCCAGAGAAAGAGTACCAGACTATTAAAAACTTAAAAGATATGTGTAAAGGAGGCCTTGAAACATACCACTTGCTTACAAATGAATATACTTAAATACAGTAAGATTCAACCAGGGCAATATTGACATTGGGATACATCTCTGTGAAAACCTTGTCTGTGTCTCAAGTAATTGTCACCTGACTTCTGACCATAATCAATGGCTCCTTTTTTCTCTCTAGTGTCTTGATAGTTAGGAGGTTGAAGGACAGTATAGTAGTACCAAGACATGAGCCAAACACATGGCAGTCCACGTTTTGTGAAAAGTCAAATGCAGGCATAACAATGATGCTTGAATTGAGCTGGAGAGATGGCTCAGTAATTCAGAACACTGGTTGCTCCTCTAGGGAATATGAGTTTGATTCTCAGTACACCTGTGTATACTCTTGTTCTGGGGGATCAGAAGACATCAGACACCAGATGTGCACGTGGTGAATAGGCCTCCATGTAAGCAAAACTCCAATACATATAATAAAATAAATAAATTTAAAAAATGATATTTGGGATAATGGTGGTATTTTTTTTTTTGTTTCATTACAGCTTAATGAGGATTGAAGGCTTTAAAAGAAGTTGAAATATCTGTATGTTGGAATACATACAGATGTACATGCATACCATTGATGACTACCTTTGGTAAGTAGATTCATATAAACCTTTTATGCCTTAATTATATTACAAACCAATAGCAGAGGTTAATGGTAAGATAATCTGTTTAATTAAATGTCAGTAATAGTGTAAGGTTTGATTAAGTAAGTGGTTAAGTTTTGTTGAATTGGTTGAGAGATAGCTGGCTATAGATCTTCCTTTCTAATGTAAATGTGTGTGTGTGTGTGTGTGTGTGTGTGTGTGTGTGTGTAGTTTGCTTCCAAGGGATATACATTCTTTAATTTTTCCAGAAAATGCAATTCTCAGGGAAGAGCCAGAGACAATATTTTCTGTTTTATTTGAATTCCACACTAAAGCTGTTTGAGATGTTTAGATGTTATCTTACAGTTTACAAAAAGAGACCCTTTCCGTGTCAATAAATGTGTTTAAAATAGAAGAATAAGTTTTGGTATTTGTGAAGTATTAGCTTTGATTAATGGAAATATTACGTTAGATTCTCTGATTTTATATCTTTTTACACTTGTTTTTCAATGTAAGCAATAGAAACCAACAATTGTGGTGATTTAAAACAAGTCTCATAACAGTATCTATTAGTTATTCTAATGTTTAAAAAATAAAGATAGAAGTACACATTATTTTAAAGGATTTAGTGTAAAAAACACTAGGAATAATTTAGTCATTTGTCCGAGTGAGGAATAATCACAGATGACTAGGGTATTGGGAAGTGAAATTGAACAGCTTTCAAGGGTGCTGAAAATCTCAGTTAGCAAAGATGTTGATGGAAGGAGGTAATGTGGTAAAAGGAAGACACACAGCAAGGCTTTATTTATGGTTGGTACAGAAATGGTAGCAAGGCTTTCCTCTCAGCCAAGGAGTGTCGATGCATGTAATCAAGAGGGTAAGAATGAGACTACATGGTCGAGAGTGCTTGCCAGTGACATTGAGACTGCAGTACAGCTTTTCAATGTGAAAATTGTTTCAGTAAGAAATGTATATTCAGTCCTGCCTTAACCCGTTTTGTACTGCTTAGACAGAAGTGCCGAGAGTAGGTAACATGATAGAGAGCAGAGAAACATTTCTTAAAATTCTAGCTTCTGAAACGTTTAAAAATTGAGGAGCCCACATCTGGTACAGATCTTCATGCTATGTCATTCCATGCTAGAGGCAAAGGGCAAGGGAGTGCCCAAGGGGATACACACTTGTGCATGTGTCTGAGAGAAAGACAGAAGAGGAAAATGAGAGAGGAGAGGAAGTTAGATGAATTAAAGATCACTTTTATTAAAGCCCCAAACCTAGTATGATAACTACATCACTCCTAGATATAGACATTAACTCTTTCAGTGCTCATAAACTCATTACTATTAAAGGTACAATTTCTCAAAAATTTGCATTAAGCGCTATGTTTTCAACATATGCACTTTGGAGGACACTTTTAAATAATTTTAATGCATACTGTGTGAAGGCGTTGAACTCTACTGTTGAGAAATGCCCAGAAAAATCCAGATGAGGCTTAATCATAACTATCCGAAATAAAATAAGCAACTGTTTATACTGGCCTTCGGAAATTCTGGTTGACTTCCAAGATCCAGATAAAATGCATTCTCATGAAGAAGTTGTTCTGTAAATCTGCAATATGACAAAAATTCTCCTTGTACTGATATACTTGTGCATAAGACGACAAGTTATTTTTGTCTATGCTTGGACATTTTCTTATGGCTCAAAAAATAAATACTGGCAGACCTGGTCGAGTGTGAGCAGCTGAGACTGGAGAGTAGCGAATGGATTTAGAACCACTGTGGCTTTCTTTTTCCAGTCCTCTATTTCATTTGCTGCTTCTAGTGTTTCAGTCTGGGCAGATTTGGTTTTGTGGTATCTGAGTGATGTAACCTGTATCTTAGGACAGATTACCTCAAAGTAATTCAGCATTGCTGCTTTCCTCTGTCTTCTGAAATTTAACCAGTCTTATTAACACCACTCCAAAGTTCTCTTTTAACTACATGAAGAAATACATACATTTTCTGCCCCCTGTAGTGGAATACTGCTTCATAAATATTTTCTGTTCTGATACTATCCACCAGGTACAGTTTTAGTTTACAGAGTTCTCTATCCAGCAGTAAGAGATTAGGAAATGTGGTTCTTTCTTGATATCTGAATCACGTGAAAACAAACAAAGATACTACATGCCATAAAACATTAGCCCTGAAGCCAATTGTTATCCGGTTGCAATTGCAGCCATATTGGGAAATAATGCTGAGGTGATCCATCAGCGATATTGATACTATTGCTGATTTCCTGCCAAATTTCCTATTGTGCTCCAACGAGACCCACTCCTTACATATTTCTCTATTCACAGTCTGGCAAAAATTTGCAGAGAAAGTATCCAAGTGATGGGTGCACAGCAGGTGCTGGATCAAACAGGCCTTGTTCTCAGGCCCTTGGGAAGTCTGCATGGATCAGAGGAATCCAGGGGATGCCCTTCAAATGACCTGCAGTAAAGCTGCAGAGGACATGCTCAGTTTCTTCCCAGGGATAAACAAAGTGTACATGAGGTATTTTTGTTAGCTCAAAAAAGGGGCATTTATTTCATATACACACTGCCTGTCTGTCTAGTTGATTAGAAGTGGCATGAAGTAAATCTCTAATAGCTACTTAGAGAAGAACATTATGTAAAGATATAAACAGGAAAGTTCCACATTTTATCTTTTCATCTCTGTATGGATATTCTGGTTCCAAGCAAATATGAGATTAAAAAAAAAAACACAAGAAATGAGAGGACTGTATAGTAAAAAAGAAAAATGTATTACTAACAGTACATGCTTTGAGCAACTTCCTGTGAACTTTAAAATGTTGGCAGAAGTGCCACACTGATTCTGAGTGCTGTAGACTTCATCAGTTACCGGATGGAAAGCATTGTCTGTTTAAACATTCCTTATCCATGCGATGAAAAATTATTTCTTTTATTTACTTTGATCTTTATTGTATTATGATTTGACAGATAGATATTGAACAGTTCTTTGTGAAAGGCATTGAATTAGGGATTGGAAGCATAAAAGGGAAATGCCATAATCTCGGCAAAGTTTGAACTTCAGCAAATTAACACAGGTTATAAATAAAGAAAAGACAACAGGCTCAAATGTTTTTCCACTTAAAAGACTGAAAATAGCAATTTTGATATTTGGGAAATCTCATATCCTATTTGTCCGTTGCTAGGTAATAGACTCATTGTAGTCTGGCAAGTAGATATAATTAATATGGCTTTTAAAAGGTGGAGTGGAAACTTTAGTTTTATGACATATTTAAGAAGACAAAATGTGAAGCCACTGTGTCTTAATGGATCAGGTACTGATTGCATTGCTGGCAAGTTCCTAGTGGGTCAGGACTGACATCCATCCTGAGGTCTGAGTTTGTATCCTGCGCTCATGTGGAAGGAGGGGAGAACCTACTCCCACAAGTTCTCTGACCTCTGTGTGATTGCTGTGTTAAGCATGCGTACCTCCCATAAATAAATAAATCAAAATGTAAAATGTTTTTTTTTTAAAGAAGAAACAAGAAAAGTAGGCAAATAGGACTTTATTTAATGATGACCTCAGTGTAATGAGTCTTTGCTAATACATACTGATTTAATTTTCAAAATTCTGGAAATATTTATTTGGTTTATTTTCTTCAGGTTAGAAGGGATCATATAATGTCATTATCACAATCATTTATTTATGTTATTCTCTCTCTCTCTCTCTCTCTCTCTCTCTCTCTCTCTCTCTCTCTCTGTGTGTGTGTGTGTGTGTGTGTGTGTGTATGTGTGTGTGTGTACAGACAAATGCCCTGTTACAGCACATATGTGGAGGTCATCAGACAACCTCTTTGGACTTGGTTCTCTCCTGCCACCTTGTGGGGTCCTGGGATCAAATTCAGGTTCCTCAGATTTAGGGGGAAAACAACTTCACTCATTGAGCTGTCTGTCTTGCCCGCCCCACAAAATACTTCTTTAAAATATATTTTTAATTATGTAAGTTTCTCCTTTCCCTTTTCTCCCTCCAACCTCCACTCATGTACCCCTCCTGTTGTCATTCAAAATGTACTGTTTTTTTATCTTTAATTGTGTGTGTGTGTGTGTGTGTGTGTGTGTGTGTATGAATACAGACTGCTTAGTCCATATAATGTTACTTGTATGAATATGCTTTCAGTGCTGACCTTTTGGTATTGGATAACCAGTTGTTGCAGTTTTCCCTGGGGAAGACTATTTCTCCAGCTTTCAACATCCCGTAGTTCTTTGTGAAGGGTTGAGGCTTTGTGAACTTCACCCATCCACGTTAGCGTGTTTATTTATTGGTATGGTCCTTGTCATGTTTAGACAGAAATGTTGGTAAGACTATGGTTATCAATTATGGAAATTTCTCAGAGCCCATGTAACAGTCTTCTAAGTGTATAATTGTTATGCAATTCAACTGTATGGAGAATATATATCCTAAGTTGCCAGATTAGTGTTTGCATTTCATTCTATGTGTACCTGAGCCTTAAGTTCAGGAATCGTGTTGTAGATGGATTGATTAGTGGAGAGGAAGCAGTAAGGAGAGGGATAGCAGAGTAAAAGTAATTTGAAATAGGAAATGGGAAAACAGAACAAAATGAATAAGCAGTTGGGTAGGGAGGGAAGTCACTTCATACAGGGAGAGAGGAGGGTACAATAACAGTAAAGATGTTTGAAAAGGCCATAGGGCATCAAATCACTATCTGTTTAGCTAAAAGTATATATAATACATGTGTGGTGCACACATGTGAGCTGTCAATGCTCCCTCCTAGAGCTATATACTATGTAACAAAAAACCCAAATACCAGCCATGAGAAGCCTGTTTCAGGCTATTCTTCAATGGAACCCAAGATGTTCCCAAAACATTATAGTCTATTGGTGTTTTTGTTTATTTTTTTTGTTTTGTCTCCCAGATGTTGAAAGTTTCTTTTGTTGAAGATTCCATGCACATCAGAGACAGGACACAAGCTGGATGTGACTAGAAAGCATTTTGGTGAAATGTTTTGGATCTCTTAGTTTTCCAGAAGGACTAAATTTCATGGCACCAGAAGGCATCATGTAAGTTTCTAAGGGAGAAAAACAATCCAAACTCATACCTAGCTATGATGCTTATGAACCACAATGACCATAATGGCACAATTATCTAGAAAACAACATAAAAGAGAGGGCAGAAAGAGTATTAAGAAAAACAATAGAATGCTTCCTGTATGATTGCATTTCCCATGATTCATCTCCCATGAAGAGAAGCTTCACCCATATGATACCTTAACAATATTGCTGCCTAAACAAGACCCTGAACAAGGATAACACCAATAAACATGTTAACAAGGAGGAAGGAAATCTCACAGAGGGTTAATTATATAGAAAGAATGACAGGCAAGTAAGAAGTGCTGAGAGCCAGATAAATAGTCTTCCCTTGGGAAGAGCCCTTTCATTGGTTAGCTCTGAAATCATAAAACAGTATGTCATATAACAGTATATGATCAGAATAGATTATAATGCTTAGAAACACACACACATATCACACACACACATATATCTCATATACAAATATATCACATACAAAAATACACACATATATACCATACACATATGCACATATATATATATCTCATACACACATATACACATATGCATCTCATAAACACCTGTATATATTTATACATACACACATATTCATATCTTATACACACATATACAATATATATGTACACACACATATATATATGTATATATATACGTGCCTCCCCACATGCACATGCACATTCATGCGCGCGTGCACGCATGCGCGCACACACACACACACACACACACACACACACACTGAGATTTTTAAGAGAGGCCAGAATCCATGAATTTGAAGAAAAGCAAGGGGTGGGAAAGTACATGGGTAGAGCTAGAAAGAGTATGGAAAAAATAATAAAATTATATTTTAATATTTTAATTTCAAAATAATTTAAAATTACAACAAACACTTTGGAAGAATATATTGGATATGTTGAATTGCATTACATTTATTTAGAGTCTAATAAGTGTTTATAATGTCATAAGAAAAAAAAGAAGCAATGGTGATATGAACTGGATGTTAGTGAGATTACAAAAATATGTTTTTAGACATTATGAAAGCTTAGATATGATACCGTATGTATACACACACACACAATTTGACCATTATGTATATGTGTATATATATATGTATATGTATGTATATGTATATGTATATGTATATGTATATGTATATGTATATGTATATATATGTATAAATGTGAGCATGATAAAGTAGCATATTACTAAACAAAACTTTAATGTGTGCTGTCATGAAATTTAGCTACCTTAGCATAGGTTGGAAGAAAGCTAGTTATACACTCTTCCAAAAAATGTTTATTACTACAAAATATCAACTTAATATATATTTTTACAAGGCTTGGTGTACTCTTTAAGAGACATATTTGTATTGAATGGCTAAAAATTGTTTGTGACTGGTGAATTGATGTTTGTATGACGCTGTGGGAGGTATTAGTGAATGCCTCTTTTGTAACAAAGTTTCTGCTGTGTGATAGTGTGCTAACCAACATTTGTGTCAGAAAATCAAAATGGAGACCACTTTTACTGAAAATGTCTCAGAATTATAAATACCAATACTGAATTTAGTAAATGGATGATTCAGAACATTTAAATAAAAAACTTATTTTCATTATGAAAATTTCATGTTTCAATTTCTCATTTTACCCCTAGTAGTAATTTCCTTGATTGTTTATGAATCACACTACCGTTCTAATGGATAAGCACCATGTTGAGCAATGGTATTCTTTTTTTTTCTTAAGCACAGTGTGTGTGTGTGTGTGTGTGTGTGTGTGTGTGTGTGTGTGTGCGCACACGTGCACGCTTGTGCACACACAAGCTCACGTGCACTTAGGCCAGAGCTTAATATCCAGAATCTTCCACAATCCCTTTACACTTTATCTTTTGAGATATAGTTTCTCCCAGATCCTGGAGCTTCCTCATATGCTAGTTTGACTAAAGAGGTAGCCCGAAGGCTCTGCTTGTTATCACCTCCTTCAGCACTAGGGTGGATTCCCTGTTCTCCCAATTCCAGTGTTGTACATGGGTGCTGGGGATCAGAACTCAAGTCTTCATGTTTACCTGGCAATCACTTTATCAATGGAGGCATCTCTTCATGTCTTTACTTTAGAATAAGCTTGGTGTGGCACATATCTTTCCAGTTAGGTGGCGGGGATGTAGGAGCACCTGCATCCCTAGAAATTAATATGGAGTATGTGAGAGGGTGTTAAAAACCAGATGGAGACCCGAATGTATTTACTTGGCCTTAGGGTGGTGGAATAAAGAATAAAAAAAAATCAAGCAAGTTGCATACAAAACATATCTATTACTCCAAAAACAAAATAATAAATTCATTTAGAAATAGAAAAAATATTTAGTGTAAAACTACACAAACTGAAATTTTCTATTAAACACTTCAAACATTTCTCTCTCCCCATCCTGATCTTTCCTTCCACCATCCTTCCTTTCTTTCTTTGCTATTTCTTCTCTACTTTTGGAAGTTACAATTGGTATTAGAAATAAGGTGACACATTATGAACAGAAATTCTAAAGTTATTGTTATTTTAGAGATGTTTCTGTGAGGGATGAGAAAAATATTGGTTCAGTTGGTGGTTTAGTCCCGGGGAGCTCTTAGGGGATCTGGTTGGTTGATATTGTTGTTCTTCCTATGAGGTTGCAAAGCCTTTCAACTCCTTCAGTCCTTTCTCAAACTCCTCCATTGGGGACCCTGTGCTCAGTCCAATGGTTGGCTTCAAGCATCTGCCTCTTTATTTGTTAGGCTCTGGCAGAGCCTCTGGGGAGACAACTGTATCAAGCTCCTGTCAACAAGCACTTCTTGGCATCAACAATAGCGTCTGGGTTTGGTGACTATATGGGATGGATCTCCTGGTGGGGCAGAGTACTCATGGAGAAACCCATGGCTCCAGGCACCTATTTATCAAAGGATGGCCTTGTCAGGCATCAATGAGAGGAGAGGTCCTTGGTCATGAGAAGGATTGATTCCCCAGTGTAGAGGAATGCCAGGGTGGGGAGGCAGAAGTGGGTGGGTGGGGGAACACCCTCATAGAAGCAGGGGGAGGGGATATGGTATAGGAGATTTGAGGGAGGGGACCAGGAAAGGAAATAACATTTGAAATGTAAATAAAATATCCAATAAAAAAAGAGAATAAAACTAAACAAACACGAAAAGAAAAGATTAGTTCGCAAATGGGTTTCTGATGAAATGCTGCATTTTTCTTTAATTCTCCATACTATAAACCATAAAATTGCAATTTTTATCAACCTTACAGATGTAATAACTTTCTAGCATGTATTCCTAAATGGATAGTTTATAGAAAGTTATTTTCTTTGTTATACATATTCTAGTCCTTGAATATTTTACATGAGTAAATTACGATATTATGATGGGCTAGCTATGCATAGATGGTCCTTTTATTACTTTTTATATAAGATTTAAATAAATATTTTCTAAGTGTTGTGCAGATTAGACTGTGTAGTTTGATATTCATCTACAAACCAGAATTACAAAGGACAAAGTGTGCAATTAAAATTTTTGACCCATGCACTGTCTTCCATATGTTTTGCTGGTCCTTTCATATGTAGCTCACATTTCAAGGTCTATATAGTAGAAACAAGTTGCACATTTACTCAGCGGATGAATAAAGCAATTCCCTTAGGAACTGTGCAAGACTTTCATGTTTGAGCACATTGCTACTTTGTCAATGAGGTATTAACAATGACATCCTTAATGGCAGTAGAGTCATACTTTCACCATATGCCTTACACAACTTAGTGCTGTGCCCTTTGGCTATATTTAAAAGCTCCCGCTTAAGAAGATGACAGATGAGGTCAACTTGAACTGGCCATAGACCATGTCATAGATTAAACATTTTCTTTTCGCTTGATTGGCACCTTATTCAGGAAACATGCTAGGAAAAAGCCATGTGGTCACAGTGCCTAACTACTAAAAGTGTGTATGGAATTGAAGGAATATTGCCAAGGTGCCAAGCAAACTATGATTTATAAACATCAAGGGGAGGTTGTTAGCTTCATCATCTGCAGTCAATGAAGGTCTTTATTATCACTAAGTACATCTTATGAGTTTTATATATTGACTTTTCTTAAATAAGCCAAGAACTTATAAAAAGATCACTCAAATAGTGTTTGCTATAATCCTCACACAGTTTTAAGAGCAGAAGGCAGGAGGTCTGTAATGTGAAAACAGGAGAGCAGGAGGCAAGAGGTGAAGCAGATATGGGTAATTTTAGCTGTTGGGAATACACCTTGGTTTTGGTCTGGTGAAGTGGAAAGCTGTATAATTTTGTTGGAGTGCAAAAGCAGACAGCATGGGCTGACTACGCTGGTGAGCAACTTTGGTTCTAACATAAATGAAACTGGCAAGTGACTCATTTAGTCATTTAGTGATTTTACTAAGTTTTAGTTTTATGTAAACTAATTCCAGTCTAGTTATGGAAATATCCCACAGGCCAGTTACATGGATTTCAATATAAAAATTAACCATTGCTTTAAAAAGATTTTTTGCTGGCCGAGAAAGAAGTTGATGTTCTGGGAGAAGGGAAAATCTGACTCTCACTTCACACAGCTCTTTCTGTCTTCAAGCCAAGGAAAAGCTTTCATTCATTAGCAGAGAAAGCCCTGCAAGATGGTGGGATGGTCTCCCTACAAAAGTGTCACTGTAAGCAAAACACCTCTGAAGAGGAGAGGAGAGTTTGTGTTTGGAACAGTTTTTGACAACTGGTCATTTTCCCTTTGACTGAAGGGGGTACCTAATTGTGGAGTGACTGATATTTGATAAAAATCTTATCGCATTGGAACAGTCAGCCAACTACTGAGCTATTAATATCACTTGAGCAAACAGTTGCTTTTTCCTGTGATATTGTGGTCTACTTCTATGGATAGATGAATGAGTCCCACAGTCATGTGTTAATGAAGCTATCGGTTATTTTTAATGAAAAAAGCTCTGGGTTTGGCCTCACATGGAATGAAGTTTATTTTGGTCATGAACTGGTTTCCATAAAAGGTAAACTCAGTATTTACATCAAAATGGCATTTTAAAAAGAAAGGCTTCTGTTTTTTTTTTTTATCTCTTCTGTTTTTTCATTTGGAATGGGAGAAGTGGCCATTTGTTAGGAAGCACTGAACTCAGAGTTAAGCAGACAGTAAGCAGTAAACAGAAAACATTTTTGTAATGTTAATCGGAGGCCTTCATGGATTTCAAGTGTAGAAATGCATCTGGACACAGAAGGATTTAGAAACCTTCCACCACTTTTCCCTCTCAAATTCTTGTTTGGTTTATTTTCCCCCTACATTGACTGCACTTATAATTTTTAGAAAGACAGTTGGGTATATTGTAGGTTGGGTGGTTGAATGTTGTTTCCCTTTACCTCATGAATTAATGTGTTATAAACCCAGAAGCAAATAAGTGTTTTCTACTTCTGATTGTATGTCCATGAGACACAGTGTCTGGTAGGTCCATATTAAGCTAGGTGTTCTTCGGAGTAAAGAAGACTGCACAAAATTTGAGTAAGACACATTCAAATAATAGAAATTCCAATTAGATTTAGTAAGAGCTTTCCACAAATGAATGGGAAAGACAAAATCAACACAGATAAAAACCAAACAGTGGTCTTGTCCAGTGTGATCTTGTCACATTAAAACCACAATGAAATGGACAGATGGCATGATAGTTTCATTGACAGCAAAATTGTAAGTTCATGTAAATATGAATTTTTTTTGTTTTGTTATATAAATTTATGAATATCAGATTGTGAAGTAACAGAATTAATTGTCTCTAAAAGTGCCAGATATAGTGTTAACTTTATTTAGACATGGAATTTGGGTCCCTAAGAAAGATTAACATTCTCTCTCTTTGACCTTCTTTCTAATTCAGATTTGTTTACATGATAAGATGCGTAAATGACTTCTATTATTGGAAAGTAAATATCAGTTGAGTTTGTTATGTTACGATGCTTTATGTTATGCCATATTGTACTCAGAAAATATTACAAATATTTGTCTTCCAAAAGGTCATACTTGAAGCAATGACTACTTCTTCATAAATTAACTGGAGCAAGAGAGACGGTTCAGTGGCTAAGAGAACTTGTTCAGTTTTCTGCACCTATACGGTAGCTTACCCATAACTCCAGTTCCAGGGGGTTAGTACCCTCTTCTGCCCTCTATGGATATGAGGCATTGCACAGTACAGGTACATCCATGCACAAAAAACACTCATGTACATGAAATAAAATACATAAATCTAAAAAAATTAAAAATTAAGCCAATCTCTGAGCATTCATTGAAAACAGAATTATATTTAAAAGGATGTAAAAGATCTTACAATTATCTTGAAATCAAAATTTCTGGGAAAGGTAAAAGTCAATAAAAATTGTAATGATAAAAATGTAATTGTTGAATCATTAGTTTTATCACTACTGTGTATTCTAGACTTGCACATGGAGGACACTAAAGTTTGTTGACCAAAATGAGGTTAAAAACAAAACAAAACGCAACCCTGATGGCATCAGCAGAATAGAATAATAGGAAACTCTAGACATTATTCCCCCTGCCCAAAGATTCCAACCTAAGAATACAAGCTCTCAAAAGCCCTTTATAAATTTGCAGAACAACAGAATTTTCAGTTCTATAATCAAGCTTGAAGATAAAGTCAATTATACAGAAATTAATTTCACTCAAAAGACATTCTATCCAAGTCCATATAGCTTGCTATGGTCAAAGATAGAAACTCAACACTGAGGTGGGGAATAGAACACTGGGTGGATGTGTTTACCCTTGGACTTTTATGGTCCTCCTAAGGAACTGGTTAATATTTTCTGAATGAAACATTTTTAACTGGAACACGCTATGCTTTGGATCTTAAATATATCTCAAAGACTATGTGCTTGCTCACCAGCTACAGATCCTGTGAAGAGGCTGTGGCCCCCAGTGGAAGGATACAAGGACATTGGATTAAGTTTACTGCTAGGACCCCAGCTCATTCCTGGCCACAGTGAACAACCTCATTTATCACACACTCCTCATTGCAATAAGCTATGTTGCCATAGGCTCAAAGCAACATGGCTACATTACAATGAAGGGAAAACAGTTAAACTACTAATTAAAATAGACATTTCTTCATTTTAAGGTACTCGTATCAAACATTTTTGTCACAGTGACAGGAAGGTGACGAATACAGGGTACTAATGGGTCATGAGAAAACTTGGGAGACCTCAAAGTCACTGAGAACATTCAAAAATTGATACTAGCCAATAGCAGCACCAGAGAAGCTACCACTTATAATCCTTGTTTCTGCAACTGGTCACGTAGCCATAAATGGTATTTATAATTATCTTCCTCTATTACCCATTTGTATTTTCTCTACCCCCTGCAAGCACCTCAGTAGGTCTCAGCTCTTTTCCTAGAGAAATGACACATACCTTCATTCCTGTTGGGTCTGGGCGTGGATTAGGCTGTTGTAGTCTCCCATTGACTTTAATCACAGGACGTGGTACTAGGAGACACCCTAAAGGATCTCCTACATGCCAGACATAATCTTTTTTACCTCTTTTCTGAAGAGGCAATCAATTTCCCCATGGTAATTTGGATCTATCACCCTCCTAACACTGTTATTCCTTTCTTAGCCTGTTGGTTTAAGGGCATTAGAAGCCCATAATGACCAGGGAGAAGTCTGAGCTTTCAGTTCAATGGAATGTTTGTTCTGGATTCTGGCAGGAATACTCTCTTCTCCGGAACTAACTTCTGTATTACTGAGGGTTTTCTAGAGTCATAGAAATTATGGAATGTCTCTCTATATTAAGAGAACTTATTGTAGTGACTTACAGTCTGTAGTTCAACTAACCCAACAATGAGCAGCTGTGAAGGGAAGTCCAAAAGTCTAGTAGTTGCTCAGTCCATGAAGCTAGTTGTTGCACCTGGTCTTCTGTATAAGCGGGAATCTTGAAGAAGTAGGTTCCAACAGATGTGCTGGCAAGTGCAAGCAAGCAAAGAAGACTGAATCTTCCTCCTTCCAATGCCTTTATATAGGCTTCCAGCAAGTGTGGCTCCGAATAAAGGTATGTACCACCATGTCTAGAGCTGAAACTTGTTTTGTCTCAGGCTGACCTTGAATTTAGAGATCTGCTTGTCTCAGTCTCCTGGGATTAAAGGTGTTTACTACCTTGCCTGGACCTAAGGTTTTCAAAAATCTCTATATTAAGTTCTGGGTCAGAAGCTTATGTCTTCCAGCCTCAAGATCTGAATTCCACATGTGCCCTCCATTTCTGGATTATATAGGTCATTCTAGATGTAGTCAACTTAACAACCCATCACATATAGGTACTATTATGATTTTGAAAAATGAAGTATTTCCACAAGAGGTTCATGTTGCTAGGTGATGGTCTTTTGGGATGTGACTGGATCATGAGGACTCTGACCTAATGCATGGATCAGTTCACTGATAAATTCCTATTTGGTTGGACCAGGGAGTAGTGGCTACTGTAGAAAATGAGTTGTTAAGGACATGCCCTTGAGGGGAAAACATCCTGATATTTTTCATGGTCATTCTTCGCTTCCTGGTGCATAATGCAGACAGTTTGATCTACCGCACGCTTTCCATCATAACATCCTGTCTTACTGTACATGATGCCTAAAGCAACTAAGACTTTTAGTTGTGCATCAAAATGCTATACTGCTTCCTTATGTTGTTTTATTAGATATTGGTCACACTGGGGCAATGCCCTAATTACCTTAACTAACCCGAATTACTTCTCAGAATTCTCAGCTCCAAATATCATAGTTGGATTAGGTTTCTACCTGTTAAATAACAATAATTAACATTAAGTTTTAACAAATCCTGGGAGATACTTCAAAATACATCAAAATTATTACAAATACTATCTAGTAATCTCATTCTGGTCATAAATTCAAAAGAATTGGTTGTATCTCAAAGACAGTAGTTGAGAAGCAAAAATGACCAAAATGTGTATGGACAGATGAATAGATTATGTAAATATGGAATATACATATACTGGAATATTATTTAGGCTTTAAAAGGAAGGAGATTCTGGTATATATTAGATATCTTATGGATATCCTGCTAAATGAAAAAAATTAATCACAAAACAATAAGTAATTCATGATTCTTTAATCAGGAGGAACTTAAAATTGTAGAAAAACAATCAGAAAGAGAGAAGTGAATGGTACTTGTCAGGGCTGGAGGGAGAACTGGGAGTTGTTCAATGAGTATAATGTTTCAGTTTTACAATAAATTTAAGTAATTTTCTAAGCTTTGTTGTCCAAAAATATGCATGTAGAATTGCTGTAATAAAAACCTCTCCAGTATTGTGTTTTTTCTATCCACAATAAAAATTAGCCAAAGAAAAAAATGAACAGTCACAATAAATTTGGTAATAAATTGCTAATTTAGAAGTTGTCAAAGAGTTTAAAATATGCTTTTAGTCATGACTATAACTGCCTCCTTTTGGAGTCAGTTTTTGATTCTGGTTTTGTTGATGCTTAGTGGAAATTTGAGAAGTTTGAATCTTGGATTCTTGTGAAATAAATTATGGCTTATAAACATATATCCATAAAGGGGAATTTCTGTGTTCTTTTTTTTTTGTTGTATGTAAGGCTGTCATGTTATATTTGTCTAAAGTTTGAGTTTGTGTTTGGAATGCTTAGAGTTAAGTATGAGCACTTGGCATTTATTAGAGGCAGTTTGGGACTCAGCCAATGGATAGTATGTCCTTGTACAGATGTGGACTAATGCTGTGTAAAGAATGACTTTAAAATGTTCAAGAATAAATATTACTAATGTTGTTTACTAGAAATTCGTCATTGGTTTTCTTGAGAAATGCTGGGTAAATTTAAAATATGTAACCCAGAGAGGTAACTTGTCTTTTTTTGTTTGTTTGTTTTTTATTCTTTTTGCTTTTTGCTTTTTTATTTTTATTTTTATGCTTGGAACTTCTTCCAAGTATTAATTGTTTTTATGGATAAAATTATCTCAGATGATGTGTGTTTTAGTTATGGCTTTTCTGCTGTGAACAGACACCATGACCAATGCAACTCTTATAAGGACAACATTTAATTGGGACTGGCTTACAAGTTCAAAGGTTCAGTCCATTATCATCAAGGCGAGAACATTGACAGCATCCAGGCAGGCATGATGCAGGAGGAACTGAGAGTTCTTATCTTCATTTGAAGGCTGCTAGCAGAGTACTGACTTCTAGGCAGCTAGGACTAGGATATTAAAGACCACACCCACAGTGACACACCTACTCCAACAAGGCCACACCTTCTAATAATGCCACTTCTTGGGCTGTGCATATACAAGCCATAGCAATGTGTTATAGATCTTCAGGATCAGTGCTTGTACATATCCAAGTTGTTGTTGTTGTTATTATTATTATTATTATTATTATTATTATTATTATTATTATTATAGCATTTTTGGAAGTCCTTTGGGAATTGAGCACAAACTGGCCATGCTTGCATTTATTCCCCAGAACAAGCACTGGACATGGCTCATACATCATATCCAACAAATAATTAACTACTGATTCATAGGTGAATTTGGAGAGTGGTTCTCTATTTTAGTTGGCTTAAGATTGGAGAAAGGAATATAAACCAAACAAAATTCAAATAAAGTGTGTAAACACAGTAACTGATACTTAAAAATCATGTCAAAATATATTTTAATAAGGGTGAGTTTCTTCATGATCAGGTTTTTCTTGTTCTCTTCTGAAATAAAGATACAAGAAACCAGGTTATGTGGATATTCAGGTTTTGAGCATGGCAGCAGAAAGCTAACTGCAGAGAAATCTATTTGTGGGATGCTTAATAATAAAAGGATGCTAGAAACTTATTACAGACAGAAAGTCATAGAGTTAACAGCTCAAGTGATAGGATCTCCGCCTGGTGTGTAGTAAAGCCAACCTTTACAATCACTACTTTGTTCTGAATAACTTGTCCAACTCCCTAGATTTTTTGCTGGCACAGAGCCATGAAAAGTAAATAGTTGAGATTATCATCTTGGATTTTATTTACATATCTCAAATGGCTGAAATTTGGTGATTCTAGAAGTCCAAGTGTGAACCATTTTCCCCAGCTATCTAAATACTATTTACTTTAGTTACTGTCTTCACTCTGTAGAACAGAGAAAACTAATTGTCTAAATTGAAAATAAAATAAATAAAACTCTTTGATCAGTTGATAGAATATTGACCATTCAACTAGAAGGTAGTATGTGAGATATTCAGAAAAATGTTAGGAGAAGTATTCTTGTCCTGAAATAGCTTAGAATCTGGAAAGACAATGAAGTTATATCTAGGAAAATTTAATTCAAATTTCTTGTATTTATAAGGTTAGTTTTGAGTCCCAGTGCATGGTCCATTTTAGAGAAGCTTCCATGTGCTATTGAGTAAAATGTTTATTCTTTAATATTTGGTTGGAATATTCTGTGGCTGTCTTTAGGTCTATTTGATGCAAAATGTCTTATTTTTAGGTTTATCTGTTTTGTTTTTGTGTTTTTTTTAATTTTGCTTTTTCAGATTACCTAAAAAATAGGGGTATTGATGTCTCCTATTATTAATGTATCTGTGTTAATCTGTGTCTTTAATTACATTGGTATGCTTCTTATAAACTTGAGTGTGACAGAGTTTGGTGCATATTTGTATTGCATTGTAATATTTTTCCTTTATTAATTCATCCACTGTTTAGAATAAAGTATCTTTCTTTGACTCTTCTGATTATTTTTAGATTAAAGTCTATTTTTTCAGATGTATTTTGTCAAATATATATATGGCACCTCCTTACTTTCTGGTTCTCTCTTCTCTCTTCTCTTCTCTTCTCTTCTTCTCTTCTCTTCTCTTCTCTTCTCTTCTCTTCTCTTCTCTTCTCTTCTCTTCTCTTCTCTTCTCTTCTCTTCTCTTCTCTTCTCT
>JANHMN010000020.1:17352373-17380045 GCA_030674055.1 Rhabdomys pumilio | reverse complement strand
CTTCTCTTCTCTTCTCTTCTCTTCTCTTCTCTTCTCTTCTCTTCTCTCTCCCCTTTCTCAGCCTGTTTTTCTGTCCTTTCACTTTAAGTTGGCATCTTCCTTTACAGATTAGATGGGTTTCTTTTAGATAACAAATGAGATTTATTCATTTCATAAGACAAATAACTACGTGATCTCAGTATAATATGTAATAATCAAGAAAAAGTTATTTATATTCTATGATAGTCAAAACATCCCCTTTAAGTGGCTAATGAGATACTTATTAAAATTATATAATTTTTCCAAAACCAAAAGGACTTTGTTTCTTAATCCACTCAGTTTTTTCATGTGTTTTGATTAGAGAGTTGAGGCCACTAATAGCTAAAGATATTGTTAAAAGGTGTGTGTTGATTGCAAGCATTCTGCTATTTTCTTTTGTTTGTATTCTTAGCCATTCTTACTGTTCCATTAATTATGAATCTGGGCTGTACTTACTTATTCCTCCCCTCAAGCTGAAGTATCATTTCCAGTATTCTGTTCAGTCTTTTTGTTAAATATAAAAATAAGAGGGCTAGATCATGTAAGATTTTTCTTTCTCTTTCAAATATGGCAGATAGTTTTGCTGGGTATATATATTCAGTAGTCTAGGCTGACAAGCATGGTTCTTTTGAGTGTATTCTGTAGGATATTTTGAGTTTCAGTGATTGCACTGAGAAATCAGCTATTATTCTGATGGGTTTATATGTGACTTACTTTTTTGTCCTTGAAGCTTTCAAAACATATTTTTTTTTGTTTTATATATTTAGTGTTTTAAGTATTATATATCTTGAGAATTTTCTTCTTGTTTGGTTGGTCCAGCTGGATTTCTATGTGCTTCTTATGTCTACATGCATGTCTTTCTTTAGTTTGGGGAATTTTCCTCTATGATCTTGCTTAAGATTTGGATTGTGAGATTCTTTTCCCTCATCTACACATATGATTTGAAAAAAAAAACTTTTTTCATGTTGTCCCACTTTTTTGCTTGTTTTTCTAATTTCATTTGAGGATGTGGACTTACCTGATTGTGCTTTTCATGTGAGAATCTGTCTTGTCTTAACTTGGGCCAGTGCAGGAGATAGGTGAGTAAAGTTGGCAGATAAGTTGTTTAATTGGACTAAGCAAAATGGCTCCTAAACCACTGGTCTGGAGTTTACTGTGTAGCTACAGAGATGGCAGTGTGGGGTGGGAATGGTAGGAGTGACTCATTGGAAGTTTCTCTGGAACCAAATGGGTCCATTGGGCTGTGGATCTGGAACTGGGTGTGCAGATGGAGAAAATGTGAAGGCATTATATTCCACACTGAAGGGGGAAGCTTGGAAGGGAGAGGAAGAAATTAACATTGTAAAGTTGGCTAATAGACAAAACGGGTTCATGAGGATATCATGCCATTCTATATAAGAAACTTGATAACATGCAGTTTTTTTGTGGGAGGTGGGTAACTCTTCAGGTCCTGGAACTAATGCCAGGGGTTGTTTACACATGTTGAAGATGATATATATATATCATCCTGTAAACCAAATATCTATCTATCTATCTATCTATCTATCTATCTATAATATTTTAATCTAAAACTAATCAGATAGATAGATAGATAGATAGATAGATAGATACAAAAAGACTGATAGGGAGAAAGAATGTGGTGGTAGGAAGAAAGGAAAAGAGAAAGACCATAAGCGAAGGATGAAAGAAATATAAGGGAAGATCTCTCTCTCTCTCTCTCTCTCTCTCTCTCTCTCTCTCTCTCTCTCTGTGTGTGTGTGTGCGCGCACGCGCGCGCGCGTGTGTGTATGAGAAAGAATTTAAACTATTCCACAATTCATTCTATAAAGCCACAATTACTCTTATACCTAAACCATGCTCATACCTAAACCACACAAAGACCCAACAAAGAAAGAGAACTTCAGACCAATATCCCTTATGAATATCAATACAAAAATACTCAATAAAATTCTCGAAAACCGAATCCAATAGGACATCAAAACATCATCCATCACGACTAGTTAAGCTTTATCCCAGGAATGGAGGGATGATTCAATATACAGAAATCCATCAATGAAATCTACTATATAAACAAACTTAAAGAAAAAAATCCATATAATCATCTCAGTAGATGTTGAGAAACATTTGATAAAAATCAACACCCCTTCATGGTAAAATTCTTGGAAGATCAAGAATTCAAGGCCCATACATAAACATGGTAAAAGCAATATACAGCAAACCAGTAGCCAACATCAAACTAAATGGAGAGAAACTTGAAGCAATCCCACTAAAATCAGGGACTAGACAAGACTGCCCATTCCCTCCCTACCTATTCAAAATAGTACTCGAAATCCTAACCAAAGCAATTAGGCAACAAAAGGAGGTCAAAGGACTACAAATTTGAAAGGAAGAAGTCAAAATATGACTATTGGCAGATGATATGATAGTATACTTAAGTGACCCCAAAACTTCCACCAGAGAACTCTTAAACCTGATAACATCAGCAAAGTGGCTGGATATAACATTAATTCAAACAAATCTATAGTCTTCCTTTACTCAAAGGAGTAACAGGCTGAAAAAGAAATTAAGGAAATGACACCCTTCACAATAGTCACAAAAATAATAAAATACCTTGGTGTTAATCTAACCAAGCAAGTGAATGATCTGTACAGCAAGAACTTCAAGTCCCTGAATAAAGTAATCTAAGAAGATCTTGAAGTTGGAAAGATCTCCCATGCTCATGGATTGGCAGGATTAATATAGTAAAAATGGGCATCTTGGTGAAAGCAATCTACAGATTCAATGCAATCTCCATCAAAATTCCAACTCAATTCTTCATAGAGATAGAAAGAGCAATTTGCAAATTCTTTTGGAATCCCCCCCCCCCCAAAAACAGAATAGTGACAACTATTCTTAACTATAATAGAACTTCTGGAGGAATCACCAACCCAGATCTCAAGTTGTACTACAAAGCAATAGTGATAAAACAAACAAATAAACAAACAACTGCATGGTATTGGTACAGAGACAGGCAGGAAGAACAATGGAATAGAATTGAAGATCCAGAAATGAACCCACACATCTATGGTCACTTGATCTTTGACAAAGGAGCTAAAACCATCCAGTGGAAAAAAGACAGTATTTTCAACAAGTGGTGCCGGTCCAATCTGAGGTCACCATATAGAAGAATGCATTCTAATCTCCTTGTACAAAGCTCAAGTCTAAGCGGATCAAGAACCTCCACCCAAAACCAGATACACTGAAACTAATAGAAGGGAAAGTGGGAAGAGCCTCAAACACATGTGCACAGGGGGAAAGTTCCTAAACAGAACACCAATGTTTTATGCTCTAAGATCAAGAATTGACAAATGGGACCTCATAAAATTGCAAAGCTTCTGTAAGGCAAAGGACACCGTCATCAATAGGACAAAATAGCAACCAACAAATTGGGGAAAGATCTTTACTGATCCTACATCTGATAGAAGGCTAATATATAATATATACAAAGAACTCAGAAAAATAGACTCCAGACAATCAAATAACCATATTAAAAATGGAGTACAGAGGTAAACAAGGAATTCTCAACTGAGGAAACTCAAATGGCCGAAAAGCACCTAAAGAAATGTTCAACATCCTTAGTCATCAGGGAAATGCAAATCAAAACAACCCTTAGATTCTAACTCACACCAGTCAGAATGCCTAAGATCAAAAACTTAGGTGATAGTAGATGCTGGTGAGGATGTGGAGAAAAAGGAACACTTCTCTATTGTTTGTGGTATTGTAAGTTGGTATAATCATTCTGGAAATCAGTCTGGAAGTATCAAAGAAAGTTGGAAATAGTACTACCTGCAGACCCAGCTATACCACTCTTGGGCATATACCCAAAAGATGCTCCAACATATAACAAGGACACAAGCTCTACTATGTTCATGGCAGCTATATTTATAATATCCAGAAGCTGGAAAGAATCCAGATGTCCTTCAACAGAGGAATGGATACAGAAAATGTGGTATTTTTACACAATGGAGTACTACTCAGTTATTAAAAACAATGACTTCATGAAATTTACAGACAAATGGATGGAACTAGAAAATATCATCCTGAGTGAGGTAACCCAGTCACAAAAGAACACACATGGTATGCACTCCCTGATAAGTAGATATTAGCCCAAAAACTCATGAGTTGTACCCAAGATACAACTTAAAGACTACATGAAGCTCAAAAAGAAGGAAAATCAAAGTGTGGGTGCTTCAGTCCTTCTTAGAAAGAGTAACAAAATACCCACTGTAGCAAATATGGAGATAAAGTGTGGAGCAGAGCCTGGAGAAGGGAGCGCCCAGAGACTGCCCCACCTGGTGATCCATCCCATGTGCAGTCACCAAATTCAGACACTGTTGTGGATACAAGGAAGTAGATGCCAACAGGAAACTGATATAGCTATCTGCTGAGAGGCTGTGCCAGAGCCTTACATAATACAGATGTGAATGATTGCAGCTAAACATTGAACAGATCACAGAATCCCCAATGGAAGAGTTAGAGGGAAGACTGAAGGACCTGAAGGGGCTTGAGACACCACGGGGAGAGCGACAATACCAACCAACCAGAGCTCCCAGAATCTGAACACATGTGGAAGGACCCATGGTTCTAGCTGTATATGTAGTGGAGGATGGCCTTGTCTGCCATCTGTGGAAGAGGAGGTCCTTGGTCAAGAGGAAAAAAGAAACACACACACACACACACACACACACACACACACACACGCGCACACACACACACACACACACACACACGCGCGCGCGCGCACACACACACACACACACACACACACACACACACACACACAGAGAGAGAGAGAGAGAGAGAGAGAGAGAGAGAGAGAGAGAGAGAGAGAGAAGGGGGGAGTGGATTTTAAACCTCAAAGCCAACCTACACCTCTTCTAACACGGCCACACCTCCTAATCCTTCTCAAACAATTCCATTCACCTGGAGCTAAACATTCAAATTTATGAGCCTATAGGGGCCATTCTCATTCTACCCACCACATTTTCTTTCTTTCTTTTTTTTTTTCGGATATTTTATTTACATTTCAGATGCCATCCCCTTTCCTCATTGTCCCTGCCTAGAAAACCCCTATCCCATGCCCCCTTTTCCTTTTATACATTTTTAAAAATGTTAATCAAAGGATTTATAAGTTTGGTAATGCTCAATCAGAAGTGTAACCCAATACTCAATCTAGATATATCAACTATCTTTGACTGGTGGAGACATGTGAACAACTGCCTCCATTTCCCCCCCTTCTCTCTCTTTTTCTCTCTCATCACCTAACTTCTCCTCTCCTTCTTCTCCTCCTCTCCTTACTCCTTATCTTCCTCTCTGTACTCCTCCCACCTTAGCTCCTCCTACATATCACTTTTTCTGCTAAAATAAAACTTTTCTCAAAATACAATTAGAGCATAATTATACCAATTTGTACCAGTGAGGTACAAGATAGTCCTTATACCCAGTCCATCATTTTTTTGACTAACCAGAACCTCTGTCATCTCTCCTAACTCAAACACTTAGATCTGAACCTGGCTTTTTTCTTGGGTTTAGAATGACTGTCAGCTAAAAACCACCCACTAAAATCTTTTCTCTCAAAGTAAATAGCCAGGATTGGCTATGAGACTATAACTTTTCAACCCCGTCAGAAATCCAGAATGACTGAGTTAACTGAAATTATGGGAAGCACAAAGCATAGTTTCTAAACTTAGCAAATTTATATGTACCGCTAAACACCTGGAAAGTCCCTATACTACAAAACGTTGGAGTATCTGATCTTCAACCATCTGGCACAGGATCATCTGAGGGACCTTAGTGATGCAGAGTTATTAAGGGCTGATTACTCTGTCTAGGCAGATATAATCAGTCGACTATTCTGCAAGTGTGTCCTTTTCTGGACAGTAATTTGTCTGTAGATGGAAAGAGGCAATTCGTGCCTTGTGGCTGTCACTGCACAACAGGAGTAACTCCAAGGATGCTCAATTTCTTCTTAGAATCCAAGACAGGAAGCTGTCAGGAGCAGACAGGTCTCTAAGCAAAATGAACATTAATACAGAAATGTTTGTAACGTCAATTCTGTGAACTTCTGAGATTTTGAAAACCAACTCTCCATGTAAGGTAACCTGGACTGTTGTCTGTTATCTCCTCTCAGCTATTTCTAAATAAAATATAGAAAACACCTTAACAATGAACTCAAAGCCCTGAATTTGCTATAGTCCCTTAACTCACAGGCGAACCATCTCAAATCAGTTAAAAAAGTTAAAGAAGGACTGGGTCTAAGCCTTGTATTCCTAAATGTGTTATACAGGCACAATGCCTATGAGAGTATCAATAGTCATCTCGCTTTTATATCAATAAGAAGCTCGTACCAATGAAAACCTTAAATTTGAAATAAAAGTAAATTTTGTACCATTTAAGAAATTATAACTTCATCTTGATAATAATTATACTGATTTCTACCAATAGGTTATGGCTATGAAATAAATTCTAGCTCTCCGGATCTATCCCGGTAGCGGGAGCAGACACCCAGCTGGGTCTGCACACTTAGGGAGACTGTATCCTCAGACATCCCAGGGTGGCCAGTGTCCTCAGGGAGGCAAATAAGGCCAGTGGAGCACTGCCCTATGCCCCAACCCACAGCTGGAACTAGGAGGCTTGCAGGACTCCCCTAGACGTACCCAACCCCGCCCCTGTGGAACTCCACACCCCTTCCGCCCCTCTCCTGTCCTGGATTTCCTGGATGTTTTGTGTTAGGAGCCTTTTGTATTTCACATTTTCTTTGACAGTTGTGTCAGTGTTTTCCATGGTATCTTCTGCACATGAGATTCTCTCTTCTATCTCTTGTATTCTGTTGATTATGACTCCTGGTCTTTTTTTTTTTTTTTTTTTTGGTTTTCTATCTACAGGGTAGTCTCCCTTTGAGATTTCTTTATTGCTTCTACTTCAATTTTTAGATCCTGGACAGTTTTGTTTAATTCCTTCACCTGTTTGGTTGTGTTTTCTTGCAATACTTTAAGGGATTTTTGTGTTTCCTCTTTAAGGGTTTCTATCTGTTTACCTGTGTTCTCCTCAAATTCTTTGAGAGTGTTATTTATGACCTTCTTAAAGTCCTCTAACATCATCATGAGAAGTGATTTTAATTCTCTATCCTGCTTTTCCGGTGTGATGTGGTGTTCAGGGCTTGCTTTGAAGGAAGAACTGGGTTCTGGTGTTGCTAAGTAACTTTGGTTTCTGTTGTTTACGTTCTTGTGCTTGCTTTTTGCCATTTGGTTAACCCTAGTGCTGCCCTCACTCACTGGTTATGACTGGAGACTGTCTTTCCAGTTATCTTGATTGTGTCTGAACTCTTCAGGGTCCAGATGTCTCTGTGATCCTGTGATCCTGAGCTCCAGCTGCTCTGAGTTCTGAGTTCAGTGTTTCCTCTAGGATGTCTCAGGGTAAGGTGTCTGCTGCTCTGAGTTCTGTGGCTCCTCTAGGATGTCTCTGGGTATGGTGTCCCCTGCTCTGAGGTCGGTGGCCTCTCTAGGATGTCTCAGGATACGGTTTCCACAAGGGTGAAGACCAACTGGGTGTCTTCTCCCGCCACCAGGATCTGGAATAAGGGTTGAAGGGGAGTGGAATTCCACAGGGGCGGGGTTGGAGTGCCTGGTGGGGGGGTCCTGAGAGCTTTCTACTCCCAGCTGTGGCTCTGGTGCGTAGGGCGGTCCCACCACATTTTCTGTCTGTACTTAAGACTTCGAGTATATTAATGTGTCTTTACCTGACATGGGCAATGTGTAGGGAGTGATTCCTTGATGAAGATTGGATCATGGTAAAAGCTTTATTTTCTACTTTGTACTTTATTTTTTAATTTGTAAGCAATTTAATGATTTTCTTAAGTTAGAAAGAGAACTTGTATCGTTGACTTGAGCAAATAATATTAAAAAAATCTTGGGAGAAAGATGTAATTTTACGTAAAGAAGTAATTATCAAATGTCAAAAGTCATTAAATGAGATCCATCTTCTACATGTTATAAAAAGTGTAATATATAACTTTTTCCCAACTTAGATTAGTATCAATGAATGTTTAACAGCTTTGGCTATTGACAGTCAAAGGAGCTATGGAATAATATTTTGAAATTTTAATATACAAGCAGTTTGAAATCACTTGATATTGTAAATAGCAATCCAAAGGAGCCTTTTGTTTTGTTTTGTTTTTGTTTTTTCTATCTCTCACATATGGGTCTGTTTTGGAGACTTTTTGTGACCTGGACTTTTCTTGGTACATATATAATATTTCTTGTTAGATCCCTTTACATTTCCTTCCTAGGTTTCTCAAAATGATTCACAAAAATAATTTTCCATACTCCTGACATTCAAGTTAAATAAACAAGTGCACCCCTTTATATATCCTCACTAGGATGTAACGTGCTATGCACACTATTAGAAGAATTTCATAAAAATGTTCAGAAGTTTACATTTTCTTAAATTTTAAAAATAATTTTATAATAAAATTTCAAAATTATAAAGCCCCAAAGAATTCTATATAAGATGATCCAGGAGGTTATGTTGTATACCTATTTTTACATGTAGAGAAGTATTAACATGTAAATGCATACTGCAACTTTTACCAGTGCTCATTAATTTTATTTATTGATTTGCAACTTTTTATCCATTTTTAGAGAATTTTATAAGGTGTATTTTTTTTTTTAAATCATACTTGCTCCTTTTCTCTATGTGGTGATTTAGAAGCATTGCTACCTATCAGAGTTAGGATTTCTAGTGCCCAAATAAACACCACAACCAATGGAAACTTGGGGAGGGAAAGCGTTTATTTCGGTTACACTTCTAAATCAAAGTTCATCACTGAAGACAGTAGGGGCAGGCACTCAGAGCAGGAAACTGGAGGCAGGAGCTAATGCAGAGATCATAGAAGCGGGCTGCTTGAAGGCATTCTCCATCATTGCTTGCCCAGCCTGCTTTCTTATAGGAACAACAGCCTGCTAGTGGCACCACCCAGAGTTATCTGGCTCCTCCTACATCAATCATCCATTAAGAAAATGCACCACAGCTGTGTCCACAGGCCAATCTGGTGGAAAATTTCTCTCAGTTGAGGTCTTCTCTTTCCAAATGACTAAAGTTTGTTCCAAGTTGACACAAAACTAGCCAGCTTATTACTGCTCAAAACACTTTTTGGGGCATGCCATTCATGGTTCTGACTTCAGAATTAGTTTATGTAGCTCAGGGTTCTCTGTTCTGACACCACACCATTTCCATCCTCATATTCCCCACAGTCCAGGCATCTATTCCTCTTTGGACAGACTGTGCGTTTTCTTCATTTTAACCTTTCTTTGCAAATACAGAATTTACAGAGTGAATGTCTGCTGCATAATTATTCAGTGTTGTGCATGAAAATAAAATACAGGACAATATTAAAAGCCAGATACTATATATTATCTGGCAAAGTGTTCTGTTATATAAAATAGCAATTTGACTTGACATAGGAAGAAAAATATTATTTTTTCTACTAAATTATTTGTATTAATTTTTTGAGAGTGATGTTGTTTAACTTTTTGATTTATATGTTTATTCTTAGAGAAACCTATTTTTTCCCTCAAACACTAATGCCAACACCACCATAAGTTTCAAGATTAATTAAAGAGAAATATCTCATTAGAGAAAGTTTTCAAAATTTAAAACTAATATATATATATATATATAAAATATTATGTGATTGAGGCAGTTGTTTTATGGTTGTAAAAATATGAGATAAGCTATACAGATAAAAGTTCTCTCATTGATACTTTGAATTTTCTAATCTCCTTTTCAAAAATCTCTTGGTTGCTTTACAAAGAACAAAATCACAGGAGAAGGAAGTGCCCACTGTGTTAGTTTATACACATCCAGACTCTGTGTTTCCTTGTCTTGGGTTCAGGGAGGCAATATCACAGCATGGCCTCGGCATAAAACAAGCAAAAGATAACAGGAATACACCAAACTAGAGTAGGTCAATTAAAAAAACTTATTAACAAGCAATTACCGCTCAGTAGTTTTTGCTTTGTGTGTTTGTGTACAGTATTCAGCAGAGTTTAGCATGTCAGGCTGGTTCTTTCTATGGTGCTTTTTACTAGAAATGTCCAAGGAACTTTGGAGAAGAATCAGAAACCACCATACAAAGAGGGCTCGACTTGTCCTACGATAGAAATTTAATTTTTTTCTCATTGAAATGAGTCCTAGATCTATCTTGGTTAAAGGAAAATAAAATCTCTTAATATCAATGAACCGAGACCTAAGCAGTAGCTTTGACAATGGTTGCGACAAAGTCAAGCCCATTGTACCAGGGAACAAAGGCAACAACCTTATTAATAATGGGCCAGTCCTATGGAGAGCCTGGGTGGGTAAACTGCTGTCTGAAAGTAGACTGTTCATTCATGTGAAATAAATGAACACTTTCTGGGCACCAGGGTACGATTAGGTGCATTGAAACAACTTATTTACTGTGGGCATCCTGGTGCCCTTGCATTCTCGACATCACTGTTGGATTGGACCTGGTAAAATCACATGTTGCCAACAAGGCAGACCTTACAGATTTTAGTCAGTAGCTCAGTGAAATGGCAGGGATCCAGGGCATTTAAATCAGCTGGGCACTCCTATAATGTAGTGAAATTTTTATCCTTAGTTTCTGTGAGACAGAAAAATTAGAGCACACCAACAACACTAATAATCCCTGATGAAAAATTGTCCAGGCCTCTTTTTTTTTTCAGGCTTATTTCTTGCTCATTCAGAGAAAAGAGAAGCAAACCAAAATTTTCTTCATTTTTTGAATCAAAATTCAGGGATGAACTTACGTATCTTACTTTTCATCACAGGCTACCTAAGAATTAAGAGGACAGAGCTAAACTAAAACCCAATAATTCATAGTTAGAATAATGGTGAGGTAAAAAGACAGATTAAATCAATTGTGGGAGAAATAAATGCTTCTTTAATTGCTCATTTGGATAGCTACATAGTATCAATGTTATTTGTGATGTTTTGTTCTTTTTAAAAAAATAATATTTCTTATAAGAAAATAAAGGACATTTTGGCATTGCCAAGATCAAAGAATTAGAATAGTTTTCTGAGTAATTTAGTTATTATTATAATTTTCAAATATAATTATTATTTATTAATGTTCCATAGCGTTTAATTATCTGGAACAACAGAAATGAAGGAGGTAGTGAGTAGCAGTAGTAGTAAAGGGTAGGAAGACACAAAGGAGATAGTCAGTGAGTGGGACTCAAGTGTGACCTGCAACAGCTTCCAGAAGCATGTGTGAGAGCTGGGCCTTCACTGGCCTGTTTTGTACAAAACGATAGCTGTAAGAGAAGTCAAGCAAAAACACTTTTTACATTACAATGGTTAAAATAAAGAAATGGTTGTAGGAGGAGGGTAGGGTAGTGTCTGCAAATATGTGGACACCGGTCTACGGAAACTGACTTATCAGGATGGTGTGCAGAAGGGGAAATGAGAGGAGATGCTCAGGAAAGACCACATCATGGCTGCAGTCCAAAACCTGTTGCAGTGAAAACCAAACACTAACCTTTACTCACCTCTTTATCTTTTTAAACTGAGAGCAAACTGTGTTTCCTTCACTGCATGCTCAAAAAAGCAGGATGCATCTGAGCTTTCGGAAATGGAAAATTTTATTGAAGAAACTATTTAACAAAGAGTAAGAATACTGTTAGAACCGGAAAATCACAGTAGCATCATAAAAACGTGTTTTCTAATTTAAGAGGCATTTGTTCACTGAATCCCGAGGTTTATATGTGTGTTTGTATGAATTGTATTCTGTATTGCAAACAAATTTGTATCGCTATTAAATGATGTTATTTATTCAGTGATTTCTCTTTGGATGAGAAAAACTCAGTCATTTATTCTGTTCATCCTTGAAAGACAGTTGAAGCCACACTTATTAAAAGATGCAGGCTGAAATGCAAAAGAGTGAGCACGCGATTCCTTTACTTCTGTAAACCCTAGAGCAGTGGGAGCAATCATCGCGATTGCTGCTGAGTATGAGTTACGCTAATTTCTGCCATCAACAAATCTGATTAAATTCAAAGAGGGTAAACATTTTTTTTTTCTAACTTGTAGCATTCTCAATGTTTAGAAACAGAAAATTTGTCAACTTGGAGTAGGTTTCTCTAACAAGAAATTGAGAGAACATCTTCAAAAAGAAAACCTCCCAAGGAAACATCCATTTTTTGGTCTTTCCTTTCATTCTGGGTAGAGTGTGATGTTAATCACGTGGTGGGTATCACACATTTTTGTTGTTGCTCCGATGTAACGGTTAGTCTTCTTATCCACAGGCATGAGTTCATCTAATCCATCCAAATCATTTAAGCATTTAATACCAGTGCCAAAACATCTGGTCCGGAAAGTTCAAAACAAAACAAAACAGCTTAGATACTTGTTCAATCTACACAAATTGGCTAAACATTTTATTTTATTTTATTTTATTTTATTGTATTTTATTTTATGAAACTAAATGAATAAATTATTTTAGCAACATTTCAGTTACATATTTTCCCCCTGTCAAATCCTTAACCCCAACAATACACTGCTCAGTTAGTGTTCACTTGGTAAAACAGTGTGCTGAATTCATGTGTCCAGGATATTGCAACATGTGTTAATCTTCAGTAAGAAGTTGCTGTGGGATTCTCTCAGAGATGCCTGGCTGAGGCTGGATGTGATAGTTTCTGGACTGTAAATGAGTCTTGGAAAGACTTTCAATGACCCTGTAGAAAACATAGAGGAAATATATCAGTTAAATGTTTTCAAGTTATATCTATGTATCATTTAATTTAGCTTTTGAAACCCACCAGTGATATAATGAATGTAGACTCCTTTTGTTCACATGTGTTAGAATGTAAAAGGCCAGAATTTGGGGTTGTAACTTGGAAAAAGATAAAAATAAATGTACTTTAAAATAGTCTTGCAAAAGTAATATTGAGTTAATTTACTTGGTAGGCTAGAAAAATAGTAGTTTATCATCTTAGAATCAACATGAAAAGCAGATATCACCATCTTATAAAATAAACATGCAAGAAAAGGGCAACACTCACATTAGCCGCAAACTGAGTCTGCAACCAATGCGGTAAGATGATAAGAAAGACTCAGTGTGGTGTGCTGTATAATCGAAGCCATTAGCCATATGGTGTAGTGTGAAGAGGGTTTCGTGGCTAAATAACAGATGTACCTTATATGGTTTATTAAATAGTTATGCAATGGGAAGTAACACTTTCATAATTATTGGCTGTTTTGAAATATTTTTGTTAATGTAGCTGCATTTACTGGGTTGAAGGAAGTGTGCTCGGTGAGATCTACATGCTCGTGTGTAGAATAGAAATCAGCTGCAATAGTAAAGTTTTCAGAGTGTTTCACTGAGGTACGCCACAGAGCATTGAGAAACACAGTGCACATTCCTTTCAGAGTCGCTTTTCTACCTGCCACCACCTGTCAGTACAAACATTGCTCGGTATAGATAAGGCGCCATTTTTCATGTATTTTCCACAATCAACAAAAAAAATAGCAAGTAAAATATCCAGAGACCTTGTTATATTACGGTGCATAGACTATTTAGATCCTTTTCCCCCAACAAAGCTGCCAACATTACTTGGGCACATTTCCATTTATAGAAAAATACCCTTTAAGGGATTTATTTCACTTGCTCATTTTCCTCCAGCCTGTATGTCTGCCTTGTGGCTTATACTTTATTAATCCATCAGACTATTCTGGTCTCCACTAGATGTTACTCTGATCTAGTGTGCTGGTTCTGCAATTGAGCTCGTTAGAGGACAGGCAACAGTATCATAGGTAATGCAGTAAAGTGGGTGTGATTGTGACTTCCTTGATGTGAGACCACAGGGCAGCTGCAGCTGCCACTAAGAGACTGTTTTGGTGTGATGAAGCATACTAGAAACACAGTGTACCTGTACAAAGTCATTTTCTTAGCTAATAGAGGTATGGTTTCTTTGAAAATGAATCTTATGCATTATTATTTGGATGATAGAATTTTGAAATTTGATACAAAACATTATGGATGATATTTATGGTTTAAAAAAGTAAAATGATAAAAAAATTGTATAAAATCCAAATGGAAAAGGGGGGAGCACGGGATAGGGGTTTTCTGGGGAGGGGAAATGGGGAAAGGGATTGGCATCTGAAATGTAAATAAAATATCCAATAACAAATATATATATATATATATATATATATATATATATATATATATAAAAGTAAAATGAATTAAGGACAATATTAACACTGCAAACAGTATCTATTGGTCTTCTGCAAAGTTGCAATGTTGTTTCTCTATGGCTATACATAAAGGTTGAAATACCATTCTTATGAGATGAGTATGTTTCATAACAGAACTGCTTTTATTTTTTAATGTTTTGATGCAAAATAATTTCAATATGTTTGTGATACTGATGGGTTTGCTTTGTTTAATGACTGCATGGCAGAAATCTTTAATAGATAATAGGCTATTTTTATGATGTTTTCCCACCACTGAGTGACAGGAACATTCCAGATGGAAAACAAAAAACAAAAAAACAAAACAAACCTTAGTCCCCAAGTAAGATCAACACTGAGAAGAACCTCTGGAGAGCAGCCCAGACTACCCCAGTAGATGGGCAGCCCAAGAGAAAAACCAATGTGTTGTTTATGCCATTGAAATTCTTGGAGCTATTCATCATTTGCTGGTTAAAAATAGATCCTAAGATTTATGATGGTCACAGATACTTGTTCTAGGACAAATTTAACTCGTTCAACAGCATTTAAAATAATCCTCTCCACAAAATGTTAGGCAAAGCAGACTATTCTAAAGCTTTCTGCCCCAAATGAGACCCTCAGTGCCTTAACATGCTATTTGTGATCTCTTTTGCTTTTGGACTCAGCGGGACTTGGGTTATTTGTAATCCTTTCCTGCATTGTTTCTGGTCACGTGCCTCCTGGTTGATATATACAAGAAGGTTTATAAATGTCATTTTCATGTGTTGGAATAAAGTGTTGTAAAACATCTGATCATATGTTGTGATAAAAAACATGTAGGTGTGTGTGTGAAGACAAAGTTATGACAATGCAGATTACATAAAGCATTTAAGAAGAAAAAGCAAGTGATATTTAATAGTATACATTTCTATAAATTTATCAGTACTTGCTAGTTTCTCTTGATATTTGGTTTACTGTACTGATTCCCAAAGATAGTTTGTTGAGATTCCTACTGTATTTTTGTTCATGGTGGTACACACTCCTTTTTAATTCTACTACTTTGGAGACATGAGGAGGGGATTGTCTGTTTCAGGCTAGCTTGGACAGTGGAGATTTTCTGTATTAAAAGATAGAAAATGGAAAGAGAAAATAAAATCAAGGTCCTAGTATTTAAGGTGTTTACTTTATTATAAAAATATACAAAGTATACATGTATAATAGTGTATATTAAAGTATTAAAGAAATTCTTAAATGATTTGAGTTCAGTATTATACAAAAAGCACTTGCTTATACTATCATCAAAGGTACTATGAGTTTTGCTTGCCTGGTTTCTTTAGTATAGCATGGGTTTTCAATCCTATATGAAAACTGATTGAGTTGAGATCATTTTCCAAATCAATATTTTTTTCCAAGTGTATATATAACACATAAGAATTTGAAAGAAGCCAGGCGATGGTGGCGCACGCCTTTAATCCCAGCACTTGGGAGGCAGAGGCAGGCCGATTTCTTAGTTCGAGGCCAGCCAGGTCTATCAAGTGAGTTCCAGGACAGCCAGGGCTACACAGAGAAACCCTGTCTCAAAAAACCAACAACAAAAAAAAAGAATTTGAAAATTTGAAAGAAGAGTGGGAGGAGGGGCTATCTCTGACTCTTTTGCCTGCTTTAGGGACCTGCTTTTCCTACTGGATTGCCTTGTTCAATCTGAATATGAGAGGAGGTGCCTAGTGTTAATGCAACTTGGTATGCAATGATAGGTTGATATCCATGGAAAACCTGCCCTTTTCTGAAGAGAAAAAGAGGAGTTGATGGGGTGGGGAAAAGGGGGATGGAAGGTGAGGGACTGGGAGGAGAGGAGGAAGAAGAAACTGAGATTGGGATATTAAAAGAAAGAGAGAAGGAAGTAAGGAGAGAGAAAACAAATGCATATATAATAAAAGTGATTTGAAGTTTAAAACAAAGAACTTAGAAGGAGACAAGTTATTTTGATATACAAATACAAGTTTTTCTTCATGTGGGATCAGGTTGAGTTAAGTAAAGATTAAAATTTGTCAAGTAGATTTTTAGTCTTATGGGAAACATTTAATTTTCTAGAACTTTGCATTATGATATTAGTTATATATTTAATGATTTCTTAGGAGAAAGCCAGCATCACTGGTAGACATTTGTGTTTGAGTATGAAGCTCAGTTATTTAGGCATCTGCTTTGCTTCAGCAAAGCCTTGTTAGTTACCTTGCTCATTCACAGCATACTTCCTTCGATTGTCAAGAAACATGTTCATCATTTGTAAAACAGGTTGCACCAAGATTCAAACACACATTGTTTTTGTGTCTGTAATGTATGATTAGTCTAGATTTGAAACTAGTTGGTTGTTAGCAGGGCTCTAATCTCTGAAGTGTTTTGAGAGCATGTGCAAATAGAACCTAAGATTCTGTAAGGTTTGACTCAGGGTCGTATAACCAGCGACAAGTGTCACTAGCATAACTCTTCTCATTCTGTCTTGTAATACATTGAGCCATCTCTTATTTGTTGACCAAAATTCTTGGAAGAAGCTCGAGTTTGTTCCTCTGTAGTGTGATATGATTTCAAGTCATTTAAAATAATACTGTCATTCAGAATGAAGTATGACATTAAATATTTTGTATTTTTTAATCTGCGTATATAAAAGCTTTTGAGTCCACACTTTCTTCTGCACCTAAAATTTCCATTCATGTGTTTCTGCTGATTATCAAAACTATTAGATAACAGGTGTCTATGAGTTATTTCCTATTCTAAAGAAATATATATATATATTTATCCTGAGAATAGATCATATATACATATATGTACATATATACATTTCCTGAGATTAGATCATATATATATATATATATATATATATATATATATATATATATACACACACACACACACACACACACACACACACACACACATACACACTTTTATATTTCCTGAAAATAGATCTTGTAATTAGCACAGATGTGTGAAACTTGGTGTGGTGCACAGTCTTTTATTCACAAACACAATTATGTTAAAAATAGAAATAAGGAGAAATGTAATTGTTAAAAAAAAAGAGCCCAAAGTTCATACTGTCACAGAAAGCTTCATCTAATGGCAAATAGATGTTTATATCCTGAGTCTTTCTCACCATTATAAACAGCCTGGTTTCCATTGATGAAAGCAGCTGGCGAGGGCTGCTGATCCAGGTATTTTATTTTGTCAGGCATTGCTAGCTGCGATGCTGCTTTCATTTTTGCCAGCATTTGTAGTGTAAATGAGGAGCAACCTATTGTAAAATAATGCTAAGAAGATCAAAGAAAGCAATCCCAACTACCACACTAAAATCATTCCAGGAAAATGTTTTTGATTGTGGTTAATAATGTAATCAAGCAAGAAACCTGTCTAGGAGTTGCAGTTACTGCAGAATTACTGTTAATGTCACACAGTAACATAATTGATAATAATATGGCAAGAAAGTTATAAACAGATGAAGACAAGGGGCTAATAAAATATTTACAAAGAGCCATATAGTTTTGATTGAAGTACTACATATATTTTCTTAGACAAACCAACCAATGTTGCAACTGAAGATTTAGAATTAAAGCAGGAGGAGGGGAGCACAAAAGGAAGAAAACCAAGGGAATTGTTTCAAAAAAAGAAAGACTCCCATAAAACCCTTTCTGATTTTATTCTTTAAAGACCAATTACTTTTTTTGTCCTCTGTGGGTAAAAAAAAATTCTTAATAGCAAAATCATTGGAAGACTTTTCTGATTCATTTTATATTTAGCAGATTACAGCTTTAGTCATCAGCAGGAAAGAGCCTCACAAACTGACAGACCTGAAATCATGTCCTTTGATTGTAATTGACAGAAAAAGCATTTAAGGGAAAGAAAAAAATATTTTATTCATCTTTGATTACACTGTGATGTGATTTGGTGACATAATACAGCTGGGAAGTGAGGCAAGGAAGGCAGTAATTCCTGCTCGAGGATTTGACATGATGTAGCCCTTTAGTCATCTTCATGCCAACGCCTCCAGCTACAATAGTCGCCTTGATGGCGCTAGACAAATAGATATACAGACTGTTAGAATTTAAAAGGCAAACAGCTCTAAAATAACATTTCTTAAGGCAATATATTTCAGCTTTAAATGCTTGACAACTACACGTTTGACTGGACCTAAAATTAAATCTATTCAACTTAAACATTTTGTGGTATAAAACTACACCCATTTAAGCAACGCTTTCCTAAAATAATAGAAAATAAATGGTTTATACATAATAGCTCTTTGAAGAGATGAATTTTAAAGAAATAATATGTCAGTTCCTGTGAGTGTATACGTTAACCTAATGTAGGAGTTGAGCTTTATTTTTACATTTGCTTTAAGAGTTCTTTTTACCCTCTACCATGCTTAATTTATTTTTTGGGTCAGCTGTTATAGTTTATAATATTTGATAAAATAGATTTATGCATGTATGACTCAAGCAATGTCACAATGATTGAAAAACACAGACATCATGCCCAGGTCCTTTTCAAGTATTTAGTTTACCAAATGAATTTAGATTCAACAGTTTGAATAGTAACCTTGGAGTTTTATATCTTCAATATCACAGTAGAAATACTTTCTCTGTGACTATTTACAAATAATTTAAAGATTTGAAATGTAAACACCTTAATAAAATAAGGAAATATTTATGTGTAAAATAAACAGCTCATATAAAATTAAGTTTCTACATTTTTTAAACCAAATATATGGAGTTTGTGTTTATATATCATGTTTTACTATATGTATGTGTATATATATATATATATCATTATATATATAATATATATGTATATATGTACATATACATGTTGTATATATATGTATGTATATATGTACATATACATGTTGTATATATACATATATATAACATGTATATGTACATATATATATATAAACACAAAGAGACAATAAAATGTATTATTTAGTTATCTAGAAGATCTGGAAGTTACAGAAGTGTACATTAGTCTTTTTGTGCTACCAAGAGAATTAAGTATCCACTCAGGAATGATTATTAATGACTTTACAGTTTTCAAGAGAAGATTATGAATTGTCATACACAATGGTATTTATATATGTAAATCAACTATTTGAAGGTGCAAGTTAATTGTGTCTAGAAATGTCAGACTAATTATATACTCTTACGCTATATTTATTTGAATGCCCCTAATGCTGTTTAAAACTAAAAATTTCAATTTAAAGAAGGTTGTTGTAATTACCACAGATAGAGCCTGTAATTCATACTTTTGACTGTCAGGTATATCTCATCTCTGCTAACATGGTTGTGATCCAGCATACTGTTCAGTCTTCCATGAAAAGCCTGTCCAGAGGACTTCCGGCTTAGCTGCAAGATTTGGCTCTTTTTATGTGAGTTTGTGCTGCCTCAGAATAGTTACATTTACCTCTTATCACATTTAAAATTGGTTTGAAGTTATAAAAGCAAAAATGAAAGCCATTCCCTTGCCAATTGAGTTATACTTCGTTGTAGGCTGTTGTTTGTCACGAGAGATAAATCATCCCCCTCCCTCATCTTTATTCTCTACTCCTCCTTGCTGCTTCTGCCTTTCTACTTTGCTGTATTCCTTCCCGTTTGGTGATTGGGACCAGTTAGAAATTTCAAGATGTAATTGCTGTACATTACAGCATCAGTAGCATCAGTTCACACTGCATGTCAGACAAGATGATTATAATCTAAAATGATCGTCATTCCCTTAACATTTGTTTGGGTATATGCATATATAAAGGGGATGTTTGTGCTTCCAGATATTTTGTAAACAGAGAATTAGAAGAGTAATATATTTATTTTGCAATTCCATTATTTCATTTTAGCTGGCTTAGTTTTGTTTTTCATTAAGAGTAGATGATTCTGCTAAACTATTAAAAATTTCCTTTCTTCATTCTTTCATTCTTTCTTTTTTTCTTTTTCCTTTGGGTGTCAATCAGTTTAGATTTTCAGGATTTTTATTGCACTTAGTTAATGTCATAGAGCATTTGAGCCACAGAAGGTTCAAACTCAGATTGTTTACAGTGTTCATTGAAGGTAGTATTTGGGGAGTTTGTATAAACAGCATTTAGCTCAATTCATAATCCACAAAGTAGTTACTTATGCTGTAAAAGCATTTTGTTTTGTGTGTGTGTGTGTGTGTGTGTGTGTGTGTGTGTGTGTGAGAGAGAGAGAGAGAGAGAGAGAGAGAGAGAGAGAGAGAGAGAGAGAGAGAGAGGCTTAAATAACTGTTCTCATTACTTAAGAGTATTGTTTAAAAAACTATCTTTATTTTGCAAGGGCACTTAAGTAAAAAAAATAGTAATTTTTAACTGAAAAATAGATTCTTCTCCCATTCATCCTCACCACAGTTTCCCCTCCCTCCATTCTTCTCAGCTCCCATCATCTCCCCTCTTCTCCAGATCCCTTTCAGTTATGACCTTCCAAAAAGAGCAGACCTCCAAGAGACAACAACTAAGCATTTCAAAACAAGATACAATAAGACAAGACAGAAACATATGTATTAAGATTAGATAAGGATACCCAATAAGAGGAAAAGTGTCTCAAGAGCAGGCAAAAGAGTCAGGGATACACCTACTCCCACTGTTAAAAGTCTCACAAAACTACCAAGATAACAGTAACATATAAACAGAAGACCTAGTACACACCCAATAAGGCCCAGTGCTTGCCTCTTTTTTTTCTATGAGGTTTCATAGCTCAGAAGGGAGGGACCTAATGGAGACCTCCAATTTAGACTCTCTCTAAGTAATTTCTGGTTGTGGGTGTTTGTACCTTTTGCCATCTGTTGCTGGAGGAAGCCTTTCTGATGATGCCTGGCCAAGGCACTAACGTATGATTATATGCTATGAGTATAGCAGAATGTCATTAGTAATCATTCATTTCATTGATTTTTTTTTCTGTTTTGCTGTTCATATTTGGTTTTACCCTAGGTCTCTGGGCTACCCAGTCTCCAGTTTCTGGACATCTAGGCAGTGCCATACTTGAGCTCTTTCTCATTGCATAGGTCTCAAATGAAATCAAACATTGGTTGGCTACTTCTACAAGTTCTGAGTGACCATTGTCCCCAGCATATTTTGCAGGAAGGACAAATTGTAGGTTGAAGGTTTTGTAACTGTGTTTGTGTCCAAGTTTCTCTCTTGGTAACATGCAAGATATCTTTCTAGAACATTGGGGTAAAAGCTCCATGCAGGCACTAGCTCCACCTCTTTATGTTCAGTGAGCTGTGTGGATATTGTCCTGTGAAACGGGCCCCACTATCAGCTTTTGGAGAGTGACCTTTTGTCCTAGCATCACCTTGGGTTGTTTGGGAAATCTCCCTTGGGATCTCCTTGGTCAATAATTCAATGAAATACAACCTAGTCTTGCCACTGTAAAGCCTTACCTAGATACAAGAGATGGCCAGTCAAGGTTCATATCTCTCATTACTAGGAGTCCTTACTAGGATCACCCTCATAGATTTCAGGATATTTTCGTTGCACAAGGTTTTCACCATTCTTCAAATGCACTCAAATTTCACCCCTTTCTCCTTGAAAGTTCTTGCTCCATCCCATCTTCCTCTTTCAATTGAAACTCTTTCTCTTGTCCCTACATCCACATCCATATGCAAAATATTTTATTTCTCCTTGCCAAGGAGATCTTTGCATCCAACCTAGATCCTGCCTCTTTACCTAATCTCTCTGGGCCTACAGATTTTAGCTTGGTTATCATTTACTTTACAGATAATATCCACTTATAAGTGAATACAAACCATATTTCTGTTTCTGGGTCTGGGTTACCTCATTCGGGATGATTCTTTTTCTAGTTTCATCAACTTGCCTGCAAATTTCAAGATATCATTTTTTTGACAGCTGAGTAATAACGCACTGTGTAAATGTTCCACATTTTGTTTATCTATTGTTTTGTTGAGGTATGTCAGGATTGCTTAGTTTTTGGCTGTTATGAATTGCATATTGAGTCCTATGCATTAATAGTAGGAGACTCCAATATCCCACTCTTATGGGATAGAAATTAAACAGAGAAATACTAGAGCTACCAGACACTAATCAATTTTTAGAAATTTTTTTTCCACTGTAGAACTCACCTTTCTAAATAAGAGTATAAATATGTATATATGCTCACTGAGTCTTATGTTCTTAACTACATTAGTTAACTCTTTTTCAAAGGTTTTTAAACTTCAGGAAATGTTAAAAGCAATGCCTTGCCTAATAAGCATTGGCTATGAGTGGTCAACACTTGGTAATTAAATTTTATAACTTAAAAATCCCTTAGAATAATAATTATCATATCTACAATTATATTATAATTACCTATCATTACCATTGTAAATTAAAAACTAACACTACTATTTATTAAGTAAGCTTATGTGAATACAAAACTTATAGTGAGATTTTTATTTTTAACTGAACATTAAGTAAGAAAAAATATATTTACCAGTACTTATTTAAGCCTATGTAGGTGAGAAGGCTCAGTAGGTAAAAAGCCTGATAAGGTGCTTTCCATTCCTAGAACCCATGGTGGAAGGAAAGTCTATGCTTCTGTTCTGTTCTGTTCTGTTCTGTTCTGTTCTGTTCTGTTCTGTTCTGTTCTGTTCTGTTCTGTTCTTCTGTTTTCTGTTCTGTTCTGTTTTCTCTCTCCCTCGCTCCCTCCTTCTCTCTCTCCCTCTATTCTCTTTCTCTCTCTTCCTCTATTCTCCCCCTCTCTCTCCCTCTCTCTCTCTTTCTCTCTCTTCCTCTCTTCTCCCTCCTCTCCTTCTCCCTCTTCCTCTTTCTTCCTCTCTCACAAATACACACTAATAATCATATCTAAAATAAAAATAAATTTAAATTTTGCATATTTATTTTCTAAAGATTATTCCAGAGAGAATGAAATGCATGATTCAGAAGTTCCAGACTCTAGTCAGTTTAGAAGCCTTAATCTGCCCAGCAAATTACCTTGTCCTGTTTAGTTTCCAGATAATTACATATACATTTTTGTCAGGTAAAATAATATCATTATTTAAAAAACTGATTCTCACCTTGAAATCTGGAATAACTATATCTATTATGATGTTGTTCTTAATGGTGTATTATTTGAAAATGTATGGTATTTTAAATATATTAAATGTTACCTAAACTGTCACTCCCATCATATTTCTGAAAAAGTTAAGAGAGTAATAAATCAACTTTTCTTTGAAACACTGCAAGAAGTGTGCTGCTGGAGATAGATGGTATTTCAAAACTGAGAATATAGTGCGGAAGACCAGCCAAATTACTTATTGCTTCATATGTGTTGATATGAAAATAGGTTTTAATCTATCTGGAGAACAGTATTGTTACTTGTCTCAAATGCATTCAATTTCATGATTGTTTTCTTTGTAAATATACATGACATTATGCAAGGTTACCAGTACTGTCAGGGACCCATGACACTTGGCAAAAAGTAAGTTGTCTCAACTCTCTGTCACTGTGCATTCTTATATTAACCTAATAGTCACATAATATTGTAGCACATTATAAAGCGATATATGTTTATACTTTCAAGTTACTATATTTTCTATGTCAGTACTATATTTTTAGGCTATGCTACAAATGGAAAAAAATGAGTTAAGGTTACAAAAAAAAATCAAATCCTTAAAATTACCATTTGAATGAAAAGCAATTTTGGGGATAATTATAGTTCACATTCTACATTCAATGCATTTTGATATATGGCTAATTACACCTAGTAATATCCTTTAGTAGAATTTTTGTTAACAACAATAACAATTTATTGCAAAATTAATTCTTTGGTACAATTTAATATTTAGCAATGTGAAGTCAAAGTGAATTGATTTCACTTCAGACCACTTGTGTTCTGGTTTCCCCTGTTCATGTTCTAATTGGTTATTACAGGTCACTTTAGAACTTAGTTTAAAAATAAATTAAATTGGTTGCAAGGTGCATTTAGTAGAAATAGCTTGATATTTTCGGCTCATGGGGCTTTATTTAAATAAAAAACGGTGAAGTAATGCAATCATCTTTGGTTATAAAAGTGATGGATGAATTGAAAACATTTTTGAATCAGGTCAATGGCACTGATGATTAGTACATTGTTAATCAAGTTCCTCAGATTGCTATCAAACGCTTTAGCTCTTTTGCTCAGGCTGGTGAGAGGATCATGAATATTAAAGAGATTCAAATGGATGTGCTCTCATGTAATATGGAGTATTACAAATGAAAAGACTAAACGAGTACAGACTGGCGCTGTATGGACTCAAATATCTCTTAAGTAAAAGAAATGCCTAATCAACTTCTTTGCTCAGACATAGCAGCGAAAGGCAAATTTTTCCTTTCCCTTTTCTTTTCTTTTCTTTTCCCCCTTTTTCATATTTTTTTTCTTTTTGGTAAACTAAGTTTTAAACACACTGACAAACCAGTAGATGAGGTTCATGAAAAGAATAATTTTTAAATTAGAGATTTACAATTGAATAACTGAATGGGTTCAACCTTTGGCGTTGTGACATATCAACACCTATAAAATTCACACATGAGAACCGTTACAAAAAAATAATTTCTAGGGCTGGGAACTTGACTTAGTAAAGTCTTTGCCACGCAAGTGGGAGACTAGAGTTTGATTCCAGCACCCATGTTAAAACAACAATGAAAAAACAACAACAACAACACTCTACATTGAGAACATCTGTAATTCCCATACTGGAAAGGCAGATACAAGGTGATTCTTGGGGCATGCTGGCCAGACAGCCTACATGAATCAGTAAACTCCAGGTTTAATAAGATTTTGTCTCAAACATTAAGAAGGCGAGTGACTGAGGAAGATACCTGACATGTTCTCTGGCCTCTACACACATATACACACATGTGCACACACACAAACATGGCCAGACATGTATATATGTATTCACATATGCACACAAAAAATAATAATTTCAAAAACATTTCATAATATTTTGAATAAGTTTATGATTTTTGTATTGGACCTCATTTGTAACTATCATGGGGCACACTGGTACGAGCAATAGGTTGATGTGTCGGAAAAGTATGTCCAGAAATATAAAATGTTTCACCATTAAAAAAATACAGTACAATGCATTTATATGGTTTAAATATCAGCAGGCATTAGAGTCAAAAAATGAACGTTGTGTTAAGAAAGTACATTTCCAAAGAGACATATGATGTTTAGCACATTATATGTCCTGTTACAATTTTTGGCACTATGCACATGGTAGTGTATGTTAAAAGCTTGTTGTATACTTTTTACTTATTACTAAGTAAAGTTTTGATTTTTTAAACATAAAGATTAACTATCGTTAACTCTAAATGTTTAATTTGGGGTTTATATCCTTCTTTAATCTATCATCATCATCATCATCATCATCATCATCATCATCACCACCACCACCACCACCATTTTGCTTTTTTGAGACAGGGTTGCTCTGTGTATCCATGACTATCTTGAAATTTGCTTTGTAGACTGGACTGGGCTGTTAGAACTCAGCGATGTACTTGCTTCTGCCTCCTGAGTCCTGAGATTAAAGTTGTGTACCACAAGGCCTGGTAAAATCTTTATAAATGACACATCCTCTTCAACTAGTGAATGGTAACACCAAGATTAAAGTTAAGATAGCTTAATTTAGAATCTAGTCTAAATTTTCCCTTAATAGTTAATGACCACGAATTGGGACCAAAATAAAATGTAACTTTTTATTATGATACCTGCTCTTAAGAAAAGCATTCACTGCTGATGGAATTTCAAGCTGGTACAATCACTCTGGAAATCAGTCTGGCAGTTTCTCAGAAAATTGGGTGTAGTATTACCTGAGGACCCAGCTATACTACTACTGGCCACACCCAGAAAATGCTCCAACATGTAATAAGGACACATACTCTACTATCTTCATAGCAGCCATATTTATAATAGCCAAAGCTGGAAACAACTCAGATGTCCCTCAGCAGAGGAATGGATACAGAAAATATAGTACATATGCACAATGGAATACTACTCAGCTATTAAAAATAATGACTTCATGAAATTCATAGGCAAATGGATGGAAGTAGAAAATATTCTGAGAGAGGTAACCCAATCACAAAAGACCACACATGGTATATACTCACTGATAAGGCAAAGGGCATGGAATACCCACAATACAACTCATGGACCACATGAAGTGCAAGAGAAAGGAAATTCAAAGAGTGGATGCTTCAGTTTTACTTAGAAAGGGGAACAAAGTAATCAAGGGAAGTAGATGTTGGGAAGGACTTGGGAGGTAGAGAAGAGAGGGAGGGGAAAGAGGGGAAGAATCAGGTATGGGAGGAGATGGAGGAGATGTGCAGAGGGTCAGGAAATTGAACAGAGGTGTGTAGCAATGGTGGGTGAGGAACTGGGGGTAGCAACCAGAAAGTCCCAGATGCCAGAAAAGCAAGAGCCTCCCAGGACTCCATGGGGATGACATTAGCTGAAATACCCCACAAAGGGGAAGGAGAACCTGTTGAGACCATATCCAGAGGTTAGGGCATGGCACCCTGGTTGAGGGATGGGGCCACCAACCCATCTCCAAAATTTTAATCCAGAATTGCTCCTGTCTAAGGGAAATACAGGGACAAAGAGTGAGGCAGAGAATGAAGGAAAGGCCATCCAAAGACTGTCCCACTTGGGGATCCATCCCACATGCAAAAAAAAAAAAAAAAAAAAAACCCAGACACTACTGCAAATGCCAAGAAGTGCTTGCTGATAGGAGCCTGATACAGCTGTCTCTTGAGAGGCTCTGCCAGATCCTGACCAATACAGATGAGGATGCTCCCAGCCAACCATCCGACTAAGCACAGGAACTCCAGTGTAAAAGTTAGGGGAAGGACTGAAAAAGATGAAGGGACCTTATCTGGCATCAATGGGAGGGGAGGCCCTTGGTCCTGTGAAGGCTTGATGCCCCAGTGTAGAGGAATGCTAGGGTAGTGAGGTGGGAGTGGGTAGGTTGGTGGGGGAGCACCCTCTTAGAAGCAGGGTAAGGGGTATGGAATAGGGGTTTGCAGAGGAGAAGCTGGGAGAGAGAATAACATTTGAAATGCAAATAAATAAAATATCCAAGTATTTTTTTAAAGGAAAAAAAGGAACTGATTAAAAAAATAAAATCGTTCAACTTTAAGAATTAATATAATAGCAGGGTGGTGATAGCTTATGCCTTTAGTCCTAGCAACTGGGAGGCAGAAGCAAGTGATTCTATGTGAATTTGTGGCCAGTCTGGTTTATAGAATGAGTTACAGGATACCCATAGCTATACACTGATAAATACTGTGTTAACACACACACACACACACACACACACACACACACACACACACGAGAGAGAGAGAGAGAGAGAGAGAGAGAGAGAGAGAGAGAGAGAGAG
>JANHMN010000020.1:17327623-17352363 GCA_030674055.1 Rhabdomys pumilio | reverse complement strand
GAGAGAGAGAGAGAGAGAGAGAGAGAGAGAGAGAGAGAGAGAGAGAGAATGTAATTGTAGAACAATTTTTAATCCAGCAGCATAACTGCTCTGGCAAGGGATCACATCCAAAGACCTCCAAGGTCTGTGCTGGATTGAAACACTTTAATCATTCTGGCTGGAATTCGAACACACCCTTAGTACACACCTTTTATTACAAACAGTAGAAGTAAGGTTAGTTTGTTGAAGGAAGCAGCCAGGTTTCAAAGTGATGTTTAATTGAAGAGCAGACAAAGTGTTTAATCAAAGATTTGACACAATGAGTCAGAAACAGGAGAGGCTTCTTAAGAGCAGCTCAGTGAGTGCAGTTCAGTTAGTGCAGCTGAGTTCAGGCCAGTTTGGTTCAGTTCCATCAGTGCAGTTCAGTTCATGGAATTTCGAGGCAGTTTTCCAAGCAGAGCAATGCAGTCAGAAGCCAAGAGAAGCAAGTTTGAATCAGTCAACTTGGCGAAGCATTTGGACTACAAGAGCTGAGTTGAACCAGACAGTTCAGAAAGAAGTAGAAAAGGTGAGCTTACTCAGCAGTAAGTCTCCAAGACAACAATTACATCTGGTGATTATAAGTTACATTTATATGTAATAGAAAGACTAATAATGACAGTAGTAAATTTAAAAAGATGTAAGTAAGAAAGTAAAATTTAAATAAAAAGTTGAAGATGACATAGAAGTTAGGAATGTTGCAGAGCCTGTGTGAGAAACACAAGAACATAGATTAAAAAACAAAACAAAACAAAACAAAACAAAACAACAACAACAAAAACACAGAAAGCAAGTTAGAATATCCAAACAAATCTTGAAAACAAGGACGATAAAAGCATCTGGAATTTGTTAGGATCAGTTCATGAATACCACAGAAAAAATTGGAATTTTATCCTAACAGCAAGGGAACAAAATCCATTGAATTGTTTTTAAACTAAGTTTAAATTGTCAAATACATATTTTTGTTTTCAAAGTTAAAGCTGAGAAAGAATAGGTTGAAAATAATGAACATTTAGAGATTAAAACCATTTAGCAAGGATTTACATTCCTACAAGTAAGAAATTATTGTGATTTGAAATAATTTGGTGTCAGGCTAAATGAATGACAATGAACAGAATTAAAATACAGCAATGTATTAAAATAAAAATGATAGAAGTTTATAATTAGTCATTGGGACTTCTGAAATCAGCCATTGATAGTGACTTAGAATAACAAAATCATCCTCTCTAAGATTTTTGCCATTGACTCAAAACTCTGGGTGAGTGGTAGCTTTATTGAGAAGCCAATAATACCAGAAGCAAAAAATATACGTAACTTAGTTTTAGCTGCCTTGTCTTAAAAAAAAATCATCAACTCCTGATGATTCTAAATTCTTAGCTGGGAAGATCAAAATTAGCTCTGAAGAAATATCTCATGGAAACACACACGTATATGTGTATGTATGTGTGTGTGCATGTATATACATGTATGTATACACATATACATGTATGTATATACATGTATATGTATATACATACACGCACACACACATACATACACATACAAACATTTGTATGTGTGTATATAATTCTGGACATTTAAATGTCTAAGGCATGTATCCTTTGTCATGTGTTTGTTTCCTTTTTTCTGTAGTAGTGATTTTCTTAAGCATCCAGTTCTTTAAAACAATACAAGTGAGATACTATAAGTTGTAAGATAAACAGAGAACAGTCAATCTCTTTGAGATACCTTTTATATTTTAATAAAAAAAAAAGCATTTTGAGACAAGGTCTTGCTCTGGGGCCTAAACTTGTATCAAATTCTAGATCAAACTTCTTTGACTGTTTCAGCCTCTCCAGTCCCAGAGTTACCCTCCCTTCTTGCCTACTACCATTCAGTTAGCTATCACCAACTTAGTGTGTATTGATTAACAATCCTTTTAAAGAACAGATATATGATGCAACTTGTAAGAAGTGTCCAGAAGATCTATAAGGACAAGAAAAAGAGATTTCTGGTTACTGGAAGGCTTTAGAGACAGATAAAATTGTTATTGGAACTGTGGTTTCTTTAAGTGTAATGAAAATATTCTAAAATGATTTGTGACAATAGTTGCATCATCATATAAACATGATCATAAATCATTGACCCATAACATTTAAGTGTGCATATTGTATGGTATATGAATTACCTTTTAATAATGTTGTTTTGGTAAGGCAAAAAAGAAAGGAAGGAAGAAAGGAAGGGAGAAAGAAAGAAGAAAGAAAGAAAGAAAGAAAGAAAGAAAGAAAGAAAGAAAGAGAAAAAGAAGACTGAGTAAGTAGATGTAAGCACAGCTAATATCAGCAGAGTGTAGCTCTTTACCTACTCTTGCTTTCACTGGCTTCCTAGATAGTTCAACTGGCATTTGATACTAGATGGCAAAAATCCAGAAGCAGTGAAATTCCTGAAAATATTTGGCAAGTTAACATCTTAAAAGTCATTCCAAAGGGACGATTGAAATGACTACAAACCCTGATTGAAAACCATACTACTTCCACAATGGAGTGGAGCCCAACAATAATTTATTTTGAAAGCTGTAATTCACTTTTGACATTATCATTTGATGCCTGGGATGCTTTCAACTGTAATGATTGGCTCTGAGCTACAATGGGAGATTTCCTGAGAACATTACTTCTTAATAACAGCAGTCAGAAGAGTACAAAGTAAAATGTGTGGAATAACATAGTTGAAGTCCAAAGCATCCGATGGCATAAACCAGAACAGCAATCAATCATTAATTGTAATCTTTGGGTTGCAAATGAGCAAGGAAAGAAGAACCTAAAATAAAGTATCTGAGAGTTCATCATTTTAAATGTTGAGTGCCATGTGTCTTACGTAGCTAATCTCTGTCGAACAAAAAGGGAAATGAGGTTGAGCGCTGTGTCTCCCATCCTGCTCACTCTCAGTAAGGCTCAAGGCACTTTTAACCAAGCAAAAATCTAGACTCTGCAATTTTAGAATTCAGGAAAGGGTTTGATTAATACTAAAGTTTCACACACACAAAAAAAAAATATACAGATGATGTCGATGTTAATGTCACCTGTACCTGACTCACCATCCAATCACCAAATAGCAGTAAAGATCATGTAGGAATAAAGAGATTTAGAATTCATTTTCTCCCGTTCTCAACATGATTATCCTGGCATAGCATTACTACAGGGAAAGGCTTCTGAGATTGCCTGTGCATTAACGGAGGTGACAGGGAACTGGAATTGAATTCTTAATAGGAGATAAAATCCCACTTGCACCCAATTCTTAGTGATAGCTGGTTGAATTTGGAAAAAAAAATGTAGGATTAAGTTTTATTACTTTGCCAGAATGACTTCTGTTGAAAAGTTTTTAGAACAACTTTGTAGACTTAAGAGCTCATTGCTTTTGCTTAATTAAACTAGGAACTTAAAGGGTGAGGCTAAAATAGTAGTGTTAGTTATTAGTGTTATGTGATAACTCCTTTCTGGGTCTCCCCAATCTCCCGAACCCAGCACTGTGGACAGGAACTCTCCATCTCCACGCCCAGCTTTTCTTTCTTGGAGGTGAAGCTGGCCCTGACATTGACTTTGTGTTAAACCATACCCACTCCCTCAGATTTTAGGGAAAAGAATACAAACAGCTGTTAAAGTAGAAAAATTGAGTATTTTTTTTTAAAGAAACTGTATCATCCCTTCTCACCTGTTGGCTAAGATCAAGTGTAAAAAGAAATTGTATCTATTTAAGGGTAAAGTTTTGGACATGCAGAAAACTGTACAGTGAGTGTTTCTAAATGGCATTGTCTTTTGATCTGAGGATCAGGATGTTGAGAAGTACAGATAAAGTGAGTTGGACACAGGTAGGAAAGGGAATACACAACAAAAGCGTGTGGGGAGGAAGTTGAGTAACAGACCCCGAGGTAAAGACAAGGAGGAAAATCTATGCAAGGATGCTGGTGGTGCCTGAGAGGTCACCCTCCTAACCCTCACCCCAGGCTGTGTTACTGTATCAAAGCAGGAGAGATCTTGTTTAAATTTAATTTCATATAATTTAAATTGCCTCCATTTGGCAACATAGCTGCTTAAAATGCATAGTAAACACCTCATTACTAACCCCGAGTATGTGCACTTTTTTTTTCTTGTTAAAAACAATGCATTTGCTTCCAGATACATCTGTTTAGTAGACCTGCAAGGAAACTCTCTGTTGATTAATGGCATTAATCATTGATTTAGGAGGAAAACCTGCTTAGATAATTTAAAATCTTTCCTAATGAATCTTTGTACATCTTTAATATTGGAAGGTTGTATGACCTTCATTAAGAGAGGTATGTAGATTGGGAGGAGACAGCAGAGGGAACCCTGCTTGCACATCTCACTGAAGAAATCAGAACCTGGATTTGATTGCAGTACATTATTCCCACTTGTGAGTGCTTCCTGCCTGTATGCTTTAGTCCAGTCAGTTTGATGATTGGCAAAGACTTATAATATGAAAGAGATGTCATATTTTTTTTTCGTTTTTCACAGGGATCATTTTCTTTCTCTCTAGTGCCAAATTATCCTTAGATGAGATTTATTTTCTAGTATAATCATCTTAAAATGTTGCATTGTAGAAAAGTTTGTAAAGGATCAGTGACATATTCCGGTGCAGTACAGTCGGATCTTCAGCAGATTACGCAAAGAAAGAAAGAAAAAAGGAAAAGAAAACCAAAAGTTTAGTATATTTCACCTTTGGGTAGCCCAGGGTGCTAGATACTGTTATATGAAAGCTGTGTGCTTTGGGGAGCATTAATGTACTGCTGAGGGAAGTAATTTAAGTCAGAATTATTTTAGAATGAGCCCAAATGTATTATGGTAAAAGTATAAAGCCAATAGCAGTTGAAAAATAAGATAAAGAGTTTCAAAGGAAATTTTGGGTTAAGATATTCATCAGCTCCTTTCTGATTTTAGGAATCTTGCCTGCGAAACTAAGACAAGCACTGTTATAAATGTGGGTTACAATAGAGACCATTTCTATGCAACTAAACTCTTGGTTGGTGTTCTCAGAGTTGTCCTCAGTATGGGGACACATAGCCTAGGAAAGAAAGTCTGCAGTTGACTGCTCAAAGTAATACACTTAAAAATAAAACTAAATTCCCAGCAAATACAAATAATACAAGTACATGGATATTAGATTACCATAGCAAAGATGTCTTGAGTTAAAAGTTCCAATCTCTGCCTGCTCTGACTCCAGTTCCTTAGTGCTTGTCTTCTCTGCTCGTTTATTACCAGCTGACTCAGGCAGACAGCAAGGGAGGTAGGAAGCATGTGGTTAAGTGGTTTTGACATTTTTAATTGTTAGGGTCCATAGACAGTTCTAGTAGCTTTTCATTAAACTGCATGTGGATGTATAGGAAAAACAAGGGTTTTTTTTCAATGGATTTTCTGAAAGGGAGTAGTGACCTACGAAGTAGACGAGGGTAGACGCTGCAAAGGCATTCGATGTACCTTCCTCATCTCTCCATCTCCTCTCTCACCTCAGCAATTATTCTTTAAGCACGCTGATAAGCACACGGAGCAACAACCCTTTACCATTCAGCAAATGCTTGCAAATATTAAAAAAAAAATTTCCACACTCCTTTCACCTTCCCAAACTCTTAGGTAAAGATCAAACAATCGCTCCTTTGTTATTTAAATATATTTAAAGCAGGTCTATCTCTTTCGAAAATTAATATTAACTTCCTTTTTCTAAATATTAGGACTTTCTTAATTCCATCAAAAAAAAGGCATTTTAAACCTTCCTAATTTTAACAGGGTGATTATTTTGCATTATAAGAAACCCGTGTAAGCAATCTGCAGCCTGACAAGCTGGCACCATTAGAGACTGGTTAAATCAAATATTTCTGTGACCTATAATTTAAAGAGCAGGAGAATTCTAGTTCTGATTTACAAAGCTTTTCTGTATCTTGTCTCCCAGGTAATTTTCAGCTCACAAAACCAATGTCGGTTCCTGTCAAGTCCCCTTTCTTAGAGTCTCTCAGAATTAATATGTATTCTCTGAACTAAACTCTGTCATTATAGTGCTTTTTTCTTATTCCAAAGCGCTATGTGAATGTGTCTGTTCCTTGCTTCGCATTCAGGAAGATCTTCAGCCACGTGACAGGCCACCCTTTCCAGCTCTCCTCCCCTCTTCTCTGAAGCGAGATGATACACAGCTTACATCTGCTCTCCATGCCTTGCTGCGTCGCAGTTTCCCAGACCGCATTGCCTTTGTTCTTGCTTCTAATTCACGAGTGCTCGAGTTTATGGCATTCTCGCTCATACATTTGTCATTCCACTTCTTTTATATTGGTATTCCATTTTCCCTTCAAACTTCAAAGTTGTGGAAATGCTATTCAGAGTCACATTAAATAAAACTAAATAAGGTTTTCTCCCTGTAAAATATGTGAGCGAGATTACTCGGAGAAGGATGGCACCCCTTTCTGGTGTTTAGGCTTTCAGTTGAGAGACTTCACTGGAGTAGGTAACTGTTTTGATAATTAGAAGACTGTATTGTACTGTGCATTATTTTCAGGTGATTTTTTTTAATTATCTTGAGGGAAAGACTGTGATTTAAAACCAGACAGCTTCTTTTGCTGAAATTATTCTAAGCAGAAGTTAGGGTGGTTTTGAGCTTTGGGGTGGGTAGTTTGCTTCTTGTCATTAACTCAACTGGCAGAGGAGCCTTTGACCTGTGGCTTGCACAGGAGCTCAGAAGCCTTCCCATTACCATTCCTTCCCACTTTTGTTTTTATTCCTTCCTGTTACCATTTTGGTTCTCTGGGCAGCAGACACCCAGTGTAGTTATTTCTCGAGGTTTGGTTTGTGACTCTTTTCTTTGATTTGTGTGTCTAGTCTTATCAATTCACCTTATGTATTTCAAGAGAATTTTCCTTGATTGAGCCTGTCATTCTTGAACTGTCTAATGGCTTATGACAATCTCCTCAGACATTCTATCCACAGACATCTCAAGCTAATGACATTTTCTAACACCTAATTTCCTACTGTCTAGTTTTTAGAACCCATGATTACCTAAGGTTGCCAGGTTACTCTTTTGTAATACAATCGGATCATTTCTTTCCTCTTGAACTTCTAGTAACTTTTGAGTCCCTTCTTCCTTTTCTTTTAAAGGAGTTTGACTTTCCTCCCATTGTTTTCCCTTATTCTAATTTGAAACAATGTAGTACTTTCCTCTTTCAGTAATTGCTTTGAAAGCTCTTAATTTTTCAAAATTCCACTGGTGTATATCCCACTCAAAGCTTATCTTCCTAACACTCCATTCTTACTATAGTGCTATATTTTATCTTTTAAACATAATCATATTTTTAAGCAGATGTCATAGAAACTGAGATATATTTTTTCATGTAAGTTAATGTCCTTGAAATTTAAAATCAGCTCACTAAAGCTTGAAGATGTTTTAAATGTGACACAAGAAGTTATTAGTAAATTATACATAAATAATTTATAACTTACATGTGATTTATATATAAATTTAAGCAATACATTACTCTGATAAATCTGTGGTAAATTATAAAGAAACTTGGAAATACATATTTTTATTTAAAGTTTTAATTCTGACTTTTTTCTATTCTTAGTCAATGTCTCATTGCCAAGCTCTGTCTGAATGGAACTGGCTATATAGACGAACCTGGTCTTGAACTTTTGAAAATCTTCCTGTCTCTGCCTCTTATGTGCTGGGATTATTACCTGATTGTTTTCTTGATTGCTTTTTGGCAAATATTTGTTGAATTGCTAGATATAGAAACCACACAGTCTCTACTGCCAAATTCAATATAAATATGAGAGTCATTGAATGTTTCTCAGCATAAATTAACCAGAGAATCTGAGTTAGATTTTTGTGCTTGTATAATGCAGTATAAAATATTGTAGTACAAGACACCAGGCACACACATGGTGCACAGATGCGTATGCAGGCAAGACACCCATCTGCATTAGAAAAATGATATTATCTCTGTGTGTGTATATGCATGTGTATGTACAATTGTAAATATGTGGTATATATCTTAAACATATTTACAAATTTCAAAAAATTAAAATGTAAAAATTTGCCAAGTTTACAAATATTTTATTTTTATAGCAGTTAAAATTCAACTAAATATTCAAATGAGAGCACCAATAAAATCAAAGTGAAAATGCATTGCTGCCATTTAGAAACAAAACATAGTTGCTTAGTTGGTTAATTGGATAAAGATATTTAAATTTTAGCTTTTTTTTTTCCAAAGTAAAGTTGTTTGGGGCCATACATTACACAAACACTAATGAATACTATGAAAAAGAACAATGAAAATGTCTGCGTAGCATGCTATCTACTCACTGATAACTGGATATTAGCCAGTAAGAAGCTCAGAATACCCACGATACAGCTCACAGACCATATGAAACCCAAGAAGAAAGAAGACCACACCAAAGTGTGGATGCTACAGTCCTACTCAGAAGGGAGAAGAAAATAATCTCAGGAAGTAGAGGGAGAGAGCATCTGAGAGAGAGAGAGGAGGGGCGAAAGGGGGCCCAGTTCAGAGGAGATGAGGGAGAAGTACAGAGGGTCAAGGATTTGAAAGAAGAGTAGTAGTGGGAGAAGGGGAACTGAAGGTAGCCACTAGAAAGTCCCAGATGCCAGGGACCCAAGAGGTTCCCATGACCCAACAGGGAGGACATTAGCCAAAATACCCTACAAGGGTGAGATAGAACCTGTAGAGACCATATCCAGTGGATAGGCACTGTCTCCGTTTGAGGGATGGGGCCATCTACGCACCTTTAAAAAATAGTCCAGAATTCCTCCTGTCAAAAGGAAACGGAGGGGCAAAGAGTGGAGCAGAGACTGAAGGAAAGGCCATCCAGAGACTGCCCCACCTAGGGATCCATCCCATCTGCAGACACCAAACCCAGACACTATTGCTGATGCCCAGAAGCACTTGCTGACAGGAGCCTGGCATAGCTGTCCCCTGAGAGGCTCTGCCAGAAACTGACCAATACAGATGCGGATGAATGCAGCCAAGCATCAGACAGCGCAGGGACCCTAATGGAGAAGTTAGGGCAAGGACTGAAGGAGTTGAAGGGGTTTGCAACCCCATAGGGAGAACAACAATATCAATCAACCAGATTGCTCCCCAAAGCTGCCAGGGACTCAACCACTAACCAACGAGTATACATGGAGGGACCCATGGCTTTAGATGCATAGATAGCAGAGGATCACTGGGTTGGGAGCTCCTTGGTCCTGTAGAGGCTTGATATCCCAGAGTTGGGGAATGCTAGTGCACCGAGGCTGGAGTAGGTGGGTAGTACCTTCATAGAGGCAGAGGGAGGGGTGGGATAGGAGGTTTGTAGAGGGGAAAGTGGGAAAGGGGATAACATTTGAAATGTCAGTAAATAAAATAACCAATAAAATGTCTATGTAGAACTTTTGTGATGTCTTTTATAGTAAATAGAATAAAAAATTCCTCACAGCATAATCATAGCTATATAGTGCCCCTGTCATAGTCTTTGATTGACTGGTTAATTGACTGATTGACTTTCAATACAGGGTTTCTTTGTGTAGCTTTTTTGGCTTGAAGCTCACTCTGTAGAACAGACTGTCCTCAATTTGCCTGCCTCTGCCTCCAGAGTGCTGAAATTAAAGACATGCATCACTACGCCTGACTCCATTAATAGTCTTCTAAAATCATTATATAGTTCCTACATTTGTGATCACTAATAAAGAAAATGAGTCTGTCTAAGAAATACAATTTCAGTTTTCTTTAAAATTAAAATTTGAAAGAAGGCAGCATAAAGGGAGTGGGGTATTTGACATTGTATTTGAGAAACTAGTACCTCAGAATCAGGCTCAGAGGAAAGCAGTGCAAGTCTCAGTGATTTTCCAGGTTTTTTCAGCAGATATCTGGGGTCTAATTTTCCTATAGTGTTCTTCAGTTTTGAAAATATTTGCTTGCAAATGTAGGTCATACCAAAAAGTGATTATAGGAGGAAGGCTTGCTTGGGAAGTGTCTTTCTTGAGAAAATTGGAACCAACAAATTTAGTAAATTGAACATGATAATTTTTTTTCTTAATTCGAATGTGAGATTGTAGCTAAAAATAGAGTCATAAATATACCAAGATATTATTTTCTCAGAAACTTGAAATGCTTTCAAGTAGTATATCAAATAAAGAGAAAAACTCTGTGTTTTTCTCTATTCACATTAGCCAATGTGTTGAATCATTACATAATCATTACATAAAGTTGTTTGACTTAGTTTGAGCCATAATTTCACTTTTACTTGGAATCCTGTAGAGTTTGAAACATTGCACTGGGGTATATTGGATTCTACCTTGAAGATAGGTGTTTATTTCATTTAAATAGTATCTGGAAGGACCTGAGAGAGTGGAAGAATATGGTCAAAATTTATTTAAATTTAAAAATGGTTTTAAATAATAAAAACCAATAAACATAGCAATATAAATAAAAATACCATTAAATAAGAAGAATTATGCCCAAGCAGGATACTTGGACAGAGATTCAGCCAAATATAATATTGATTTAAACCAATGTGTTAGTGGTGGCATTATCAATATATAAATATTTCCATGCCTGTGCTAATTTCATATAATAACATATCCCACAAGTAATATTTTGTCTCACCCCTTATAAAAACAGAAATTATACATTCTTTACTATAAATATAGTATATATAGTATATAGTAACACACACATATGTGTGTGTGTTAATTAAAAGGAAGCCTGAGGAACTATAGAAAAATCAACCTAGTAAAATACAAAACAAAATAAGTAAGAGAGAAAGAGAGAAAGAGAGAAACAGAGAAACAGAGAAAGAGAGAAGTTAAATATGCTAAAATGTGATAACTTTGTAAGTAGTTTTTACACTCAAGTTCTAATGAAAATGTTGTTTTTGATACCATAACACTTTTCAAATCATAGACTATTTTCAGCATTTGGACTAGTTTTGACCATCTTTCTTTGAAAATTAATGATATCACCATAATCAACATCACTTTGTTTTTAAGAATTCTTGAAATTCTTAATGATTTAACCCCTTGATTCTTACCAGGTTCAGTCTTTATGAAAATTTATATGTTGTCCATTTTAATACTTTTGTGCAGACATTTATTGATGTATTATATGATAATAATGTGCATTAGGCATAAGTTTTAAAAGGCAATTGCATTGCCTTCTATTAGCTTTTCAAGTCCCTCTCCTTGATCTACCATAGTTGAGGCACTATCAGTAACTAAACCAGACATGTCAACGGATAAAGAAAAATCACTTTAACATTATGTTAACTGCCTCATGAAAATATTTAATTTAGTTGTATGTTTTAATAGTACTAAAGGAGCCATTTCTTCTTGGACAGTGTTTTCACCAACAAAAGTTCTAATAGAAATGTAAGTTGAGTTCAATTTATAACATCTGTGCCATCATCCATTGCCAAGAACAGAATTGAAAATCAGCAGCTCTTTTCTCCACACTTCTTGCGATAGCTTTTCCAAGGGACTTAATCTGCCTGAATATGTTGAGACAAACTGGTTTTAGGAATATCTCCAGGGCACATTATTCCTGCTATGCTCTCTGTCCATCCTGAAGTCATAAAGTTGACATCAGCGATTATGTGATTAAAAAGGCACATAACCATCTTTTGTAGTAGAAGACATCTGTGCTGTAACTTACTTTGTGCAGTTTCACTGTTTTGTCTTTACAATTCAGTCCTTGATAGAATATGGCATCTCTTCAATGTTTCTGTTTAAAATATCTCTATTAAATAATAATGAAATAATTTTACTCTGAGAATTTTATACAATGTATTTTGATCATTTTTACCCCCATACCTGACTCCTCTTAGACCCATGCCTACTCACACAAATTCATGTACTATTTATTGTTGTTGTTGTTGTTGTTGTTGTTGTTGTTGTTGTTGTTGTTTTAATTATTCACCATGTTCAATTTGTGATGCCTGTCTACTTCTGGGTATGAGGCCAAACACTGAAGGATGGGTGACATACTGGGGAACATATCTATAAAAATACTGTCCCCCTCTCTCCAAGAATCTATAGATTGACATAATATATAAAATGCCCTTTCAAATCATAGTTTTTGAAAAGTTGCACATATTCTTTTTCAAAGTAAGCTGAAGTCCTTACTGTTTTCCTTAATGAAAAAGTATTCATCTGATCATGTCTCACTGAGCACTTTCCTTCAGCAGGAATTTTTCCCTTTTGAGGTCCTGATTTTCTCAGGGATAGAGAAGTCTTAAAATGGTTTAAGCTCACTCCTAAAGTTCAGAAATTATCTATACAGTATTAGATATTGATATGTAATATAAGTCCCAAGCTTGAAATTTATCCTACCCAGAATATGTTCATATTTCTTTCTTACCCTAGAGCATAGAGTGGCTTATGCATCCTTTGGTAGATATGAAACCACCCTGTAACTCATTTTGCCAGGCTTATTGATCTTACATCCTTCAACATTCTTAAGAGTTCTTTAGCCTTTATTTGTTTCATATCCTGTTTGAGTAACCTGATTCATTAAAAAGATTATCTTGTTAATTTAGTATTTAAAAATGTATTTTAAAAGATTTTTAATACAATGACCAACGACCAAAATTTGCATGAAGAGTTTTATTTAACTTGTTAGAAAGATTACAAATGCTTTTGAAGTGTGATACTTTTATTTCAAAGCACAACACCATTAGATATGATTTCTCTCTCTCTTTTTTCTAAATCTGTACCTGAATAAACACTACATGTATTTTGGTTTTGTTCCAGTCCACTGGGAGGAGAACATTTAGCCAAATTCACACACACACACACACACACACACACACACACACACACACACACACACACATACACACACACACACACACACACACACAGTCACGTAATTCTTTTGAATTGAAAATAATTTTTCTTACAATATATTCAGATTGAATTTTTCACGTCCCCAAGTCCTTGATTCTCCTCACTTTTCTCCCCATCCAAATCTCCATTCTTTCCATTTCTCTCTCTTTTTAGAAAATAAGGCAGGCATCTAAAAATAATAAAATAAAATAAAATTAGATCAAATAAAAACAAACAAACCAGATTAGGACAAAACAAATAAATGGAAGAACAAGAGCCAAGAATAAAGCATAAGAAACACATATAGGCTCAGACTCACACATATTCACACACACATAAATTCCAAAGAAGCATAAGAGTAGAAATCATGATACATAATTTAATCATATATATACATATATATGTGTATATATATGTATATATATGTATATATATACACACATGTATTTAATCAAAAAATGAAATAAATCTCTGACATGACCCCTCACTCAAAATCCAGAAGCTATGTCCAATTGACAACTGCTGACATCTGTAATTCTTGAGGGTTCACAAATTTTCTATGAATGCACTGTGTTTAATATAAACTTTATTCTTTTATATTTAAACTTTTTACCCCATTGTGTCTCTTTACTAGAAAAATCTTGAAGAGCCTGAGGTTGCCTGTTGGATATACCTTATTAACTTTCTTTCCAAATCTCACAATACTTTCAAAATGAGAAGCTTTGCTTATTTAATGCATATCAGAAAAAGTATCAATTGATTGGATTTCTTATAATGACACGATCAGAAAAGTGCTATTTTCTTAAATAAGCCTAGAAATGCAATATGCCATTTTGCTGAAGGTTTTCAATTTTTCAAAAATTGAACCGAAAGTCACTTGTTTTCATGGCATATTAAACATTGTAAATAACTAAGACTAAAAACTGAGGTGTATATGTACTGTCTTAAGACCTGTGCTTTTGTTATAATTTACTCTTTCATTAATGAATAGATATCACCCTAATAAAACACAATATCTTGAAGTATGATTTCATTAGTTAAGGTTGGGTTTTTAGAAAGCCATGTACACTTTTAATCTCCTGACATATCCAGAGAACTAATTTTGAATATAGGTTTGTATATTCAAATATATAAATTATTGTATCATTTCTGTGTAGAATGCTTGGTCTAGAGGCTCCTTCCAGGTGGTGGCCAGCCTTGATGTGAAACACTGAAGGCAGATGTCTACCGGAAGCCATTTTTCTTCCTATGAGATTATGCAATGGTCATCTATTTGATGATGGAAAGATACACAAGAGCAAGTCTTGACTTCCCCTACTTTCCTGTGCTTGTAAACTATGCATTTCGGGGCTTGTAAAGTGATTGCACATGCCCAGAGAGCAGGTGAGCTGAGAGTGGGAGGGTCAGAAGATCAAAGGAAATGTGGAAAGAAGATGAATTGTCTTTTCTGAAGTAGAGTGACGTTTCTGTAGAACTGCATCTTCTCAGGCCTTGTAGTTGCCCTGTATTATGTATTCACTTTACAACCCTCTCACTGCTCTACTCCTATTCACCCTCTCCCACAATCCTTACTCCAACCCCTCTCCTTCTCCTCTGAGTGTATGCCACCCTCCTCCCCAGTATCCCCCCAACTTCAAATTCCTGTGAGGCTATGTGCTTCCTCTCCCATTGAAGCCAAACAAGGCAGCCCAGCTAGAAGAATATATCCCACAAATGGGCAATAGGTTTTGGATAGCCCTTGCTCCAGTTGTTTGAAACCCACATGAAGAACAAGCTGCACATCTGCTACCTATGTGCATGGAGACCTATGTTCAACCAGTGTATATTTTTGGTTGGTGGTTCAGTCTCTTAAAGCCCCAAGGGTCCAGGTTAGTTGATTCTGTTGGTCTTCCTGTGGAGTTCCTATTCCCTTAGAGACTGCAATCCACTGTATATATTCACTTATAAGTGGATAATAGTCATAAAATAGAGGGTTCCCATGCTATAGTCCACAGATCCAAGGGGGCTGGACAAGAAGGAGGGCACAAGCAAAGATGGCTGAGTCTCATTGCAATGGAGAATGGAATGGCCATGGAAGGTAGATGGAGGAAGGGAACTGGGTGGGAGAAGGGATTGGGATGGGAATAGGGGGGTTAGAGTCAGGTGAGGGAAAGGGAAGGGGGCTTGGCTGGATAGCCATGAGTATGAATGAAAATCTGCAACTGATAGATGGCATAGGTAAGGGGCATAGCCAGGAAGAGACAGAGATGGAGACCTGGTATAGGGGAGGTACCGAAGATTTAATGTGGGTGTCCTTAACTGTTCTCATGCAGTGGTTTCTTAAAGATGAGCTGCAGTGTGGAATATACCAAATCAAATTTGGAGACTGGGGAGTCCAGGTACGTGTCTTGTAGTTTCAGGCTTTTACATGATGAAAATCACATTTGTTCATATTATCCTTGCTCTCCTTAAGTACAAGTTTGCCAAAGTTATAATATTCACTTGAAAGATTAATTAAAAAAAATAACTTTTGAGAAATTTTTACCAAAGATAGACGATGATATGGATGTCAGGAAGTGCAGGCTGACAGGAGCCTGATATGGCTGTCTCCTTAGAGGTCTGCCAGAGTCTGACATATCCAGAGGCAGATGCGCACAGCTAGCCATTGATCTGATCAAGGGTTCCCAATGGAGAAGTTAGAGAGAAGACTGAAGGAGCTAAAAGGGTTGGTGGCCCCATGAGGAGAGCAACAACCAACTAGAGCTCCCTAGGGTCTAACCCACCAGCCTAGGAGCACATAGGGAGGGACCCATGGCTCCAGCTGTATATGTAGGGGAGGATGGCCTTGTCGGGCATAGATGGGAGAGGAGGTTCTTGGTCCCTGGAAGGCTGGATACCCCAGTGTGGAAGAATTCAAGGGTAGAGAGGTGGGAGTGGGTGGGTGGGGGCACACCCTCATAGAAGCAGGAGGAAGGGGATGGGGTAAGGGGTTCCTGGGTGGTGGAGGAATGGGGTAAGGGAATAAAATTTGAAATGTAAATATAATATCCAATAAAAAAAGGAAAAAATGAAAAAAGAGAACTTTGTACATAATCACTGCGTCTACATCGTTCTATCTCTTTCCCCTTCCAACTCCTCTCATGTTTCTCATCATAGATTCATGACCTGTTCTTTGTTATTGTTACATGCATATACATATATGTATATATATATGTATATATATAATATGAGCATATGCATGTGAATACGTATTTATAACCTACTGAATTCATTAATGTTTACTTACATGTACATATGATCATAGCTGACTGACCCTTTCAGACTCTGTGGAAACACATACTTGAAGGAGACAGCATTGTGTCTTTCAGCAAACATTGCTGTAGACAAATTTTAATCCAGAAACATGGCTGCTCTGACAAGGGATCACATCTAAAGACCTTATAGGTCTCTGTGGTTTGGATGGAATTCAGACATACCTAAATCTTTCTGGTTGGAATACAGATGTGGCCTTAGTGCACACTAATTTAATGGATATTTCATTTTTTTTTACATTTCAAATGCTATCTTTTTTCACAGATTTCCGTCCAGAAATCCCCTACCCATCCCCCACCTCTGCTCCTATGAGGGTACACTCATCCCCCCCACTCCCGTCTTACTGACCTGGAATTCCCTTATTCTGGGGCATAAGCCTTCATAGAATCAAAGACCTCTCCTCCCATCGATGCCTGACAAGGCCATCCTCTGCTACATATGTGGCTGGAGCCTTGGGTCCCTCCATGTTTACCCTTTGATTGGTGGTTTAGTCCCTGGGAGCTCATGGAGGTTTGGTTTGTTGATATTGTTCTTTCTAAGGGGTTGCAAACCCCTTCAGCTCCTTCAGTCCTTTCTCTAACTCCTCCACTGGGGACCCTTTGCTTAGTCCAATGGTTGGCTAGGAGCATCCACCTCTGTATTTGTTAGGCTCTGACAGAGCCTCTCAAGAGACAGCTATATCAGATTCCTGTCAACATGCACTTCTTGGTATCCAAAATAGTGTCTGGGTTTGTTGACTGTATATGGGATGGAACCCCAGGTGGGGCAGTCTCTGGATGGCCTTTTTTTCAGTCTCTGCTCCACACTTTGTCTCCATATTTACTTCCATGTGTATTTTGTTCCCCTTTCTAAGGAGGACCAAAGAAACCACACTTTGGTCTTCCTTCTTTTCGAACTTCATGTCTTCTATAAATTGTATCTTGGGTATTCCAAGCATTTGAGCTAATATCCACTTATCAGTGAGTGCATACCATGTGTGTGTGTTTGTGATTGGGTTACCTCACTCAGGATGACATTTTCTAGTTCCATCCATTTGCCTAAGAATTTCACGAATTCATTATTTTTAATAGCTGAGTAGTACTTCATTGTATAAATGTACCACATTTTCTGTATCCATTCCTCTGTTGAAGGACATCTGGGTTCTTTCCAGCTTCTGGCTATTATAAATAAGGCTGCTATGAACATAGTGGAGCATGTGCTCTTGTTATATGTTGGAGCATCTTTTGGGTATATGCCCAGGAGTGATATAGCTGGATCCTCAGGTCCAATTTTCTGAGACTGATTTGCAGAGTAGTTGAACCAGTTTGCAATCCCACCAACAATGGAGGAGTGTTCTTCTTTTTCCACATCCTCACCAGCATCTGCTGTTACCTGAGTTTTTGATCTTAGCCATTCTGACTGGTGTGAGATGGAATCTCAGGGTGGTTTTGAGAATATTCCTTTAGGTGCTTCTCAGCCATTCTGTGTTTCTCAGTTGTGAATTTTTTGTTTATCTCTGTACCCCATTTTTAATAGGGTTATTTGATTGTCTGGAGTCTAACTTCTTGAGTTCTTTGTATATATTGGATATTAGCCCTCAATTGGATGTAGGATTGGTAAAGATTTTTTTACCTATCTGTTGGTTGCCTTTTCCTGTTGACAGTGTCTTTTGCCTTACAGAAGCTTTGCAATTCTATGAGGTTCCATTTGTCGATTCTTGATCTCAGAGCATAAGCCATTGGTGTTCTTTTCAGGAACTTTCCCCCCTGTGCACATGTGTTCAAGGCTCTTTCCCTCTTTTCTCCTCTACTAGTGTCAATGTATCTGGTTTTATGTGGAGGTCCTTGATCCACTTGGAATTAGCTTTGTACATGGAGATAAAAATGGGTCAATTTGCATTCTTTTACATGCTGACCTCCAGTTGAATCAGCATCATTTGTTGAAACTGCTGTCTTTTTTTCCCACTGGATGGTTTTAGCTCCTTTGTCAGAGATCAAGTGACCATAGTTGTGTGGTTCATTTCTGGGTTTTCAGTTCTATTCTATTGATCTTCCTGCCTATCTCTGTACCAATACCATGCAGTTCTTATCACTATTGCTCTGTAATACACCTTGAGGTCAGCGATAGTGATTCCCACAGGAGTTCTTTTATTGTTGAGAATAGTTTTTGGTATCCTGGGTTTTTTGTTATTCCAAATGAGTTTGAGAATTGCTCTTTCTGACTATGAAGAATTGAATTGGAATTTTGATGGGAATTGGATTGCATTGAATTTGTAGTTTGCTTTCGGCAAGATGACCATTTTTACTATATTAATCCTGCCAATCCATGAGCGTGGTAGATCTTTCTATCTTCTGAGATCATCTTCAATCTCTTTCTTCAGAAATTTGAAGTTCTGGTCCTATAGATCTTTCACTTGCTTAATTAGAGTCACACCAAGGTATTTTACATTATTTGTGACTATTGTGAAGAGTGTTGTTTCCGTAATTTTTTTCTCAGCCTGTTTATCCTTTGAATAGAGGAAGGTTACTTATTTGTTTAAGTTAATGTTATATCCAGCCACTTTGCTGAAGTTGTTTATCAGGTTTAGGGGGTTTCTGGTGGAATTTTTGGGGTCACTAAAATATACTATCATATCATCTGCAAATAGTGATATTTTGGCTTCTTCCTTTCCAAATTGTGTACTTTTGACCTCGTTTTGTTGTCTATTTGCTCTCGCTAGGACTTCGAGTGTTATATTAAATAGAGAAGGAGAGAGTGTGCATCCTTGTCTTGTCTCTGATTTTACTGTGATTGCTTCAAGTTTCTCTCTGTTAAGTTTGATATTAGCTACTGGTTTGTTGCATATTGGTTTTTACTATGTTTAGGTATGGCCCTTAAATTCTTGATCTTTCCATGACTTTTAACATGAAGGGATATTGATTTTTGTCAAATGCTTTCTCAGCATTTAGTGAGATGATCATATGTTTTTTTTCTTTGAGTTTGTTTATGTAGTTGATTATGTTGATGGATATTGAACTATCCCTGCATACCTGGGATGAAGCCTTCTTAATTGTGGTGAATGATTTTTTTGATGTGTTCTTGGATTCAGTTTGCAAGAATTTTATTGAGTATTTTACATTGATGTTCATATGGGATATTGGTCTAAAGTTCTCTTTCTTTGTTGGGTATTTGTGTGGTTTAGATATAATTGTGGCTTCAGAGAATGAATTAGGTAGTGTTTTCTCTGGTTCTAATTTGTGGAACAGATTGAAGTGTATTGGTATTAGGTCTTGTTAATAATTAATCTGTTAAATCCATTTTGTTCATAACTTCTGTTAGTTTCACTGTGTCTCTGTTTAGTTTCTGTTTCCACGATCTGTCCATTGCTGAGAGTGGGGTGTTGAAGTCTTCCACTATTATTGTGTGAGGTGCAATGTGTGCTTTGAGCTTTAGTAAAATTTCTTTTATGAATGTGGGTGCCTTTGCATTTGGAGCATAGATGTTCAGAATTGAGAGTTCATCTTGGTAGATATTTCCTTTGATGAGTATGAAGTGTCTTTTCTTATCTCTTTTGATAAATTTTCTTTGAAAGTCCATTTTATTCAATATTAGAATGGCTACTCCAGCTTGTTTCTTGAGTACATTTTATTGGAATTGTTTTCTAGCCTTTTACTCTGAGGTAGTGTTTTTATTGGTCACTGAGGTGCATTTTCTTTATGCAGCAAAATGCTGGTCCTGTTTACATATCCAGTCTGTTAGACTATGTCTTTTTATGGGGGAATTGAGTCCATTTATGTTAAGAAATATTAAGGTAAAGTGATTGTTGCTTCCTGTTATTTTTGTTCTTAGCAGTGGAATTATGCTTGTGTGGCTATCTTTATTTGGGTTGATAGAAAATTACTTTCTTGCTTTATTTTAGGGTGTAGTTTTTCTCCTTGTGTTGGTGGTTTTTTTTTATCTATTATTCTTTGTAAGGTTCAATCTGTGGAAAGATGCTGTGTAAATTTTGTTTTGTCATGGTATATCTTGGTTTCTCCATCTATGGCAATTAAGAGTTTTGCTGGGTATAGTAGCCTGGGCTGGCATTTGTGTTCTCTTAGGGTTTGTATGACATCTGCCCAGGTTCTTATGACTTTTACAGTCTCTGCTGAGAAGTCTGGTGTAATTCTGATAGGTCTGCCTTTGTATGTTACTTGATCTTTTCCCCATTTCTTTTATTTTGTTTTGTGCATTTTGTGTTTTGATTATTATGTGACAGGAGGAATTCCTTTTCTGGTCCTATCTATTTGGAGTTCTGCAGGTTTCTTGTATGTTTATGGGCATCTCTTTCCTTAGGTTAGGAAAATTTTCTTCAATAATTTTGTTGAAGAAATCTATGGCTTTTTAAGGTGGGAATCTTCGCTCTCTTCTATACCTATTATCTGTAGTTTCATCTTCTCATTGTATCCTGGATTTCCTGGATGTTTTGTGTTAGCAGCTTTTTACATTTTGTGTTCTCTTTGACAGTTGTGTTAATGTTTTCTATGTTATCTTCTGAACTTGAATTTTTCTCTTGTATCTCTTGTATTCTGCTGGTAATGCTTCCTTCTATGACTCCTGATCTCTTTCCTAGGTTTTCTATCTCCAGGGTTGTTTCCCTTTATGATTTCTTTATTGTTTTATTTTTAGATCCTGGATGGTTTTGTTCAATTCCTTCACCTGTTTGGTTGTGTTTTCCTGTAATTCTTTAAGGGGTTTTTGTGTTTCCTCTTTAAGGTCTTCTAACTATTTACCTGTGTTCTCCTGTATTTCTTTGAGGGAGTTATTTATGTCCTTCTTAAAGTCCTCTATCATCAACATGAGAAGTGATTTTAAATCCGAATCTTGCTTTTCCAGTGTGTTGGTGTATCCAGGACTTGCTATGGTGGGAGAACTAGGTTCTGATGATGCCATGTAATCTTCATTTCTGTTGCTTATGTTCTGATGCTTGCCTCTTGCCATCTGGTTATCTCTTGTGCTACTTGTCCTCACTGTCTCTGACTTGAGGCTGTCCCTCCTGTCATTCTGGTTTTGTCAGAACTCCTGAGTATAGCTGTCTCTGTGACCCTGTGATTCTGGGATCAGGTGATTCTTATATCCTGGGTGTGTCAGAGCTTCTGAGAGTCAAGCTCCTTCTGAGATCCTGAACTTCTAGTGTGACCAAGCTCCTGAGATCCTGTAATCCTGAGTATGTTAGAGTGCCAGGGAGTTGAACTTCTTCTGGAAGTTGTGTGACTGGGTGTGGAGCTAGTGCCCAAGATCTCCTCAGAGCACCAGCTCAGACCAGAAGAAACCCATGACACTGGTGGGGTTGGGGCTCCTACATTCCTGGATCCTGCTGGTCCCAGTTACTCCCGGTGTTAGGGTGTTGGGGCAGGTATTGGGGCCTCCTCACCTATGATCCTGGGTGTGTTAGAGTGCCTGGGAGTCAAGCTTCTTCTGGATATTTTGGGACTTTGTACGGAGCTAGTGCCCAAGGTCTGCCTAATATTCTTTCTATGTTCTGTGAATTTAGTGTTTTGATTAATATTTGATGGGACGATTTTCTTCTCTCATCCAATCTATTTATTAATTTGTAGGCTTCTTGTATGTTTATGGCCATCTCATTAGCTTAGGTAAGTTTTCCTCCATGATTTTGTTGAATATGCTTTTTGGCCCTTTGAATTGGGAATCTCCACTTTTTTCTATTTTTATTTGTCTTAGTTAGTTAGGGTTTTACTGCTGCATGTAGACACCATGACCAATTCAAGTCTTATAAAAGACAACATTTAATTGGGACTGGCTTACAGGTTCAGAGGTTCAGTCCAGTATCAAGGAGGGGACATGGCAGCATCCAGGCAGGCATGATGCCGGAGGAACTGAGAATTCTACATTTTCATCTGAAGGCTGCTAGTGGAAGACTGAATTCCAGGCAGCTAGGAAGAGGTCTGATAGCCCACACCCACAGTGACACACCTACTGTAACTGGGCCACACTTTCTAATAGAGCCACTCCTTAGGACAAGCATATACAGCATCGCACTATTATTCTTAGGTTTAGCCTTTTCATCGTGTCCTGATTTTCCTGGATGTTTTGGGTTAGGAGCGTTTTGTTCTTTGTATTTTCTTTGACCTTTGTGTCAATATCTTGTATGTGTCAATATCTTCTATGCCTTGGATTCTCTTTTCTATCTCTTGTACTCTGTTCATGATGCTTGCATCTGCAACTCATGATCTCTTTCCTAGGTTTTCCATTTCCAGGCTTGCTTACAGTAATGATTTCTTTACTATTTCAATTGTTTGATATTATTTTATTTTATTTTTATAGATTTTATTTACATTTCAGATGCCATTTCCTTTCCCCATTTCCCCTCCCTAGAGAAAACCCCTATCCCATGCCCCTTTTCCTTTTTGCTTTTATACAATTTTTTTTTTTTAAATGTCAGCCAAAGGCTTTATAAGTTTGGTAATGCTCAATCAGAAGTGTAACCCAATGTTCAACCTAGATATATAAACTGTCTTTGACTGGTGGAGACATGTGAACATCTGCCCCCATGCTCCCCTCTCTTTCTCTCTCTTTCTCTCTCTCATCACCTTGCTTCTCCTCCCCTTCATCTTCTCCTCTCCTTACTCCATCTCTTCTTCTCTGTGATCCTTACCCCTTAGCTCCTCCTACATATCACCCTTCCTGTTAAAATAACACTTTTCTCTCAAAATACAATTAGAGCATAATTATTCCTATTTGTACCAGTGAGGTACAAGATAATCCTAATACCCAGTCCATCATTTTGTTGACTATCCAGAACCTCTGTCGTCTCGCCTAACTAAAACACTTAGTTTTGAACCTGGCTGTTATTCTTGGCTTTAGAATGAATGTTAGCTGAAAACCATCCACTCAGATCTTTTCTCTCAAAATAAATAGCCAGGATTGGCTTTGAGACTATAGGTCTTCAACCCCATCAGAAATCCAGAATGACTGAGTTAACTGAAATTATGGGAAGCACAAAACATAGCTTCTAAAACTTAGTCAATTTATAGAGACCACTGAACACCTGGACAGCCCCTATACTACCGAACATTGGAGCATCAAATCTTCAGCCTTCTGGCACAGAATCATCTGACAGACCTTAGTGCTGCAGAGTTATTAAGGACTGATTACTCTGTCTAGGCAGATATAATCAGTCGACTATTCTCCAAGTGTGTCCTTTTCTGGACAGTAATTTGTCTGTAAATGGAAAGAGGCAATTCTTGCCTTGTGGCTGTATCTGCACAACTGGAGTAACTCCAAGGATGCTCAATTTCTTCTTAGAATCCAAGACAGGAAGCTGTTAAGAGCAGACAGGTCTCTAATCAAAATGAACATTAATATAAAAATGTTTGTAACGTCAATTCTGTGGACTTCTGACGTTTTGAAAACCACCTATCCCTGTGAGGCAATCTGGACTGTTGTCTGTTAACTCCTCTCAGCTATTTCTAAATAAAATATAGAAAACACTCTAACAATAAACTCAAAGCCCTGAATTTGCTATAGTCCCTTAACTCACAGGCTAACCATCTCAAATCAGTTAAAAAAAATTAAGGAAGGGCTGGGTCTAAGTCTTGTATTCCTAAATGTGTTATACAGGTGCAATGCCTATGACAGTAACAATATTCATCTCACTTTTATGTTTATAAGTAGCTCGTACCAATGAAAACCTTAAATTTGAAATTGGAGTAAATTTTGTACAATTTAAGAAATTCTAACTTCATCTTGATACTAATTATACAGATTTCTATCAATAGGTTATGGTTATGCAATAAAACCTAGCTAATCCTCCCTGTTCCAACAAAACCTCTACTTTTCCCTAGAAAGACAGCCCAATATTAAGCACCCTAGTCCCCAAGCCCAGGGAATAGGGGCGCTGACTCTTCATTAACTTCTTCAAACTGATTGAGATATTAGAAGAGGAGTGGGGGGAAGAGTAAATTGATAAGCCTCTGATGCTGTGTCTTCACTGCATCCAGGTGGAATTCCTGCACATCGTAGGTTTGAGCAGGTCTGCTCAGTTTGCTTGATGAGTAGATACACTGGGGCTGTGTATTCTGCAATATACAATTCTCAGAGCAAGTTTTAGTATCAAGAAGAAAAAAAAAATTTTTTTCCCTAGAGGGCTGACATTTTTTTAAAGATGTTGGTTCTAACAACTTTTCTTTTTTCTTCTTTTTTTAATTGTTTATAATATTTACGTTTCAAATTCTATCCCTTTATCCCATTTCCCCTTCCCACCCGGGAACCCCTTATCCCATCCCCACTCCTTGTGCTTCTATGAGGGTGTGATTTTCCAGTTTCTACGATGCTGTTTCCATTAGCATAAACTGCCTCCTAGATTTCTAAATCCTTCCATTTGTGTTATTAAATCTCCTAGTTTTCTTTTTTCTTTCTTTTTAGCTTTTTTCCCTTTTTTCTCCTTTTTCCCTTTTTTTAATCTCTTTTTTTTTTTTTAAAATTGGGTATTATATTTACCTTTCAGATTTTATCCCCTTACCCCACTTCCTCCCTCCACCCAGAAACCTCCTATCCCATTCCCCCTCCTCATGCTTCTATGAGGCAGTGCCCACACCTATCTCCCCCCACTACTCCCTCCCCCC